>CM062608.1:27708142-28308142 GCA_031470985.1 Agastache rugosa
TGATAGTGGAGATTCAATTAATGACGAAGATCCTTTGTCGCAGCCCGAACCTCGATATTAGATGTCAAGGCCGGTAGGTCCCACGACTTACACAATTTATGATTAACAAAGGAAATTAAGATAGCGACCCGGCTATCGTTCAAAAGAATAACCATATTTAACAACTCATCATTATAGAATAATACGACATATATGACTCCGAGACGATCAACCGAATTCAATATGACATACATATCAATAAACACAACTCGAAACACTTTCCCTCGGAATCAAAAGACACGATCAACCAAATAATCTACAATTGATCAAGAAGATGATATAACGACTTCGAGGATCAAGAAAAATGAAGATAAAGAAAGATGCTTTCGAGTTCGACCAAGCTGCATGGAATAGAGATTTTATTAAATACATATCAAGACTAAGTTTCACGCAAGGCGCGACAAAAGAATTCGACTATCAAAACATAGATCGACTATAGGAGTTTAAACAACTTCATCATAATTTAAAAAAAAATCATCTTAACATAGCGGCGTGGAAATACGAAAGACCATATGTATGACGACATATAATCTAGGAAATAACTTTATTTATCAAAATATTAACAACAACAACCAACATCCATCCGGCTCTCGTCATACCGCATCACAACTTTAACTTTGCACGTTTTAGAAATAACATTTGCGAGTGCAAGTACTACGTACTCGGTGAACACATGCCGAAAACATTTGAAAACTTTTCTTTGAGATACGGCTATATATGAAATTTTTGCCGGAAAACATAATACGAGGATTTTACGAAAACAACTCGTAAAATGCTAAAAATATTTTCTTTTTCAAAACTCATTTGTCTGGACGACATTATATAACGATATTTAAACCATATCTACAAATAAATAATGGTGATGAGGAAAGAGGCCTCTTTCTCAATCACTTGTAATCGGCATATCAAGGAAAGGCTCACGATTATGAATAATCGGCCTATCAAAGTTAAAATGCGCACGATTACCAATGTGTACACGTAATTTCACCTTGCGTGAAACCGAATTCGTCTTTACGAAGTAGGATGGTAACATTACTTAAATATTTTTAAAATCATTGTGGCAAGTATCAAAACTTTGTAAAACATACGATATCATGCTTTTCACATATTTTAGTTTTAGAAAGCCCACTTTGACATTAAACTTAAGCTTTAAACTTTAAGCTCTAACGCTTGTAGCACTTTTTACTTCACGTTTCTGCTCCCGCTTTCCGCTTGCTCCTTTAATCGAAACGGAATAACGATTTTAGAACGAGAGCTTTTATCGACTAACGACTTCGATATCCTTAACGAAATTCTATTCGAATTTCTACGTAAACGTAACTTGATGAAATTCGAGAATTCCTATCTTAACTTTTCAAACGTTCTTAATCTACTCTTAATCTATCTAAATTCCTCATTAAGCATCAATATTAATCAATTCTCATACAACATTAATATTTATAAACTACTATTCATCACAATGACTAAATCGATTTTTAATCCGTCTAACGGATTCGAAGAAATCTTCAATTTAATTCTATACCTTTATTTAATTATAACAATCATAATTATACTTTAAATACACACATTAACTCAATTAAACATATAAATTCCCAAATCGGAAAATCAACCATAAATAGAAAAATCTTTATTTCTATGAATTAAATTTCCATAAAATTTATATAACACTTAACTTTTTTATTAAGAAGTTCATAAATGCAATTAATTTCTTAATTAAAATTTTATTAATATTTTATTTATTTATTTTAAATTTTCGGTTATATTAAAATTAATATTTCTTTAATTATTTTTCTCTTTCTTTTTTAATTTCTAATATACTTAATTATCATCTTAAGCTTCATTTCTTCATTTAATTTCATTCAATTAAGTATTAATCTTTCTCAACCCTAATTTAAGAACCCTAATTTCGATTTTTCTAGGGTTTCTAGGAGTTAATCAAGCTCATTTTTCATTATCTCTTGATCTAAAATACTCTCAATTTAATCTCATTATATCTTTAATTGAATCATTCAATTCATCATATAAGCATTACATTATTAAACCCTAATTTATATTCTTATTTAATCGATTATTTTCACAAAATGAAATTGGTTGGAAATTTTTAATTACTTCCAACATATGAAACATTCTTAAAATACTTAACTAAACTCATTTATATCATTAAATCAATCATACAATTTATGCATTCATTATTCCCCATTTTCTTCTCATTTTCGAAAATTACCAATTGATTGCTAGGGTTTTCCATGCTTAAATCTAATTACATATTTGATCTTATAATCATATTCTAAGCATAATTCATGAAGAACAAATCATCATTCAATGCATGAATTAAAATTTAGCATTTTCTTCTAAAATTCGATTTTCATGCAACTTAGGGTTAGGGTTTTGATTTTTCTAATTTAATCACACAAATCATCATATAATTATGATATAAGCAACATACTATCAGATCAATATCATCTAAACACTCCTCCATTTCTCCCCAAAAATGTCGAAATATATATACATGATTAGAGTTATTCATGCACCATCTTAAGCTAATAATTGATCATCTAACATCTTAAAATCATCATATAAATAACATATGAAGGCATGAACCACATCTACCAATTTCTACAAATTCTCCCCAAAATTTCGACACATATATATATATGATCTTCCACCATGAACATGAATTAGGAGCTTGGAATAGATGAAATTAAATCTTACTTAGCTACTTGAGAAGATGACTTTGGTCTTGGAAGCTTGGATGATGATCAACAATGGAGTTGTGTGTGAGTTTGAGAGTGAGGATGAGAGATCGAGAGAGAGAGAGAGACTGCTGTGTTTGTGTGTGTGCGTGTATGAATGAGAGAGAGATGAGAGTAATAATCCTCATATAATAGTTATAACCTAGGTCTAGATGTATAGGTTAGGTTATTATTAAATTATAACTTAATGGCTAAGTTTGGTTTAATTCTTTAATTAGTTATTAATTCAATTAATTAATAACTAATTAATCTTCTAATAATTCTCTAATTTCTCAACACAGTAATTAAGATTAAGGTTTCACACACCTTAGATAAAAACCTCACAGAAAGAATCGGAGATTTGAAGCATTTTCAAATCGACCGAAACTAAATTTTTAAGCGATTAATTACGTAAAATTTCACGTAATTAAATTAAATTCTTCTTCTTGTCAATTAATGACTAAACATTTATCATCTATTGATAAATGTAAAAACTTCTTCGTTTCGGATTAACCGAGACGATAAAAATTAATTAAAACTCATTTTTCCGGTAGAATATATCTGCCGGATAAAATTTTCGGAAAGAAAATCTTTATTTTACTAAAATTCTTGTCTTTCTCAGAAGATTAATTATTTTAATTACTTAAGAAAGACGGGATACTACATTCTCTCCCCCTAAAAATAAATTTCGTCCCGAAATTTGCTTACCTCTCGGAAGAGTTCGGGATACTTTTCTCTCATTTTGCTTTCTAACTCCCATGTTGCTTCTTCTAGTCCATGATGCCTCCATTTGATTTTCTTGACGCGATCGACTTATTTCTAAGGCTGTTGGACCTTCCGATCCAAAATCGCTTCGGGTTTCTCTTCATAGCGAGATGCGGTTCAAGGACTACTTCTTCTCGACGAATGACGTGCTTAGGATCAAACATATATCTCCGCAAGCTGAGATACATGAAACACGTTATGTGAATTTCCAAAACTTGGCGGTAAAGCTAGCTTATATGCTACTTGACCTATTCTTTCCGAATTTCATATGGTCCTATGTAGCGAGGCTTAAGCTTTCCTTTAACACCAAATCGTTGAATTCCTCTTGAAGGCGAAACTTTCAAGAAAACTTTATCACCCACATTGAATTCTAATGCGATCTTTCCGACGTCGGCATAAGACTTCGACGGTCTTGTGTTTCTTTAATTCTTTGTTTGATTTGACGCACAATCTTTATCATTTCTTCCATGAATCGATGGGCCCTAATATTTTTCTCTCGCCCGCATCATCCCAATGGAGCGGAGATCTACACTTCTTTCCATAAAGGGCTTCGTAGGGCGCCATGCCAATCGTCATTTGATAACTATGTGTTGTAAGCAAATTCAACAAGAGGTAAAATTTGCTCCCATTGACTTCCTCGATCTAAAACAACAGTTCTCAACATATCCTCCAAGATCTGAATGGTTCTTTACGATTGACCATCCGTTTGAGGATGAAAAGCCGTGCGAAGTTCAATTTGGTACCTAATTCTTCTTGCATACTTCTCCAAAAATGAGAAGTAAATTTTGAGTCTCGATCCGAAGTGATCGACTTAGGTACTCCGTGCAATCGCACAATTTCTCGCACGTACGGTAGAGCTAACTTATCTCGCGCCATAAGTTATGGGAATAGGTATAAAGTGTGCAGATTTTGTCAATCTATCCACTATTACCCATATCGTATTTCCTCGTTTGGATCTAGGTAACCCGATTACAAAATCCATGGTAATTTTATCCATTTCCACTACGGAATATCTAAAGGTTGTAGCTTCCCATAGGGTCTGCGATGCAATGCCTTTACTTGACGGAGCTAAACATCTTTCCACAAAAGAAGCTATGTCTCTTTTCATTCCTTCCCACCAAAATGTTTGTTTCAAATCTTGATACATTTTGGTGCCTCCAGAGTGGTGAATAATTTGAATAAGGAGTTTCATGAGCTTCGCTCATGATTTCATTCCTTAATTCTTCATCATTCGGCACACAAATTCTTCCTCGATACGGAGAACATTATCTCCTGCCTCCTTAAAATTTTCATTTTTCTCTTGACGAATTTTCATTCGTAACTTTTCCAATTTCTCGTCTTTTCTTTGAGCATTGGAAATTCTCAATCTTAAATACGGAATTATTTCCATAGCTGCAACCATTTGCTCGACGGATTGCGGAGGTAGAATTACTTCTAACCTCGGTTCTTCGAAACTCTTAATGAGTTCTTTCTCTTGAGTTAGAAGAAATCCAAATTCCGATTTTCCTTTTACGCAACGCATCGGCAACTACATTTGCTTTTCCTGGATGATAGGAAATTTTACAATCGTAGTCTTTAACTAACTCGAGCCATCTTCTTTGTCTCATATTTAATTCTTTACGCTCAAAGAAATATTTGAGACTCTTGTGATCTGTGAAGATTTCACATTTCGTTCCATAAAGATGGTGTCTCCGATTTTTAAAGCATGTACTCTGCTTTGCTAGTTCCAAATCATGAGTTGGATAGTTTATTTCATGAGGTCTAAGCTGTCTAGAAGCATATGCAATAACTCTTCCTTCTTGCATCGGGACACAACCTAGTCCGTTCTTTGATGCATCTATGTAAACAACATAATCTTTATCCGAATGCGGGCCCGATAGCAGGGCGATGGTCAATCTCTTTTTAAGTTCTTGGAAACTTTCCTCACATTCTTAGACCATTTGAATTTTGATTCTTTCTTTAGGAGATGGGTCATTGGCTTAGCTATTTTGGAGAATCCCTCGATAAATCTCCGATAGTAACTTTGCTAGACCTAAGAAACTCCTAATTTCATGTAGTGTGGTTGGAACTTTCCATTCCCGAACCGCTTGTACTTTTGAAGGGTCAACTTTGATTCCTTCGGAGATACAACATGTCCAAGGAAATGTACTTCTCTTAGCCAAAATTCACATTTACTAAATTTGGCATACAATCTTTCGGTTCTCAACCTTTTCGAACAGCTTCGTAGATGTTCCTCGTGTTCTAATTCATTCTTTGAATACACGAGAATATCATCAATGAAAACTACGACAAACTTGTCCAAGAATTCATGAAATACTCGATTCATGAGATCCATAAATACTGCTGGAGCATTCGTCACACCAAATGGCATTACTACAAACTCGTAGTGGCCATATCTTGTTCTGAAAGCTGTCTTGGAAATATCTTCTTGCTTAACCTTTAATTGGTGATAACCAGATTTCAGATCAATCTTCGAGAATACACTTGCTCCTATGAGCTGATCAAATAGATCATCTATTCTCGGCAAAGGATATTTGTTTTTCAAGGTTAATTTGTTTAATTCTCGGTAGTCGATGCACATCCTCAAACTACCATCCTTCTTTTTGACAAACAGAATTGGTGCTCCCCACGGAGAAACACTAGGTCTAATGAAACCTAGGTCAAGTAACTCTTGCAGTTGAATTTTCAATTCTTGCAACTCCTTTGGAGCCATTCTCAGGCATGGTGACTTGGAAACGAGGAGGCGATCCCCGGTTCAAGATCTATTGTGAACTCTACTTGCCTATTTGGTGGCAATCCTGGCAAAACTTGTGGAAATACGTCTTGAAATTCTTTTACTACAGCTACATCTTCAATGCTGCTCTCCTTATCTTCCTTCTTGTTGAGATAGATAAGATATGCTTTCACATCTTTCTTTTTCAACACTCTCCTTGCTTGAACTGCCGAAATAATCGGCGATTTCTTACAACTTCTTTCTATCCCGAAAAATAGAGTTGGTTCCTGACCAGGCATATGAAATGAAATTTGCCTTTGCTTGCATTGAATGCTTGCAAAATTCTCGGTCAACCAATCCATTCCCAAGATAATATCTATATCCCACATTTTAATTAAATTTAGGGTTTTCGCTTAACATCTTGAGAGATCTAATTCAATCTCTATATTAGGACGGATGCGAGTAATCGAGGTAGATTTACCTAACGGTGTTGTTACTCTCAAGTCTTCGACTAGCACGTTCTACTTTAAGACCAAGATTATCTACGCATGCATACGATATAAATGAATGCGATGCACCGCAGGTATCAAATAAAATTATAACGGGTATGCCATTTAATTGACCCATACATGTCAAATTTCCTTGATCTTTGTCGAACGGCTTCGATCCAAGAGCAAAAACCCTTTGATATTCTTCTTTGGGGTTCCATTCTCAATTGGGGTTGCTTTTGCTTTTCTTTGGAATCGCGGCCCTTGGCGATTTTGTTGCTTTGTTGCCGTTGTTTGAGGAACAACTTCTATTGCCTTCAATTTACGAGGCGGGTTACGAAATGTTCTATTCTCATAACGCTTCCTTGCGGTTTAGTTGGGCAACGATACGAATAATGACCAACTTGACCACAAGTATAGCATGACTATTACTCCCAGCCTTGCATATCCCTTGATGCATCTTGCCACACTTGGAACATGGAGACATTCCTTGATAAGTTTGAGATGAAGCTGCCGTGATTGACGAAAGGTTGTTTGAATCGTCACTTGATTAAATTCTTCTTGTTGATGACGTTGTTGTCCTTGCTTTGTCCTTGCCGGGGCTTCTTTACTAGGTTGACTTCGAAAATTCCATTTCGTTTCGGCTTTGGTTGAACGACTGCGGATTTGTCACTGTCACTGGGGTTTGAACTTGTGTGGCTGCTGAAGTCTGAGAAGACTTATCTGGCTGCATTGCCAATTCCATATCCAAAGCTCTGTTTAAAGTCTCGGCATACGATAATGCACTTTGGTAGCCGAACGATTCTTATTTCTGCCGAAGACACCTCGCTCGGAAAAGTTCAGCCATTTTCTCGTTTGTGTCCACCTTATCTTGAGCAAAACGTGCCAAATCACAAAATTCGCGATCATAGTCGGCTACTGACTTCTTACCTTGCTTGAGATTAGCAAACTCATTCTCCTTCTGCTTTCGATAACTTCGAGGAACGAATTTTTCGAACAAAGCATCCTTAAATTGTTCCCACGTCAGGTTCTCCAGTTGTTCAGGGATATATGCCCTTTGACGAGCTTCCCACCAGTAATCCGCAGATCCGCTTGGGCGATAAGACATGCATGTTAGACGTTCTTGATCCGTACATCGAAGAAAACGGAAAATTCTTTCCAGCGCACGAATCCACTCTTCGGCTTCTGAAGGACTTCCTCTTCCATCGAGAGTTGGAGGATTTTGCCGCAAAAATAATTCTTCTATTCTCCTTTCAGGTTGAGGAGGAGGTGGGGTAGGTTCTCTTTCGGTTTCATCTTCAACCCTTCCTCGACCTCGGCCTCTTGGTCTACCTCTTGGCGGCATTTTCTAATTAACCAGGATTTTCATTCGAATTATTCTTTCTTTCTAACAAAGTCTTATTCTTTAATAAAAATTCTTCTTTCTTTAAAAGTATTTTAAGGGAAATAAATTTTTCTAAGTTTTTAGAATTTAGAAAAATTTTCTTATCACCTCTTTAATGCATAATATACTCATCGTACTTTTAATGAATCACACCATTCATACTCATCACCATTCATGCTTATCAAAACTTTCAATTACATCTAACAGGCTCATACTATTTAATGAATCAAAGATTCACAAACATCATCATACATTGTGATCCCATAATTTAACTTCTTATTATCATCATGAACAATTTAAACAATTCACTATTGTCATAGATAATGAATCAACAATTCATTTATTACTATAATCACAAAAATATTTCAAGAACACATATTTTTCATACTTATCTTTGCTAAGTAAAATTTAGCTAATATATATTCCTAATATTTCAAGGAAATAATAGCATCATCTTGGCATATAAACTTTATCATAACTTTAATGAATCAAAAGATTCACGCTTATCATTACATAATCACTAAAAAAAAAATTTTCCAGTAGTAATTATTATATATATATATTTATTTGCTAAATTTAATTAGCTCTTCATTCTTTATAATCAAGAGATGAATAATATCATCTTGATGTATAAACTTCCTCATAAATCTCTTTTGAGATTTTTAACTTTAATCTTAACATTTTTTTTTTTTTAACTAATGATTACGAACTAAGCTAACGATAACGAATAATTAATGGAACGAATAAAACGAACGACGCACTAAACTAATGATAGTCGAATAATGAACGAAACGATTAACGGACGAAACTAACGAAGAATGAAATGAACTACAACGAAACGAACTACGAACAAAATAAACGAAGAATGAACAACTACAAACGACAACGGAATGGACGAATAAACTCCGGCGCTGGATCGAACTATCTCGTGCTAAGATCGCCGTCCCGCGCACAGACGTCGCGCAGTCAAGAAGAGATTTCCTTCATGCGCGCGCGACTTGACCTCCGGCGGATTGTCCCGCGCCACACCAACCCGCGCCTGATGCTGAAATTGTCGTGGGGCTGGCGCGCCGTGCGTTGTGGTCGCGCCGGTGCTGGTTCGACGCTTTATCTTGTTTTCTTCGTCCGAGCTTTTAATCGATCTCTTTCCATTCCTTATACCTAACTTCTTTACTTTAACTTCTATTATCTAAACCTCAGTCAGCTGGAATTACTCAGCTGGAATTACCAATTGTGGACTCGATCAATTTGGATTTTCTAAATTGGACTTAGTCGGAGGATTTACTCAGTGACTCGGCTATTGGAATTATCATTGGACTCGGGCGAGTGGATTTGCAAATTGATTATTGACTCGGCCCGAATTTGGAATTTACTCATTGTAATTGTTGATCTCGATCGACTCGATTTTTTTTTTCCGGCCCGGCTCGAGTTTTTCACTTCTATGACTCGGTTTTCCGCCATTTCGGTTTTCCGACGGCTCGGTTTCCGGCCCGGCTCGGTTTTTCCGGCCATTTTCGGTTTTTCCAGCCAGCTCAGTTTTCCAGCCAGCTTGATTTATCCAGATGATCTTTGCTCAATTTACTTCTTCATTTATTAGGAAAATTTGCCTCTTTGAGGACTTTTACAAAAGGTAGGGAATTATTTACACCCAAAAATTCCCTATATGAACCGTGATTTTCTAACATCACGCAAAATGTTTTTATCGGAGCGGAATTCTACGTCGCTTCCGATTCGCTATACTATCATATTATGCTTCTATGTACAAGAACTTATTTACAACACAAATGTTAAAAGTTGTTCGCTTACTAGTTTATTACATATATTTACATCATTATCTTTTTTTTTCTTCAACTTCCCAACACTTCCCTTCACTGCTCATCCTCTGACGGATCCTCTTCTTCTTCCTCCTCTTCGTCGTCTCTCGGATCCTCCTCACTTGGATCTTCTTCTTCCGTTTCCGTGCTCTCCTCTGCCCTCTCCACTCCGTCCAAAGTCACACGAGGGGCATAAGTAATATCCTCTCCCGGCGACGGCCTAAAGCTAGGCTGAAAACTTAAATGAGTAAATGGTATTCTACGGAGGTGGAAGTATCCTTACGGTTGGTCCAACACGGATCAACGTTATCCTCGTCACTATCATAGTGACGTGGTCCCGAGAAGGTGCTAGCCACATTAGGGTCAAATAGAATAGGCTGGGCTTCCAACTATGGCATCAAGCTACGAAGAATTCAAAGCTTGCAATGTTTCAACGGAAGGATCATTTGGAACTTCCTCAACAAAAGAAGGCGAGGGCTACGCCGTTAGGCAAAACGAAGGCTCAGGAACAAAGGTTTGAGTCTCGATTTGGGAGGGAGACGAAACATAGCCATTTGCCAATGGCTCAACAAGAAAAGAGTTAGTATCAAATCCATTGTTTCCATGGATGGGAGAAGCAATAGGTTCAGGATTTTCTGGAGGATTCTGATCCAGAATAGGGTAATCTTGGGGCATGAGATGTTGTAAACCAAACTCACCAACAGGAATCAATGGCTGATATGGTCCGGGAGGTGGGTACGAAAAACACATATATTGAGTACTAATTGCGGCTATGAACGCTACGCAATCTCCAAACAAGACACCATCCCAATATTGGGGAGTAACGTACCTTGCGGCAATCGATGCCGCCCACTCGCCAATCCTCGGGAAGCGGAGGAACTAGCCTAACTATACCAATAACTCCCGAGATATTTGATTCATGGATGTCCATCCAAACTCTATGGTACCGAGCTAAAAACTCGCTAGGGTTTCGTGTAGCTCATATGTATGTGGTGAAATTTAATCATCGGCCTACGCTTCTAGAGTTGGACATCCTATAAAAGAAAAATTTAAATAATCAACTAAACTTGAAATTACGAATAGTCTTGAGAATCCACTGTCTCAACATACTCAATGTCACTTCCAAAAGGGTGTTCCAGGCTCATGTTACATTCCACGAGATAAATACTCAACTTGCTTGCACAAGCTGATCCGTTATCTCGCTTATGATCGATCACCAACAACCAATCACATTAGAGGCTAAAACATAACAATTATATATATACTTCAACTTCCAAACTTTATAACTAGAAACATTTGAAATTCGTACTGGATATTTGGATGAGATGAGAGATGTTGGACTTCGGTTGTTGTTAAAAACTAACTAGTCTAGGAATTCAAACCGACTAGACTTTCGAGAAAACAACTTGGAGCGAGAAGACATTGCTCTAAACTAGTCTAGGATTTCAAAATAGACTAGATTTTAGAAAAAAAAATTATTCGGAGCGATCGGACCCGCTCGATACCACTCTGTCGACCGAACCTCGATATTAGATGTCAAGGCCGGTAGGTCCCACGACTTACACAATTTATGATTAACAAAGGAAATTAAGATAGCGACCGGCTATCATTCAAAAGAATAACCATACTTAACATGTCGCGACTGAACTTATTACCTAGGCCCCAAGCCAATTGAATTACTCCAGTGACTCGGCCAATTGGATTTACTCATTGGACCCGGCTACTGGATTTACCTCATTGGACCCGGCCATACTGGATTTACCCAATTGGACCCGGTCACTTGGAATTACGGTGACTCGGCTTCATTCGAATTTACCACTTTAGAATAATGTGACATATATGACTCGAGACGATCAACCGAAATTAATATGACATACATATCAATAAACATAACTCAAATCACTTGGAATCAAAAGACACGATCAACCAAATAACCGACAATTGATCAAGAAGATGATATAACGACTTGAGGATCAAGAAAACAAGATAAAGAAAGATGTTTCGAGTTCGACAAAGCTTAAATGGAATAGAGATTTTATTAAATACATATCAAGACTAAGTATCACGCAAGCGCGACAAAAGAATTCGACTATCAAAAGAGTTCGATTTTAGAACTTAAACGTTAATACAACATTAAACTTCATTTTCTTGCAGCGGAAAATATGAGAATGTATGTATGAAGACATATATTCTAGGTCGACTTCTCAAAAACGACTTTCTTTACGTAACAACATTTAACAACAACAATAGTCCATCCAGTACTCATCATCTTCATCCCTGCTAACCTGCACGTTTTAGAAATAACATGTAGGGCTGAGTACTACGTACTCAGTGAACACATGCCGAAAACATTTGAAAACTTTGCTGAATACAGCTATATATGAAAACTTGCCAGAAAACATAATACGAGGATTTTCTGAAAACAACTCGTAAAATGCTAAAAATATTTTCTTTTCAAAACTCCTTTGTCTGCAGACATTTATAACAGTATGAACCATATCTACAAATAAATAATGGTGATGAGAAAGAGGCCTCTTTCTCAATCACTTGTAATCGGCATATCAAGGAAAGGCTCACGATTATGAATAATCGGCCTATCAAAGAAATGCGCACGATTACCAATGTGTACACAGATTTCACCTTGCGTGAAACCGAATTCGTCTTTCTGAAGTAGATGGTAACATACTTAAACATTTTTAAAATCATTTGGCAAGTATCATAACTTTGTAAAACATACGATATCATGCTTTTCACATATTTTAGTTTAGAAAGCCCACCTGATAAACTTAAGCTTTAAACTTTAAGCTCTAATGCTTGTAGCCCTTTTACTTCACGTTTCTGCTCCCGCTTCCGCTTGCTCCTTTAATCGAAACGGAATAACGATTTTAGAACGAGAGCTTTTATCGACTAACGACTTCGATATCCTTAACGAAATTCTATTCGAATTTCTATGTCGCAACTTGATGAAATTCGAGAATTCCTATCTTAACTTTTCAAACGTTCTTAATCTATCTTAATCTATCTAAATTCCTCATTAAGCATCAATATTAATCAATTCTCATATAACAATAATATGTATAAACTACTATTCATCACAACTGACTAAATCGATTTTAATCCGTCTAACAAATTCAGAAAATCTTTCAATTTAATTCTATACCTTTATTTAATTATAACAAACATAATTATACTTTAAATACACACATTAACTCAATTAAACATATAAATTCCCAAATCGGGAAAATCAACCATAAATAGAAAAATCTTTATTTCTTTGAATTAAATTTCCATAAAATTTTATAATACTTAATTTTTTTATTAAGAAGTTCATAAATGCAATTAATTTCTTAATTAAAATTTTATTAATATTTTATTTATTTATTTTAAATTTTCGGTTATATTAAAATTAATATTTCTTTAATTATTTTCTCTTCTTTTTAATTTCTAATATACTTAATTATTATCTTAAGCTCATTTCTTCATTTAATTTCATTCAATTAAGTATTAATCTTTCAACCCTAATTTAAGAACCCTAATTCGATTTTCTAGGGTTTCTAGGGTTAATCAAGCTTTTGTTTCATTATCTCTTGATCTAATATTCTTCATTAATCTCATATATCTTTAATTGAATCATCAAACTCATCATATAACATTACATTATTAAACCCTAATTTATATTCTTATTTAATCGGTTATTTTCTCAAAATGAAATTGGTTGGAAATTTTTAATTACTTCCAACATGAAACATTCTTAAAATACTTAACTAAACTCATTTATATCATTAAATCAATCATATAATTCATGTATTCATTATTTCCCATTTTCTTCTCATTTTCGAAAATTGCCAATTGATAGCTAGGGTTTTCCATGCTTAAATCTAATTACATATTTGATCTTATAATCATATTCTAAGCATAATTCATGAAGAACAAATCATCATATAATCATGATATAAGCATCATATTAAGACATGAAGATTTACTAATCATTTCTAAGGTTTCTCCCAAAATAATGTCGACATATATATATTCATAACTAGAATTCTTCATGCATCATCTTAAGCTTAATATTTGATCATAAAATCATCATATAAACATCATTCTAAGAAATCAAGATCATCCAACTACTTCTTCATATTTCTTACAAATTTTCGACACATATATATATATAACTATATATAATTCTTCCACCAAAGACATGAATCAAGAGCTTGGAAGAGAAGAATCTAAGCTTACTTGACTACTTGAGAGGATTGCTAGAAGTTGAAATCTTTGAGCTTGAAGATCAAGAATGGTGTTCTTAAGTGTGTGTGAGTGTGTGTATTGAGAGAGAAGAGATGATCGAGAGGGAGAGAGAGAAGGCCGCCGTTTGCCGTTGTTTGTGCGTGTGGTGAGAGATGAGAGATGAGAGAGTTATATAATCCTCATATAATCTAACAACCTAGGTTTAGAATTATAGGGTAGGTTATTATTTTATTAAAACTTAATGGCTAAGTTTTGGTTAATTCAATTAATTAATTATTAATTCAATTAATTAATAACTAATTAATCTTCTAATAACTCTCTAATTTCTCAACACAGTAATTAAGATTAAGGTTTCACGAACCTTAGATAAAAATCTCACAGAAAGAATCGGAGATTTGAAGCATTTTCAAATCGACCGAAACTAAATTTTTAAGTGATTAATTACGTAAAATTTCACGTAATTAAATTAAATTCTTCTTCTTGTCAATTAATGACTAAACATTTATCATCTATTGATAAATGTAAAAACTTCTTCGTTTCGGATTAACCGAGACGATAGAAATTAATTAAAACTCATTTTTCGGTAGAATATATCTGCCGGATAAAATTTTCGGAAAGAAAATCTTTATTTTACTAAAATTCTAGTCTTTCTCAGAAGATTAATTATTTTAATTACTTAAGAAAGACGGGATACTACATTGAGTGTGTGTGTGTATCGTGTTTGCAGCGAGAGAAATGAGAGATAGAAGAGATGAGAGATGCATTAATTAAATACTAACTTATCTAACAAAAATACATTGAATCTTGCTAACTTACATGCTTAGTCACCCAACATCCTTCATCATTATGTTGGGGACAAGGTTAGGTGGCACCAATTTAGCAATTAAATAATAGGTATTAGTGTTAGTTATTTGTCATGTGCTAATTTAATTACTAATCTTAGATTAATAACTAAATTAATCATTAATTATTAACAATCAAGATTTAACTAGGAAATAATATGTAATACCCCGATTTTTCTAAACTTGCGTATAATTAATTTTATATAATTAATTACAATTTTTGCAGCCTTAAGTTATTTTAACCGAATACTCTTAAAGTTCAGAGTCGAGTATTAAAACGATTTACTTTTTCATTTCCATTTTTTTTTTTTTTCTTCTAAAGTTTGATTATATTGTTGCCGTCATTAAGTAATAGGGAAATTAAGAAATTAATTTTGAATGTTTGAACCGTTTATATTTATAATTAATTATCGGCGATCAAATCCTTCGTAATAAAAGACTTAATAATCTTATATATGTTTTAGTGAGCCGACTTATATCTTTGTAACTTGGGCCGAACCTTTTCTTTTATTTATAGCCCAATGAGCTTAAATAAATTTAAGCCCATCTTGTTAAATAAATAAAAGCCCAAATTAAAGCCCAACCATGAAAAACTTTAAAAGCACGTGAGGCCCTTAATCAACCGTAAATGCACCAAGTATTATCTTTTACAGCTGTGAATGTGCCGATGATAGGAGTAAATCTTCTCCAAAATCTTGTCAGTAATCTTGTGGTTAAGTTTGTAATACACGTCCATCACATTTACATTTGAATCATTACAGCAAATAAGATCAACCATTCCTCTTAAATATAACTTTCCTGAGTTAATTACTCTCTCATCACAAACAAATTACACCCAAGAAAAGTAAAGGAAGAAGAAGCTCTGCAGGGGAATTTCAGTCACAAGATTCAGCATTTCAATTCATTCATAAACCATCCATCCGCTCATCAATCCAACCAGTAAGTTTATACAACTCAAAATCTAATTTATGTGTACGAAAAACTCTGTTTCCTTTTCTTAAAGAACTTCAAACTGAAATCATATAAAATAAGAGTATAACCTATTTTAATTTTTACCAGCAAAGCAATATTAACACAAGCATGATCATAACTCAAGAATCATCCATCTATGAACTAAGTGCAAGTCAACAAAGAAACCAGAGTCCGCATTCACAAAACTGATTCTAGAAACACTGTTTTGCCAAATAAGAAACTTTGAATAAAATTGTAGAACCTGCCTCTGCTTTACATTTCTGCTTTTCCTTCAAACTCGAATTATTGAGTCTTGGTTACGGTTTGTTGTCGAGTCCGATGATAAGACCGAGTCGGAATAGTTTGGACATCGACGACGACGGCGAAAGAACGGCAACCACTGCCGGTTTTAAAAGAAAAGAGAGAATTAAAATTTAAAACTAAAATTAAAATCTTAAAATCTGAAATTAGCAATTAAATAAGAAATAAGAGGATAAAAGGCAGAGAGTTTACCATGGTAGTGGTGACGCGCCACGACGACGACGATGGAACGGAGGCGGCGGCGGCAGTGAGAAGCTACGGCGAAGCCCCGCCGGAAAAAGGAGGAGACGACGGCAGTGGTGCTCTGCTACTGTTGTTGATTTCTAAGAGAGAGAGAGAGAGCTGGTGAAATTGAGAGTTTAATTCCTGGATTAAGTCACTGAATTACCTGGACTGTGGATTAATTTGGACTCGGCCATTTGGATTAACTTTGGACTCGACTCAATTGAATTACCATTTGGACCCGGCCAATTTGGATTAACTCAATTTGGACCTGACAAGCATTGGATTAACTCACTGGATCCACTGGATTAACTCGGTCCGACTCTGTTTTCCGGCTCTGTTTTTCCGGCCCGGCTCGTTTTTCCGGCTCGGTTTTTCCGGACTCTGTTTTTCTAGCCGGCTCGTTTTTCTTTTTCCAAATAACTCGCTTTTTCGGGCTAGCTTGATTTTCCAGATGACTTGTTTTATCCAAATTGATTTATGATCAACTTGTTTTCGGTTGTTTCTTTCGTAAACTCAAAAGTATATATTAAAGATTAATCAAGTTATCAAGTACGTTATCGTATGGTTTCCCTCTCGATCTTTTTCTAAGATTTGATTATTTACGATTAAAGGAGGACATCATACATAGAAGAAAGGACGGAAGATTGAAGCTGGGTTTCCGTTCTGTAAACCATTAAGGTGGGCTTTTCTATTATACAAATAAAATGTGGATATTCAGTTTACTGAATAACTCGAGCTTTGCTCTATTTTTCTTATCACTTTAAAAAGCATGTTTTAAAGTGATTGTCTTGGCATAAAAGAATTTGTTTTGTGAGTTCTATTATGCCTATCCGAGTTGGTTCGCCAACTAGTAATCGATCGGATTACGAGTTAGCCAAGAGGGTGCTTTCCGAATTAGTGTACACGGTAGCCGGAGTGTGTGGTACTGCTTGAGGGGTAGCCAGCCACGGTGAGAAGCGACCGCGGAAGAGTGCATTCTTCCCGGCGTTATTTAGATTTGGTCATATTGAATTAAAAGTAAGAAAATGCTTGCAAGCGATTATGAAAAGAAATTTTAGTAAGCACGGGCCTTTAATGAAAAACCCCGTTGTGTTACTGTTGAAATGCCTGATAAATCCATTAAATCTATTATATGTTTTTGGCATGTGTTCACTAAGTACTTTGTACTTAGCCCTGTATATGTTTTTAAATATGCGAGTTGAGTGACGGGTGACGGCGGGAGTTGAGTACGTGGTTGTAAATCCTTAATAAAGCTAGTCGAGCCTCGATTTCACATCTTCATATGTGGAGTCAATCTACGTTCTTTTTCCGCTGCAAACACTCTAATATGTTATAACACTTTTTGTTTAAGTATTTTGTACTTGAAACTTGAAACGACTTGTTAGTTCTATTTGAAAAATCCTTCGAGATTGTCTCGCGTTATATAATCAAAGTTTACTTCTATGTATTTCCTTGATGATTCAAGATTTATCCCTCAGTTATTCATTAATCCCCTTTCTTCCCCGCTTCTTAATTCCAACCCCTAGTCACACCCCGGCTTAGCCGTCCTTCGGGATTTGGGGCTGTGACAGAGTGGTATCAGAGCGTTTCGTTTGCTCTGAGCCTGAGTCTTCTTTTGAGTAAAAGTTTAGTTCGAACCACTAAACTTGAGAAACTAGTCACGAACTCAACACCCCGTTACGCCGGCTCAACCAATAATAAGGTAAGAAATTTTAAAAGTTCTCGTTCTTTGCAAAAGTTTAAAAACATCTTGAAAATATGTTTTAAATATTATTCTAAGCTTGAATTTAATGCTAGAATTTATCTCCTTGGAATTATATGATTTATAGTTTCCGTTTTCAAGAGCATGTCGGATTGAGAACTTAGAAGAATTTTTCTAAGGCATTTTCCCGATTTTTGAGAACTTAGACTTTTAAGAAGTGTTGGTTTCAAAGCAATAAAGAAGAACTCAATCAACGAAGAAATGAAGAAGTAAAGAGAAACGAAAGCAAAAGAGAACGAATGTCACTTGCGTATAAGTGATATGAGCACAGTCATCTTCATTGAAGTTCATTATTCGACGGAACTTCAAGTTGACTTTGCTTTCCATTATAGAGAACCGTTTAGATTTTGCTGGTCGAATCTAGCTAAGTAAAGTTTAGTTAAGTTCTTCCTTTATTAGAGTTAAGAAACCTCTAAGTATAGAGTTATAAAATTTGAGAATTTTTTTTTTTTTTTTTTGGATTTATATACAATTTTGAGATAATTGCTAAGTGCTTAAGTTAAGTGGTGCTATTTATTGTTTAAGTTGTTTTTGTTTAATACACAGTTTATTCTTTAAGTGCTTTAAGAATCCCTTAAGTTGTGTTAGTTTTTATCCTACCGCCATTCTTGATTTGTGTTTTGCAAATTCTTCTCTTAGGATGAGTACGGAGTGCTTCTCGAGCTTCTTCAAGCAACCGGTTCAAGCCTCCCGTTAGGCTCGAGGTACTATTAAGGCCGTACCATGACTTCATCCCACGCTCGGGTTGTGACTTTGGAGCAAGGTATGTTATAGACTTTCTACACTACCGGAAACCCGTTAAGCAACTTGGAGTGGACGATAGACAAGCTATGGTGGATCGTATCGCCATGATGCCCCGAAATGGAAGGGATGGGCGCAAAAACGGTCATGGTTTTACCTTGTCTTGGTGGGGGCTAACACGGAACCTACGGTGTGACTTTTGTCCGTTTGCATCCGCTTTGTTGAGACGGTTTGTCACGGTGGGTAGTTGTCCAAGAGTTGAATTTGAGGAGCACGCTTCGTACCGTCGACCGAATGACCTAGTACCGGTGATCGACTTTCTTCCCGGAGTTCTACCGTAGGAGGCGGGGTCGACTACCGACCTACCCTTTCTTGGGGTTAGACGAGGCCGACGAGTTTGCGGACCTTCTGCGGTCCCACTTGACTATGGATTTCTTGAAGATATCACCTCCTCGTACCCTGCACACCTAACCCAGCCCTTAACTGCAGTGGACCTTACTGAGCTCCCATACCCTGTCTTTTTAGACAAGCCGATGGTTACTGTCGACTGGGCTAGCCTTGCTGAGGAGATGGCAGCACCAGAGTTGTACTTGGGGCCCGAGCAGCTAGCACCGGCCGAGCCACACCCGGGAGTAGCAGAGCTGACAGTACCGGATCAGCACCTACCCGACGCCGAGGTCGAAGGGACCTTGGGAGCAGTTTTCGGCGTAGAGCTAGAGGAGGAAGAGGACCCCGAGGAGTTTCCTTGGTGGTTGGAGCCCGCTGAGGGCAGTGAGGAGAGTACAGCAGCGTCTCCGAGAGTCAGACATGGACCCGTCTAGGGCCGCTTAGGCGTGGGAATTAGTTTTTGCTTTTGTAAATAGATCTGGAATGTGTTAGACTTCTTTTGGTGTAAATAGTCGGGAGTTAATGTAAATATAATCTCGAGTCTAGCATCTTTTCCCTGTTGTTGACGGCAATGCATCTTGTTAAAGCATCCCGTCTTTTAAATTTCTAGAAGCATATTATAGATAGGCAGATAGCCTAGTCTGGACGAGATAAAGTCTAGATCTTTTGGATGTAAGACCTCGTGGAGGCAAATTTTGGTTATACCAATATATATATATGACCCCATGTGAGGGCTTTTACTCTTATGTTGCAATCTTCTTATATTCTGTTTTTATGTTTGTCAACTTGAGAAGTTGTACAATCGAAATCCATTTATCTTTGTTCAAGTAATGATTGCCAATCTGTTTAAAGTTGTCATCGAGTATGCCAGTTTGATAAGTTATGTTCTAATAAGTTTCTTTCTAAATCTCAGAATATCTTCAAAATGGAAGCTGAAAATGAAGGAGGAAGAAGAGGACGTGGGAGAGGTAGAGGAAGAGGTAGGGGTAGGGGTAGACCTCGAAGAGAAGATCAGGAGCGTCAGGAAGTCCCACCACCACCTCCACCTCCACCACCACATCGCCGTGATATCGAGGATCTATTCCTCAAAAGAAATCCACCTACTTTCAATGGATCTGGAAACCCGAGCGATGCGGAGCTTTGGGTAAGAGCTATTGAAAGAATTTTCCAGCTTCTCAGATGTACTGATGAGGAGCGTCTTTCTTGCATAGCCTTTCAACTCATTGGACCTGCTGACTTCTGGTGGGAGGCTCGCAAGAAAATCATTCCAGAGGAGCATCTGGCTCAGTATACCTGGAATGAATTCAAAGAGGCACTGTTTGACAAATACGTGCCAAAGACTTATAGAGCAAAGAAGGAATCTGAGTTCTATAATTTGAAACAAGGAAAGATGTCTGTGACGGAATATGATGGAATATTCTGTGAATTGGCAAGATATGCACCGGATCAAGTTGATACGGATGAGAAAATGGCAAAGAAGTTCCGTTCTGGACTAAGACACGAGATTGGAGTGTCGTTAGCTAGTCATGGAGGGCTGAGCTACACTGAGTCACTAGAGAGAGCTCTAGAGATGGAGGCAGTAATGCCGGAAGAAAGACGAGCTCCAGTATACGTACCGGTACAAGCTCAAGCTCAGACTCAGAACCATTTCAACAATAACTACAAGGGCAAGAGAAAATGGGAAGGCGGAAATAACAGTGGTTACTATCAACACAACAACCGTCAGGGTAATCAGGGTGGTAATCAACGTGGCTTTCAACAGCCTAATCAGAATAGCAATCAGAACAATAACAACCTTGGCAAGAGGCCATGGCAAGGAAACAACCAGTCAGGGCAATGGCAAGGGCGGCAGAATGCTCCGAATCAAGGAGGCAACGGTCAGGGAAAGGTTGTAATCCCTACTTGCCGTAAGTGTAATAGGGTACATTTCGGCGTCTGTCAGGTGGGCACCGAAAACTGTTTTAATTGCGGCCAAAAGGGTCACATGAAGAGAGAGTGCCCGAGACCACCCCAAGCACTTAGGCCGAACCAATATGGTCAACCCCAACCTCTGAGGGCTATACAGGCGCAGCCGCAACCTCAACAACAGCCACAACAGCGGAATGCTAGGGCCTTTGCCATCGAACAAAAGCCGCCAATTAAGAACAAAGGAAATTTGGCAGGTATGGGCAAACTTCTTAACTTTCCTGTAATTATTTTGTTCGATACCGGAGCATCACACTCTTTTATTTCTAGTTCTTGTGTCGATAATTTAGATATCATACCAGAACGAGCTAGTCATAAAATGAGAGTAACTACACCATCCGGAGAGATCACAACCACTTCACTTGTTTGCTCTAACCTAGAATTGGAACTAGGAACTTTTAAGGTTATAGCTAACAATTTGAATGTCATGGTAATGCGGGACGTAGATATAATCCTAGGAATGGATTGGTTAGCTGAGAACTATGCTACGATTCTCTGTAATGAGAGAAAAATTTCTTTTCAATTACCCGGAGAAGAGCCCACGAATTTCACGGAATTACAATGGGTAGGAGAGTGCCGCTATCTCTCGCCCTTCAAGCTAAGAAGATGATGAAAAAGAAAGACTGTCAGGCTTTCCTTGTTTAACTGAACGGGGAAGCCGGAGTCGAAAAGACCATAGGAGATGTGGCGATCGTCAGAGAATTCGAGGACGTATTTCCGTAAATACTACCAGATCGCCACAAAATCGACAAGTGGACTTCAACATTGACTCCGGGGCCCGGGTCGGCCCGATGTCGAAAGCACCATACGTAATGGCACCGAAGGAATTACAAGAACTCAAGATACAACTACAAGAGTTGTTGGATCTTGGTTTTATTAGACCAAGTGTTTCACCATGGGGAGCACCTGTTCTATTTGTAAAGAAAAAGGACGGCACAATGAGGATGTGCATAGATTATCGAGAGTTGAACAAGATAACCCTCAAGAATAAATATCCTTTACCAAGGATAGATGACTTGTTTGATCAACTCAAGGGAGCATGTGTGTTTTCAAAAATAGACCTTAGGTCTGGGTATCATCAATTGAAAATCAAACCAGAAGATATACCCAAGACGGCTTTCCGAACACGATATGGCCACTACGAGTTCTTAGTTATGCCATTCGGATTGACTAATGCTCCTGCAGTATTCATGGATCTCATGAATAGAGTTTTTCACCCATACTTAGACAAGTTCGTCTTAGTATTTATTGACGACATTCTCATTTATTCCAAAAATGAGAAAGAGCACGAAGAACACTTGAGAATAGTGTTGGAAACTTTGAGAACTGAGAAACTATATGCCAAGTTCAGTAAGTGCGAGTTTTGGCTGAGTGAAGTGATGTTTCTTGGGCACATTGTGTCAGCAGGAGGTATCAAGGTGGACCCTGCTAAAGTGGAAGCGGTACGTGACTGGAAGCCTAATGAGATTAGGAGCTTTTTAGGTCTAGCCGGATACTATAGAAGATTCATTGAAGGATTTTCTAAGATAGCTAGACCTATGACACAATTACTCAAGAAAGGAATCAAATATAAGTGGACGGATGAGTGTGAGGCAAATTTCCAAGAACTAAAAGACAAGTTGACTACGGCACCAGTTTTGGCTCTCCCAGGAACAAATAAAGAATATGTGGTGTATACAGATGCTTCTAAAAATGGACTAGGTTGTGTGCTGATGCAAGATGGAAAGGTGATAGCCTATGCATCACGACAACTTAGGCCACATGAAGTCAATTACCCCACACATGATCTGGAATTAGCAGCCGTTGTGCATTCGTTAAAAATCTGGAGACATCACCTATATGGAGTTAGGGTTGAGATTTTTACGGATCATAAGAGTCTAAAATACTTTTTCGAGCAAAAAGAATTGAATATGAGACAAAGAAGATGGCTCGAATTAGTAAAGGATTATGACTGTGGTATCAATTACCATCCAGGCAAAGCTAATGTTGTAGCAGATGCTTTGAGTCGCAAGACTCCAACACACTTAGCTTGTTTCCTTACCGAAGAAGGAGAACTCATTCAAGACTTTGAGAGAATGAGTTTGGAGGTGATCAATTCACCAGAAACAATAACTAGTCGTGTTGCAACCCTAGTGGCTATACCAGACTTGCGAGAAAGAATAATAAGTGCTCAGAGGAAAGATGAGGTGTTTGAGAAACTACGTCTGAAGGTGAGATCAGGTAACCCTAGCAGTTACTCTGAAGCAACAGATAATGCAATCGAGTTCGATGGAAGACTTTGTATTCCTCATGATGACGAACTGAAAAATGACATCATGAGTGAATCTCATGATACACCTTACAATCGCTCATCCGGGAAGTACGAAGATGTATCGTGGACTTAAAGAGAAAGTTACGGTGGGACGGCTTAAAGCGAGATGTAGCCTCCTTCGTTGAACGATGTCTGGCTTGTCGCAAGTAAAAGCCTTACACCAACGACCTTATGGAAAGTTACAACCGTTGGATATTCCAACATGGAAGTGGGAAGGTATAACAATGGATTTTGTGACCGGTCTGCCGAAGTCAAAAAGAGGAAACACCGCAATATGGGTTGTAGTAGACCGTCTCACAAAGTCAGCTCATTTTATACCAATTCCGATTACCTATGGATCGGAGAAATTAGCCCAATTATATGTCCGTGAGATCGTACGTCTGCACGGAGTACCAACGTCGATAACATCGATAGAGATTCAAAATTCACCTCAAGATTTTGGATCGCCTTGCAAAAAGAATTGGGTACCAAACTCAATTTCGACACGCTTTTCACCCTCAAACGGACGGTCGGGCTGAAAGAACAATCCAAACACTAGAAGACATGTTGAGAATCGTGGTGTTGGATCAAGGTGGGAGCTGGGAAAATGTTTTGCCACTAATCGAATTTGCTTATAATAACAGTTATCAAGCAACAATAGGCATGGCTCCATATGAAGCATTGTATGGAAAGAAATGTAGATCACCGCTTTATTGGGATGAAGTAGGTGAAAGGAAAAATCTAGGGCCGATTCGGTCGGTGAAATGATAGAGATCATTCGACGCATCCGACCGAGAATAAAGGAAGCCCAAAGTCGACGAAATCTTATGCCGACGTACGTCGATACGAGTTATCATTCGAAATTGGGGATAAGGTTTTCCTCAAGGTTTCTCCGTCTAAGGGAATTATTAGGTTTGGCGTGAAGGAGTAAGCTTAGACCCGCATTTATTGGACCTTTTGAGATTTTGGAAAAGATAGGACTCGTTGCTTATAGATTGGCTTTACCGCCAAGTCTAGGGAGTGTTCATAATGTTTTCCATGTCTCTCAATTAAGAAAATACGTGTTCGATCCTAAACACGTGGTTCACCTGACAAGACATTATTCTTAGTCCGGATTTGAGCTATGAAGAAAGACCGCAAGCTATTTTGGACCGAAAGGTACAAGAACTCCGAACTAAGACGATATCGCTTGTAAAAATTTTATGGAATCACCACGGGCAGGAAGAAGCTACGTGGGAACTCGAAGAAAAGATGCTGGAAAAATACCACGAGCTTTTCGAAGAAGGTATACAAATTTCGGGACGAAATTTCTTGTTAGAGGGGTAGGATGTAATACCCCGATTTTTCTAAACTTGCGTATAATTAATTTTATATAATTAATTACAATTTTTGCAGCCTTAAGTTATTTTAACCGAATACTCTTAAAGTTCAGAGTCGAGTATTAAAACGATTTACTTTTTCATTTCCATTTTTTTTCTAAAGTTTGATTATATTGTTGCCGTCATTAAGTAATAGGGAAATTAAGAAATTAATTTTGAATGTTTGAACCGTTTATATTTATAATTAATTATCGGCGATCAAATCCTTCGTAATAAAAGACTTAATAATCTTATATATGTTTTAGTGAGCCGACTTATATCTTTGTAACTTGGGCCGAACCTTTTCTTTTATTTATAGCCCAATGAGCTTAAATAAATTTAAGCCCATCTTGTTAAATAAATAAAAGCCCAAATTAAAGCCCAACCATGAAAAACTTTAAAAGCCTGTGAGGCCCTTAATCAACCAGAAATGCACCAAGTATTATCTTTTACAGCTGTGAATGTGCCGATGATAGGAGTAAATCTTCTCCAAAATCTTGTCAGTAATCTTGTGGTTAAGTTTGTAATACACGTCCATCACATTTACATTTGAATCATTACAGCAAATAAGATCAACCATTCCTCTTAAATATAACTTTCCTGAGTTAATTACTCTCTCATCACAAACAAATTACACCCAAGAAAAAGTAAAGGAAGAAGAAGCTCTGCAGGGGAATTTCAGTCACAAGATTCAGCATTTCAATTCATTCATAAACCATCCATCCGCTCATCAATCCAACCAGTAAGTTTATACAACTCAAAATCTAATTTATGTGTACGAAAAACTCTGTTTCCTTTTCTTAAAGAACTTCAAACCGAAATCATATAAAATAAGAGTATAACCTATTTTAATTTTTACCAGCAAAGCAATATTAACACAAGCATGATCATAACTCAAGAATCATCCATCTATGAACTAAGTGCAAGTCAACAAAGAAACCAGAGTCCAGTATTCACAAAACTGATTCTAGAAACACTGTTTTGCCAAATAAGAAACTTTGAATAAAATTGTAGAACCTGCCTCTGCTTTACATTTCTGCTTTTCCTTCAAACTCGAATTATTGAGTCTTGGTTACGGTTTGTTGTCGAGTCCGATGATAAGACCGAGTCGGAATAGTTTGGACATCGACGACGACGGCGAAAGAACGGCAACCACTGCCGGTTTTAAAAGAAAAGAGAGAATTAAAATTTAAAACTAAAATTAAAATCTTAAAATCTGAAATTAGCAATTAAATAAGAAATAAGAGGATAAAAGGCAGAGAGTTTACCATGGTAGTGGTGACGCGCCACGACGACGACGATGGAACGGAGGCGGCGGCGGCAGTGAGAAGCTACGGCGAAGCCCCGCCGGAAAAAGGAGGGAGACGACGGCAGTGGTGCTCTGCTACTGTTGTTGATTTCTAAGAGAGAGAGAGAGAGCTGGTGAAATTGAGAGTTTAATTCCTGGATTAAGTCAGCTGGAATTACCGAATTTGGACTCGGCCCGAATTTGGATTAACTCAAATTTGGACCCGATCATTGAATTACGTTGGACCCGGCCAGTGGATTAACTCGGTTGGACCCAGCCAATGGATTAACTCAAATTTGGACCCGGCCATTTGGATTAACTCGAGTGGACCCGATCCATTTGGATTAACTCGGTGAGTCCATGGCCGACTCTGTTTTCCGGCCCGGCTCTGTTTTCCGGCCGGCTCTGTTTTTCCGGCCCGGCTCTGTTTTTCCGGCCATTTCTGTTTTCCGGCCATTTCTGTTTTCCGGCCTACTCTGTTTTCTAGCCGGCTCGGTTTTCCAAATAACTCGGTTTTCCGGCTAGCTTGATTTTCCAGAATGACTTGTTTTATCCAGTGATTTATGATCAACTTGTTTTCGAGTTGTTTCTTTCGTAAACTCAAAAGTATATATTAAAGATTAATCAAGTTATCAAGTACGTTATCGTATGGTTTCCCTCTCGATCTTTTTCTAAGATTTGATTATTTACGATTAAAGGAGGACATCATACATAGAAGAAAGGACGGAAGATTGAAGCTGGGTTTCCGTTCTGTAAACCATTAAGGTGGGCTTTTCTATTATACAAATAAAATGTGGATATTCAGTTTACTGAATAACTCGAGCTTCTGTTTTTCTTATCACTTTAAAAAGCATGTTTTAAAGTGATTGTCTTGGCATAAAAGAATTTGTTTTGTGAGTTCTATTATGCCTATCTGAGTTGGTTCGCCAACTAGTAATCGATCGGATTCTGAGTTAGCCAAGAGGGTGCTTTCCAGAATTAGTGTACACGGTAGCCGGAGTGTGTGGTACTCTGTTGAGGGGTAGCCAGCCACGGTGAGAAGCGACCGCGGAAGAGTGCATTCTTCCCCGGCGTTATTTAGATTTGGTCATATTGAATTAAAAGTAAGAAAATGCTTGCAAGCGATTATGAAAAGAAATTTTAGTAAGCACGGGCCTTTAATGAAAAACCCCGTTGTGTTACTGTTGAAATGCCTGATAAATCCATTAAATCTATTATATGTTTTTGGCATGTGTTCACTAAGTACTTTGTACTTAGCCCTGTATATGTTTTTAAATATGCAGGTTGAGTGACGGGTGACGGCGGGAGTTGAGTACGTGGTTGTAAATCCTTAATAAAGCTAGTCGAGCCTCGATTTCACATCTTCATATGTGGAGTCAATCTACGTTCTTTTTCCGCTGCAAACACTCTAATATGTTATAACACTTTTTGTTTAAGTATTTTGTACTTGAAACTTGAAACGACTTGTTAGTTCTATTTGAGAAATCCTTCGAGATTGTCTCGCGTTATATAATCAAAGTTTACTTCTATGTATTTCCTTGATGATTCAAGATTTATCCCTCAGTTATTCATTAATCCCCTTTCTTCCCCGCTTCTTAATTCCAACCCCTAGTCACACCCCGGCTTAGCCGTCCTTCGGGATTTGGGGCTGTGACATAATAATTAAGCTTATACCATAAACTTTATTTCCTAGGAAAAATTATGCTTAATATATTAACTTAATTAATTAATTAAATATCAAATTAATTAATTAAACATTAAGCATAAAAATCTCATTTTAATCGATCAATTAATTCTCTAATTAATTGATCATTCATCAAAAAAAAAAAAAATCATAGAGGTTTTAATTAAAAACCTCCCGATGCATATAACTTTATTAGGGTTTCTCAAACCTTAATATAAACTTCCTTTAAAAATTTTCGGAATTAAAATCCGAAAATTAAATAATTGCCGGAGAAAATTCATAAATCTCTAGAAAATCAAATACTTCAAAAATGGCACATATTTCACATATAATGCAAATATAATAGCACATAATCATAAACACCTTTAATATTTCATTTCGGATTAACCGAAACAAAAATAAAACTTAAATTATCAATATTCAGCAATTTCTGGCTGCCGAATTAATTTAACTGCCTGAACTTATTTTCATACTAAATTCTTGCATTTTAAATATTCTAGTTAAATTATCTTAATTATTTACTAAGATTAGTTATGAAAAAGGCGGGATACTACAGAAGCAGTATAACAATTAACAAACCCCTAGTTGGTAATACCTCTCCTAGCTTCCAATATGTTTCTCAACCGCTACTCTTCTAGGGTAAGGGTAAAGCGGTAGCTGACTCCTCAGCTCGCATCCCGGTTAAAGCCAAATGTCCACCTCCTCTTCCACTCTCTCAGGGTTCCTTGAATAAAAGTCGAGTTCACTCTGATTCTGATGCTGAGGGCCGCTCTGAATCAACCCGTTATATTTTCAAAGACAAACCTCGGGTTCTCTAAGGCAGCTTCCTCCCTCAGAGTGTCTCTCTCTTCTTAGATTTACCCCTCTATCCGACGAGGAGAAACGAGCTAGTGCTCCCACTATAGAAGAACTACAAAAGAAGAGCGCTCATTGCTTGGTGCAGGTAACTTCTTTTTCATTTTTTCACAATTATCTAGTGTCCTCTAGTGATGTCAAGACGTTTTTATCATCTCTCTACTCACATAGCTGCTCAGCGCTCACGGTCGACTTCTGAAGTATGATGACTCCTCCAAGGATCAGCAGATAGACCAGTTGATCAGATCTTCTGAAGTATAATGACAGGACAATTGGTACACTTCTATTGGTTCTAGTCACTTATGCTTTTTGGCAGACAATCTGCCAAAAGCATAAGTGTCAAGTGACGGCGCTAGCTTTTGTCGTGGCAGTTGAAGGAAATACAGGAGACCCAGTGGGTTCTCTTTTTCCATCTTTCTTATATAGACCCTAATCTTGAGACCTCTCTCTTCGAGAGACTTTCCATAAATAATCAAAACAGGTCTCTGGTTATCTTTAGGCACATCAGTAACTTTATCAAAAATCTTGCAGAGGGTGAACCGAAGCTTTAAGTTGAAGATTGGGAAGGAGTTGTGCCTGATTTAAAACAGCCATTCAAAAAGTCATCTAAGGTTTGTTATTATCCTAAAATACTCTGTTTTATGCTTCATTCATATGGCCACTATTTCTGGCCTTAAAGTAATAAACATACTCAGTAATACAAGAAGCTCGCGTTGTAGTGGTATCCAAATAAGAATGTTGACAATAGAGAAGAAGCAGAAGCAGAAGCCAAATTTTGTATTGGATCTTTGAGTATGACTAGATCGATGTAGTGGTATCCAGATAAGAATATGACTGGATGTTGCAGCCCGACTCAGAATTAAGATGACCGAGCCGGTGGGTCCCACGACGTACTCAATTTATGATTAACCAAAGAACTGATAACGACCCAGTTATCCAACAAAACCAATCATACATCAAACATTCTTAATATTTAGAAATACCGGGAATTAAATAAAGATTTGATCAACTTTTCATCGAGCATGCATAACAAGAATTTAATATCAATATCATGCTCGACACTTCTAACCAGAAATTGAATATCCACAACGGATACCAAATGATCTCGACAATAAAATCAGTTGATCAAAATATGTCAAATTCAACATTTCCAAGGAATCATGCTCAACTGGATATCAACAGAATAATCATACGACCAAAGGTACCAAAAGATCGATGCCAAATAAGAAGTTTATCAGATCAAGAAATTACGATAAAGAGGTCGCATGACTTAAAATACTTAAGATAGAAACAACAACGGTTTCAAATAAAACAGGCTAACATATCATCCAAAAGTTACTTATCAACGTCAAAGACTTCAGAATATAGGTATAGACTTCATACTTCACAACATACTTTAGAATTTAAACACACTTCAGAGTGTTTGTAGTATCCCGTCTTTCTTAAGTAATTAAAATAATTAATCTTCTGAGAAAGACAAGAATTTTAGTAAAATAAAGATTTTCTTTCCGAAAATTTTACCCGACAGATATATTCTACCGGAAAAATGAGTTTTAATTAATTTCTATCGTCTCGGTTAATCCGAAACGAAGAAGTTTTTACATTTATCAATAGATGATAAATGTTTAGTCATTAATTGACTAAAAGAAGAATTTAATTTAATTACGTGAAATTTTACGTAATTTATCGTTTAAAAATTTAGTTTCGGTCGATTTGAAAATGCTTCGAATCTCCGATTCTTTCTGTGAGATTTTTATCTAAGGTTCGTGAAACCTTAATCTTAATTACTGTGTTGAGAAATTAGAGAGTTATTAGAAGATTAATTAGTTATTAATTAATTGAATTAATAACTAATTAATGAATTAAACCAAACTTAGCCATTAAGTTATAATTTAATAATAACCTAACCTATACATCTAGACCTAGGTTATAACTATTATATGAGGATTATTACTCTCATCTCTCTCTCTTCATTCACGCACACACACAACACAACATCTCTCTCTCATTTCTCTCTTCTCTCTCGACATACACATACACACATACACCATTGATGATCAACTAGAAGCTCAAGAAACAAAGATCAATCCATCCCTAAATAATTAATCAAGGTTTGATTTATGTTTTGAAGTTATTATATCAAGATTATGGTTAAAACTTCCATCTTCATATATGTGTATATATATGATCGAAAATTTGGGAGAAGTATTGAAAATGGTTAGATGTTCTTCATATCTTAGTATTATGCTTGTATGATGAATATATGATCATTGGTATGATTAAATAAAGCATGAAGAACCCTAACCCTAATTCTATTTTTTTCGAAATTTTTGGAAGAAATTAGAGAAAGTGATGATATGATTTTAATCTCTTGATATGATGCTTATATCATGATTATATGATAAATTGTGTGATTAAATTAGAAAAAATCAAAACCCTAACCCTAAGTTGCATGAAAATCGAAATTTAGAAGAAAATGCTAAATTTTAATTCATGCATTGAATGATGATTTGTTCTTCATGAATTATGCTGTAATATCCCGTCTTTCTTGCGTACTAAAATTAATTAATTTAATAAGAAAGATAAGATTCCAGTGAAAGAAAAATTTTCGTTCCCGAAAATTTTATCCGGTAGATATATTTTGCCGTAAAAATGAGTTTTAATTAATTTTTATCGTCTCGGTTAATCCGAAATGAAGAAGTTTTTACATTTATCATTAAGTGATAAATAATTAGTCATTAATTGACTAAAAGAAGAATTTAATTTATTTAAGTGATTTATTGCGTAATTTATCACTTAAATTTTTAGTTTCGGTCGATTTGAAAATGTTTCAAATCTCCGATTCTTTCTGTGAGATTTTTATCTAGGGTTCGTGAAACCCTAATTGATTTTCCTATGTTGAGAAATTAGAGGTTTAATTGAGGATTTAGTTGTTAGTAATTAATTGAATTGATTAGAATTTTAATTAATTAACTAATCTAATTATTTCCTAAATATCTAGATATTTTTTTAAGATAAGGTTTATTCTTAAGAATATTCCTAATTGACTTTCAAAGTCTAATTAATTAAATAATTAATTAACCTATGCTATGTATATATATATATGCATCATTTCACTCAATTCCTCTCATCTCTCTCTCGCCAGTTCTCTCTCAAAACGGCAGAACACTCACACACTTTCACACACTTAAATCCTTCATTTAAGTCTTCATAATCCAAGCTCCAAGATCAAGGTTTCCATCCAAACCAATTTCCAAGTTATTAATCAAGGTAAGATATAAGTTTAATTCAAGTTTATAGCTTAAAAATAAGCTTTGATCATCTTATTTTTAAATTCCAGATTTTTCGAAAATTAGGATTTAATTAGTAGATGATTATGATCTTGATTTTTGATGTTTAATTCATGCTTGGGATGCATGATAGATCATTGATTCAAGCTTAATTAAACCCTAACCCTAATTATTTGAATTTTCGAAAATGAAGGAAGAATTAGGGGTTTATAAATTTTGATGATGGATGATCAAATTAATTGATTATTTGAGCTTAGATAATTATTCTAAGCATATTTGATGTTGGAAGTAATCAAAGAATCAAAGTCCTTTTATTATTTTCAAAATAGCCAAAAATATTAATTAAAATCAGGGGTTTTTGATCCTTTGATCCTATGATCAAATTGATGATTTCTATGAGCTCCTATGATGATTATAAACATGTTTGATGGTTTGATTTATTAAGATTTGAGAAATTTCAATTTAAATTAACATGATTGGAAGTGATTAGAATGAAATTTGGATTTTAAATTCTTAATTTATCAAAAGGACCGAAATATATATATGTACAATAAAGCCATGTATTTGATTTTAATGAAGAAAATAATGATAGAAATGGAATCTACGTTAAAAATTAAGTGACGTAGAATTTTTCAGAATTTTAATACAAAATTTTGAAATTAAGAGTTTCTAGAGTTTAATTCCTAGAATAACCCAGCTGGACCAAGTCAGTTGGATTTACTCAGCTGAACTCAGTCAGCTGGAATTACCTTTGGACCCAGTCATTGGATTTACTCATTGAACTCGATCAATTGGAATTACCTAGTGGACCGATCGCTAGATTTACTCGGTGAACTCGATCAATTGGAATTACCAATTGGACCCGATCAATTGGATTTACTCATTGAACTCGCCACTGGAATTACCTGTTGGACCCGGTCGATTGGATTTACTCAATGAACTCGGTCAATGGAATTACCTAATTGGACCCAGTCAACTGGATTTACCAGTGGACCCGATCAATGGATTTACCATTGGACCCAATTTGGATTTACCGGTGAACCTCGTCGAATTTGGATTAACTCATTGGTCCATTGACTCGATTTTTCCAACTCTGTTTTTTCACTCTGTTTCTTGGCTCTGTTTTCCATTGACTCTGTTTTTCCGGCCATCAGTTTCCAAATAACTCGGTTTTCCAACTAGCTTGATTTTCCGAGATAGCTTGATTTATCCAGCTAATCTTTGATCAACTTGTTTTCAGTTGTTTCTTTCGTAAACTAAAAAGTTATAATGTTAAGCTTAAATGTTATCAAAGAACTTAAGCATTTTTGATGTGATAAAATAAATAAAGAAAGAGCTTAATGGTTAATGAGATGCTTATATGAAGAAATGAAATATTTTTATGATATGATTAATGTTGACAATAGTATAAGTTATAAGTCAATAAATATTAATGAAAAGATGGAAGGGTTAGAAGTAAAGTATATGTTTGCTTATGTCTTTAGAAGTTCTTTTCGAATAGTGAATGATTAAGAGCTAATGATGATTTTAAGTATTAATGACACACTAATGATGAATTAAGTGTTAATGATACGTCATTAATGAGTTAATATGTCAAAGACATATTTTGATAATAATATAATATTAAGTTTAAATATTATCCAAAAAGTTTAAGCATTTATATTATGCTTAAATAATTAAATGAAAAGCTTAAGTGTTAATCAGATGTTTATATGACTAAATGAGATCTTTATTTGTTAAGGAAATGTTTATGTGATAATGATACGATAGTATGGTAGATGGCAAGCTTAAGTGGTTAATGAAGTTATTAGTATGATTTTAGCATTAATTAAGTTAGTTAAGAGCGTTTAAGAAGTTAAGTTAGAAATTCTCGAGTTTCGACGTAGAATTCCGAAGCGAATTAAGTTAAGAATATCGAAGTTATTTATTCGATAGAAATTATTCTCGTTTTGAAGTTCGTATTTCCATTTCGATTAAAGGAGCAAGTGGAAGTGGAAGCTGAAGTGTAAAGCACAAATTTAGCGAGCGTTAAAGTTAAGACAAAAGCTTAACTGTATCAGGTGGGCTTTCTAACCAATGAAATGACGAATGAAGTTATATGATTATATATGAGATGTTTTAAAATTGATTGACTTGCCAAATGTTTAAGTTCTTGTATGTTACCATCTACTATAGCAAGACGAATTCGGTCCTACGCAAGGTAGGATTTGTGTACACTATTTTGTAATCGGGAGCCTTCCGAAAGGAATGGACGATTACAAGTGTTTGAGAAGGAGGCCTCCTTCTCAACACTATCATTATGTGATTGTAGATGCCGGTACATACATCCTAAAGTATATGTACGGCAGACAAACATGATTTACAGAAAAGAAGAAGTTGAGCATGCACAGGTTTATTTTTGAGAGACAAAAATTACTTGTGCTTATGCTTTATGGCAAGTTTAATCTCTAACTCTAAGAAGTAAGTTTCAAAATATTTTGGCATGTGCCCACTGAGTACGAAGTACTCAGCCCCGCCTATTATTTCTAAAATGTGCAGGTTAGCTGGGATGAAGATGATCGCGTGCTGGCGGACTTGTTGTTGTTGTTATTATTTTATTAATGTTAAGAGTCATTTTGATGAGCTTAGAACCTAGAATATATGTCTTCACACATATATTCTCTCGTTTTTCCGCTGCAAGATTATGATATTGAAATTAGTATAAGTTGATGAAGTGTTGAAGTCTGAAGTCTCGAACTATATTGTTATCTTATTTTGAAGTCTGGCCAATCTAATTATCTATATAATAGTTGTTCATTATATTAGAAGTTCAGTCTTATTACAACTGATTGTATCGTGCTTTCTTGATCCTGAAAATCAGCTCATTTCCTTCATGGTTGTTGCCATTAATCTGGTTGATGAGATTATTGATTTCCGAGCTGAATTGAGATTGTATTTGATGATATGCATATTTTAAAAAGAGATCAAATGTTCGTTTCATTAATCTCGAGTTACGCATGTCATAATTATCCTAAGTTTGATGATTTGTCGAGCATGAGTTGCCTTGTTTGCTCTTAAATGATAGCAGGGTCGCTATCTTAATCCTTTTGTTAATCATAAATTGTGTAAGTCGTAGGACCCACCGGCTTTGTCATCTAATTTCTAGGCCGGGCTGCGACAGAGTGGTATCAGAGCAGGTCTGTTTGCTCTGAGTCATTATTTCTTAAAAGTCAAGTCTAGTTTGAATCCCTAGACTAGTCGAGAGCAAAGTCTATTGCTCTAAGTTCATATTTTTTTAAAGTCTAGTCTGGTTTGAGTTCTACACTAGTCAAGTTTGAACAACAACAAAAGTCCAGCACCTCATCTCATCCGGCAAACCAGGTACGCATTTAAAAGTTTCCTATGATAAAAAGTTTAAAATTTGAAGTTCCATGTGACTGAGGGACTGTTATGTGGACCTGATCAACCCACATAGCTAGAAACTCAGTAATATGGTCTTCTGTCTCCATAACGGAGTTAATTAATAAGATGAAGTTAGAAAGTTTGAGAAATATGAAATTGTGATGTGGATTTGAGATTTTAATGAGGTTGTTTTATGATTGAGTTGTTTAAAGTAAGTTTTAACAATTGCAAGCAAGACAATTGTACGTTTTTGGGAAGTTTCGTGAGCTTGGTATCACCTATGGAAAGGAAAATTAGTTTCTCTAAGCGACGAGGCCATGAGAGAGTTTTATCAATATGCGTATAAGTTACACGGAAGCGTTAGCAGAGTTTTTAGACGTTACCATCATGTGTGGATGGAGCAGGATTGTAGGATCCAATGCATCAAGACGATCCAATTTTTTTTTTTTCATTTCTCAAGAGAACCCTGAGCTCGTTGTTACTACTCATCCTAATGATTATGGGTTTGATGTAAAACTCATTTCTTTCTTAGCCGTTGTCGAATAACTATATTTCATCTCCACCCTTATCAAATGTTTTGCTTCTGTTTCCGAGCCTTCTGCTTCGGTGAACAACTTAATTTCAGCTCCCTCTATTGACGTAGTTCCATTAAATCCTCCTTTGGATACTCTTCAAGCTTTGAATTCTTCAGAGCTTGATTATTTCTTTGGAACTCAGCTTGTTTCTTTCGTTTCTGCAAGAGGACTACGTCTGGACCACGTCGTCATGTCAGTGACAAGGAGATCGTTGACCCCGAGGTTGGAGCAACCGAAGGATATTTTTATCTTCGTTGTATGTCGTTTAGTCATCTAGGATTTCAAACATAGTTTTAGACCTTTTTCGAGTGTGGTCGACGTGAGTGTTGTCCGTTTGACGTTAGATGAAGTGGAGAAAGCCGAGGAGAGTACCGAGTCTGAAAGTGAGGAAGAAAAAGAAGAAGAAGATCCATTAGAGGATGAGCAGAGAGAGAGAGTTCGAGAGTGGCGTTAATTTAATAGATTAATAATCGAACAAATTTTACGCTTGTTTAGTAGGTTTTCGTATAAAGATGCATAAAATGTTAAGTTTCAAAGATTCGGTAGCGATGAAGAATTCCGCTCCGAGAAAGTAGTTTTGCGTGATGCCCTAAAATCACGGTTAACGTGGGGAGTTTTTATATAGAGAAAAATCCCTCGTTTTTGAAAAAGTCCTCGAAGAGGTAATTTTTTTTTCCGTTATAAGAAGAAGTATGGCCAAAGCGGTCATTTTAGAAAATTTCCGAGTTTTGTATTTATGTCGGAAATTATATCTTAAAAATGAATTAATGAAACAAGAATTTTTGAAGTAAAATGAATTTTATTTTTAGTAAATAAAAGCGTTAAAACAAGAATTGAAAGATAGAAAGTTCGTTGAGCGCATAAAGAATCGAAGGAGAAATTTTTTTTAGCCATGAAAGTGAGCGATGGCTGCACCTCAGAGATCGTTCAAAAATAATACAGGGCGAGAAGTCAGCCATCTCCTAGACTCAGCGCTCGCTGAAGAAAGCAGGACGCCGGAACTCAGCGTCCGCTGAGGTCGAGCGGTCGCTGACCCCGGGAACCTGAAGTCAGCCATGGCTGAGCTTCAGAGACCGCTGACCATGGCAGGTCAGCCGCGGCTGAGTCCCAGCGGTCGCTGACCTGGGCGGCGGCTGTTCTGCTACATTTTACTCCGGAGGCCATAACTTCCTGCTCGTTTAACGGAATTCAGATCCGTAAATTGGGTTAGAAACTAGACATCCGTGGCTTTCAAATGGTACCCTGCACTTCCCCTGATTCCAAGTATTCTGTTCTGAAATCCAGTTAGAATCTGATACAGCTGTGCAAATTTTTCTGCAAGTTGTTTCTTTCAAGTTTAATCAATTTATTTTGATTTCTTGGAACTTTCTAAATCAAATTTTGCTCGTTGTTATGAGCTTGAGATCCTTTATGTGACAAACTTTAGTAAGCGAGATGATGAATTAATTGCAAGCATGGCGATTGTTCGTTTTTGGATATTAAAGTGAATGCGAGATATCGTTGGGAAGTGATAACGAGATGAAATCGACTGAAGAAAAAGAAGAAAAATGGGTATGAAGCAGAGATTTAAAATAAGTAATAAAAGAATGAAAACATAACTTAAAGTATATAAAAAAAAATATATTTCCGTTATTCGTTCATCATTCGTCGTCCGTTTCATTCTTTGTTTGTTTCGTCCGTCGTTCGTTATTCTTTTCTGTCGTTAATCACATTCTTGTTATGTTTTAGAACGAGATTGAGATGAATTAATATCTCAAAAGAAGTAAACAATGAAATTAATGTCTCGGGATAATGTTATTCCTTTCTGTTTTGTTAGGAATACCTGAGCTAAAATTTTATTTAACCTCAGATTATCCGATTTAATTAAGGTTTGGGATTCTTTCATTACCCAACCTACTTCTCGGATTATTAATCCTGTCATTCCTTATTCAGTTAAATGCGTCAGTTTTGACCTCAGAAATTTTTATTAAAGAATTGGATTTAATTTTAGTCTTTCGCGCAGAGGTGATTTATTCTCTCTTTCCGAGGATCCTTAATATTCCCAACCCTACGAATATTAAATTTTCTTCCGTTTCCATTTCTCCGTTCTAGTAAGGGAGCATGAAGCGGGATCATTCTCCCTGTGTCATGAGAATAATAATATAATGACCTCGACATCAATCCAACTACTAAAAGGATGGATTGTTTAACTAACATCAACGTGTTCCTCTCCAAAAGTCAAGTTCAAGGCTAGTTTCTCATCGACACCAGTTGCGGACATTGAAGATGAAGTCAAGCTTACCGTGGTCTGAGATGTTATCGTCAAAGAGGAAGTAGCAGAAGAAGATGATGTAGAAATCGATAGAGTAGAATTCGATAATGAGTTTAATAAAGAAGAAAAGTTTTCCAAGGACGACCAATAGAGAGTCGACCTTTTTAATTATTTTGATATCGTGAAAGAAAGAAGTAGTATAAATGCGGAATTGTGAGTTTTTAAGTAGAATATATGATGCATAGTTTAACCATAGATTTTTCGGTAACAGGTTAGTACTCTGTACCGTCACTATTACGCTAGTGTGATGCTAGAACATCACAATTAAGATAAGAATAATTTATCTTTTGGTAGATTCCTTATCTTAAAGAGATCTCAAAAGGGAAAATCTTCCAGTACATGAAAGAATGACTAAAGCAGTCATTAAGTACAGTTGATGAGTTCTTATATGCTTAAGAAAAATAAGAAGTTATGATGCTTTGTGAAGCAGAAAGTAAGTTGACAATAAATTGTCAAGATAAAGTTAGAGTTTAAAGAATAAGAATTTTATGAATATAAGCTAAGTATGAAAGAAGTAAGTTGCTTTGCCAAAAGTTAAAAGTACGTTAGGTTATTTTGCGAATTGTTTGAATGGTTAAGAAAAGTTATGAATCTGAATGCTTTGATGTTGATTGTCAATATGAGAAAAGTTATGAAGCTAAGTTGTTGTGCTATTGCTTAAGTATTGAGTTAAGTTATGAAAGTGATTATGCTATGATAAGATTTGATTTACTTGAATGTTAAGTTCCATGTTTGGAACTATTATTTTGAGAAATAACTGCTTTTATATTAAAAGCTTAATATGTGAAAAGTGCTTAAACTTTCAAGTTAAATTCTTGATAATGTGATTGTATGATGATGAGAATGAATCGTTTGATTCATTATTTATGATGAGGATGTTATGTGCTAAAGATGTGAAAGAGAATTTTATTAAGTTTTAAAAATCAAGGAAGTTTTATTCCGTTTAAAGATAAAAGAACTTTTTCTTCGTCAAAATCCCCAACTTTAGACGGGAGAGAAAATTCGTTAGAAGCTGAAGAGTGGGTTTGATCGTTAGAAAGAATTTTTAGGTTTCTTCGTTGTATCGATCAAGAGCGTCTTACGTGCATGACCTACCAGCTCAAAGGATCTGCGGATCATTGGTGAAAAGTTCGTCAGGAGACGTATACCCGAGCGGCTAAAGATCTAACTAGAGAATAATTCAAGAATACTCTTTTCAAGAATTATGTCCCAAGAAGTTATCGCAAATAAAAGAAGAATGAGTATGCCAATCTTAAGCAAGAAAAGAAATCGGTATCCGAGTTTGATCGATAGTTTTATGATCTCACTCGTCTCGCCTAAGATGAAGTAGACACAGATAAGATAAGGTCTGAGCTCTTTCGAGCCAGACTACGTTGAGAAATAAGAGTCGTGCTACTCAGTTAGAGTGTATTGATCTATGCAGAAGTAGTGCATTGAAGATCAAGGAAATTTAACAGGTTTAGGTCAATCAAAAGGCGTACCTGTTATAATCTTATGGGTACATCGCATTCATTTATATAAAATGCATGCGTTAATAATCTTGATCTAAAACGTAGAACGTGCTAGGCGAAATCTAAAAATAATTACTCCAGTAGGTGAACCTACCTCAATTACTCTTGTTTGTTTTAAATTAGAGTTGAATTAGGACTTCTTTAAATGATAGTCAAAGCCTTAACCTAGATTAAAATGTGAATTGTTGATATCATTCTAGGAATGGATTAGTTAACCGGGAATTTTGTAACCATTCGATACAAGTAGAGACAAATCTCTTTTCAGCCATCTAGTTAAGATTAGAAATTATTCTGACGTCACAATCTGCAGAGCAGATGATAGCAGCCATGGAAGTAATTCCAAATTTAAGAACAAGGATTTCAAATGTTCAGAGAAAAGATGAAAAGTTAAAAAAGTTTGAATTTTAGTACAACCCTTCATCCTCAAAGGGATGGTCAATCAGAAAGAACCATTCAAATCTTAGGAGATATATTAAGAATTATTGTTCTTGATCGAAGAGATCATTGGGAGCAAATTTTACCTCTTGTTAAATTTGCTTATGACAACAGTTACTAAATGATGATAGGCATGACACTCGATGAAGCCTTCATGAAAGAAAATGTCGATCTCCGCTTCATTAGAATAATGTGGGCGAGAATAAAATGTTAGGGCCGAAATAATTAAAGAAATAATAGAGAATGTACATTAAGTTAAGCAAAGATTTAAGGAAGCACAAGATCGTCAGAAATTTTATGCAGATACGCAAAGATCAGCGTTAGAGTTTGAAAGGAAAACCTTCAAGAGGAGTTCATCGTTTTTGTTAAAAGAAAGTTTAAGTCTCACTACATAGGACATATGAAATTCTAAAAAGAATAAGTCAAGTAGCGGATAAGCTAGCTTTATCACCGAGTTTTAGAAGTACATATAACGTGTTCCATGTATCTCAGTTGCGACGATACATGTTTGACCCTAAGCACGTTATCCATAAAAAAGAAGTGATCTTTAATCCAGATCTTAGTTATTAAGAGAAGTCAAAAGCGATTTTGGATAAAAAGGTCCAGCAGCTTAGAAATAAGTCAATCGTGTCAATTAAGATCACGTAGAATCATAATGGTTTAGAAGAAGCCACTTGGGAGTTAGAAAGTAAGATGAAGGAAAAGTATCCCGAGTTATTCCAAGATGTAAGTAAATTTCGGGACGAAATTTATTTTTAGGGGGAGAGAATGTAATATCCCGTCTTTCTTGCGTACTAAAATTAATTAATTTAATAAGAAAGATAAGATTCCAGTGAAAGAAAAATTTTCGTTCCCGAAAATTTTATCCGGTAGATATATTTTGCCGTAAAAATGAGTTTTAATTAATTTTTATCGTCTCGGTTAATCCGAAATGAAGAAGTTTTTACATTTATCATTAAGTGATAAATAATTAGTCATTAATTGACTAAAAGAAGAATTTAATTTATTTAAGTGATTTATTGCGTAATTTATCACTTAAATTTTTAGTTTCGGTCGATTTGAAAATGTTTCAAATCTCCGATTCTTTCTGTGAGATTTTTATCTAGGGTTCGTGAAACCCTAATTGATTTTCCTATGTTGAGAAATTAGAGGTTTAATTGAGGATTTAGTTGTTAGTAATTAATTGAATTGATTAGAATTTTAATTAATTAACTAATCTAATTATTTCCTAAATATCTAGATATTTTTTTAAGATAAGGTTTATTCTTAAGAATATTCCTAATTGACTTTCAAAGTCTAATTAATTAAATAATTAATTAACCTATGCTATGTATATATATATATGCATCATTTCACTCAATTCCTCTCATCTCTCTCTCGCCGAGTTCTCTCTCAAAACGGCAGAACACTCACACACTTTCACACACTTAAATCCTTCATTTAAGTCTTCATAATCCAAGCTCCAAGATCAAGGTTTCCATCCAAACCAATTTCCAAGTTATTAATCAAGGTAAGATATAAGTTTAATTCAAGTTTATAGCTTAAAAATAAGCTTTGATCATCTTATTTTTAAATTCAGATTTTTCAAAAATTAGGATTTAATTAGTAGATGATTATGATCTTGATTTTTGATGTTTAATTCATGCTTGGGATGCATGATAGATCATTGATTCAAGCTTAATTAAACCCTAACCCTAATTATTTGAATTTTCGAAAATGAAGGAAGAATTAGGGGTTTATAAATTTTGATGATGGATGATCAAATTAATTGATTATTTGAGCTTAGATAATTATTCTAAGCATATTTGATGTTGGAAGTAATCAAAGAATCAAAGTCCTTTTATTATTTTCAAAATAGCCGAAAATATTAATTAAAATCAGGGGTTTTTGATCCTTTGATCCTATGATCAAATTGATGATTTCTATGAGCTCCTATGATGATTATAAACATGTTTGATGGTTTGATTTATTAAGATTTGAGAAATTTCAATTTAAATTAACATGATTGGAAGTGATTAGAATGAAATTTGGATTTTAAATTCTTAATTTATCAAAAGGACCGAAATATATATATGTACAATAAAGCCATGTATTTGATTTTAATGAAGAAAATAATGATAGAAATGGAATCTACGTTAAAAATTAAGTGACGTAGAATTTTTCAGAATTTTAATACAAAGTTTTGAAATTAAGAGTTTCTAGAGTTTAATTCCTTGAATAACCCAGCTGGACCAAGTCAGCTGGATTTACTCAGCTGAACTCAGTCAGCTGGAATTACCCAGCTGGACCCAGTCAGCTGGATTTACTCAGCTGAACTCAGTCAGCTGGAATTACCCAGCTGGACCCAGTCAGCTGGATTTACTCAGCTGAACTCAGTCAGCTGGAATTACCAATTGGACCGTCATTGGATTTACTCAGTTGAACTCGGTCAATTTGGAATTACCAATTTGGACCCGGTAATTGGATTTACCCAGTGGACCCGATCAGTGGATTTACCAATTGAACCTCGTCGAATTTGGATTAACTTCACTGGTCCAGCCGGCTTCAGCTTTTCCGGCCCGGCTGTTTTTTCGGCTCTGTTTTTCGGCCGGCTCGGTTTTCCGGCCATTTCTGTTTTTCCGGCCCGGCTCGGTTTTCCGGCCGGCTCGGTTTCCAAATAACTCGGTTTTCCAGCTAGCTTGATTTTCCAGATAGCTTGATTTATCCAGCTAATCTTTGATCAACTTGTTTTCAGTTGTTTCTTTCGTAAACTCAAAAGTTATAATGTTAAGCTTAAATGTTATCAAAGAACTTAAGCATTTTTGATGTGATAAAATAAATAAAGAAAGAGCTTAATGGTTAATGAGATGCTTATATGAAGAAATGAAATATTTTTTTATGATATGATTAATGTTGACAATAGTATAAGTTATAAGTCAATAAATATTAATGAAAAGATGGAAGGGTTAGAAGTAAAGTATATGTTTGCTTATGTCTTTAGAAGTTCTTTTCGAATAGTGAATGATTAAGAGCTAATGATGATTTTAAGTATTAATGACACACTAATGATGAATTAAGTGTTAATGATACGTCATTAATGAGTTAATATGTCAAAGACATATTTTGATAATAATATAATATTAAGTTTAAATATTATCCAAAAAGTTTAAGCATTTATATTATGCTTAAATAATTAAATGAAAAGCTTAAGTGTTAATCGAGATGTTTATATGACTAAATGAGATCTTTATTTGTTAAGGAAATGTTTATGTGATAATGATACGATAGTATGGTAGATGGCAAGCTTAAGTGGTTAATGAAGTTATTAGTATGATTTTAACTGTTAATTAAGTTAGTTAAGAGCGTTTAAGAAGTTAAGTTAGAAATTCTCGAGTTTCGACGTAGAATTCCGAAGCGAATTAAGTTAAGAATATCGAAGTTATTTATTCGATAGAAATTATTCTCGTTTTGAAGTTCGTATTTCCATTTCGATTAAAGGAGCAAGTGGAAGTGGAAGCTGAAGTGTAAAGCACAAATTTAGCGAGCGTTAAAGTTAAGACAAAAGCTTAAGTGTATCAGGTGGGCTTTCTAACCAATGAAATGACGAATGAAGTTATATGATTATATATGAGATGTTTTAAAATTGATTGACTTGCCAAATGTTTAAGTTCTTGTATGTTACCATCTACTATAGCAAGACGAATTCGGTCCTACGCAAGGTAGGATTTGTGTACACTATTTTGTAATCGGGAGCCTTCCGAAAGGAATGGACGATTACAAGTGTTTGAGAAGGAGGCCTCCTTCTCAACACTATCATTATGTGATTGTAGATCTGGTACATACATCCTAAAGTATATGTCTGGCCAGACAAACATGATTTACAGAAAAGAAGAAGTTGAGCATGCACAGGTTTATTTTTGAGAGACAAAAATTACTTGTGCTTATGCTTTATGGCAAGTTTAATCTCTAACTCTAAGAAGTAAGTTTCAAAATATTTTGGCATGTGCCCACTGAGTACGAAGTACTCAGCCCCGCCTATTATTTCTAAAATGTGCAAAGGTTAAATCAGGATGAAGATGATCGCGTGCTGGCGGACTTGTTGTTGTTGTTATTATTTTATTAATGTTAAGAGTCATTTTGATGAGCTTAGAACCTAGAATATATGTCTTCACACATATATTCTCTCGTTTTTCCGCTGCAAGATTATGATATTGAAATTAGTATAAGTTGATGAAGTGTTGAAGTCTGAAGTCTCGAACTATATTGTTATCTTATTTTGAAGTCTGGCCAATCTAATTATCTATATAATAGTTGTTCATTATATTAGAAGTTCAGTCTTATTACAACTGATTGTATCGTGCTTTCTTGATCCTGAAAATCAGCTCATTTCCTTCATGGTTGTTGCCATTAATCTGGTTGATGAGATTATTGATTTCCGAGCTGAATTGAGATTGTATTTGATGATATGCATATTTTAAAAAGAGATCAAATGTTCGTTTCATTAATCTCGAGTTACGCATGTCATAATTATCCTAAGTTTGATGATTTGTCGAGCATGAGTTGCCTTGTTTGCTCTTAAATGATAGCAGGGTCGCTATCTTAATCCTTTTGTTAATCATAAATTGTGTAAGTCGTAGGACCCACCGGCTTTGTCATCTAATTTCTAGGCCGGGCTGCGACATATGCTTAGAATATGATTATAAGATCAAATATGTAATTAGATTTAAGCATGGAAAACCCTAGCTATCAATTGGTAATTTTCGAAAATGAGAAGAAAATGGGAAATAATGAATACATGAATTGTATGATTGATTTAATGATATAAATGAGTTTAGTTAAGTATTTTAAGAATGTTTCATGTTGGAAGTAATTAAAAATTTCCAACCAATTTCATTTTGAGAAAATAACCGATTAAATAAGAATATAAATTAGGGTTTAATAATGTAATGCTATATGATGAATTGGATGATTCAATTAAAGATATATGAGATTAATGAAGTATTTTAGATCAAGAGATAATGAAAAATGAGCTTGATTAACCCTAGAAACCCTAGAAAATCGAATTAGGGTTCTTAAATTAGGGTTGAAAGATTAATACTTAATTGAATGAAATTAAATGAAGAAATGAGCTTAAGATGATAATTAAGTATATTAGAAATTAAAAAGAAGAGAAAATAATTAAAGAAATATTAATTTTAATATAACCGAAAATTTAAAATAAATAAATAAAATATTAATAAAATTTTAATTAAGAAATTAATTGCATTTATGAACTTCTTAGTAAAAATTAAGTGTTATATAATTTTCTGGAAATTTAATTCAAAGAAATAATGATTTTTCTATTTATGGTTGATTTTCCCGATTTGGGAATTTATATGTTTAATTGAGTTAATGTGTGTATTTAAAGTATAATTATGTTTGTTATAATTAAATAAAGGTATAGAATTAAATTGAAAATTTTCTGAATCCGTTAGACGGATTAAAATCGATTTAGTCAGTTGTGATGAATAGTAGTTTATAAATATTAATGTTGTATGAGAATTGATTAATATTGATGCTTAATGAGGAATTTAGATAGATTAAGATAGATTAAGAACGTTTGAAAAGTTAAGATAGGAATTCTCGAATTTCATCAAGTTACGACGTAGAAATTCGAATAGAATTTCGTTAAGAATATCGAAGTCGTTAGTCGATAAAAGCTCTCGTTCTAAAATCGTTATTCCGTTTCGATTAAAGGAGCAAGCGGAAGCGGGAGCAGAAACGTGAAGTAAAAGGGCTACAAGCGTTAGAGTTTAAAGTTTAAAGCTTAAGTTTATCAGGTGGGCTTTCTAAACTAAAATATGTGAAAAGCATGATATCGTATGTTTTACAAAGTTTTGATACTTGCCAAATGATTTTAAAAATGTTTAAGTATGTTACCATCTACTTCAGAAAGACGAATTCGGTTTCACGCAAGGTGAAATCTGTGTACACATTGGTAATCGTGTGCATTTCTTTGATAGGCCGATTATTCATAATCGTGAGCCTTTCCTTGATATGCCGATTACAAGTGATTGAGAAAGAGGCCTCTTTCTCATCACCATGATTTATTTGTAGATATGGTTCATACTGTTATAAATGTCTGCAGACAAATGAGTTTTGAAAAGAAAATATTTTTAGCATTTTACGAGTTGTTTTCAGAAAATCCTCGTATTATGTTTTCTGGCAAGTTTTCATATATAGCTGTATTCAGCAAAGTTTTCAAATGTTTTCGGCATGTGTTCACTGAGTACGTAGTACTCAGCCCTGCATGTTATTTCTAAAACGTGCAGGTTAGCAGGGATGCAGATGACGAGGCTGGATGGATGTTGGTTGTTGTTGTTAATATTTTGAAAAATAAAGAGCCTAGATTATATGTCGTCATACATATAGTCTTTCGTATTCCGCTGCCATGTTAAGATGATTTTTTTTTTAAATTATGATGAAGTTGTTTAAACCCTAGAGTCGATCTATGTTTTGATAGTCGAACTCTTTTGTCACAGTTTGCGTGAAACTTAGTCTTGATATGTATTTAATAAAATCTCTATTCCATGAAGCTTTGTCGAACTCGAAACATTTTTCTTTATTTTGTTTTCTTGATCCTCAAGTCATTATATCATCTTCTTGATCAATTGTCGAATATTTGGTTGATCAGGTCTTTTGATTCCGAGTGATTCGAGTTGTGTTTATTGATATATATGTCATATTGAATTCAGTTGATCGTCTCGAGTCATATATGTCGTATTATTCTATAATGATGAGTTGTTAAGTATGGTTATTCTTTTGAACGATAGCCGGGTCGCTATCTTAATTTCCTTTGTTAATCATAAATTGTGTAAGTCGTGGGACCTACCGGCCTTGACATCTAATATCGAGGTTCGGGCTGCGACAGAGTGGTATCAGAGCGGGTCTGACTGCTCTGAATAATATTTTCTAAAATCTAGTCTATTTGAAACCCTAGATTAGTTTAGAGCAAATGTCTTCTGCTCCAAGTTGTTTTTACGAAAGTCTAGTACGGTTTGAATTCCTAGACTAGTTAGTTTTTAACAACAACCGAAGTCCAAAGATCTCTCATCTCATCCAAACTATCCAGGTACGAATTTCAAACGTTTCTAGTTATAAAGTTTGGAAGTTGAAGTATATATATATAATTGTTGTGTTTTAGCCTCTAATGTGATTGGTTGTTGGTGATCGATCATAAGCGAGATAATGGATCAGTTGTGCAAGCAAGTTGAGTATTTATCTGTGGAATGTAACATGAGCCTGGAACACCCTTTTGGAAGCGACATTGAGTATGTTGAGACAGTGGATTCTCAAAACTATTCGTAATTTCAGTTTAGTTAATTATTTAAATTTTCTTTTATAGGATGTCCAACTCTAGAAGCGTAGCAGCGATGATTGAATTTCACCACATACATATGAGCTACACAGAAACCCTAGCAGAGTTTTTAGCTCGGTACCATAGGGTTTGGATGGACATCCATGAATCAAATATCTCGGGAGTTATTGGTATAGTTAGGCTAGTTCCTCTGCTTCCTGAGGATTGGCAGGAGTGGGCGGCATCGATTGCTGCAAGGTACGTCACTCCCCAATATTGGGATGGTGTCTTGTTTGGATATTGCAGAGCGTTCATAGCTGCAATTAGTACTCAATATATGTGTTTCTCGTACCCACCTCCTGGACCATATCAGCCATTGATTCCTGTTGGTGAGTTTGGTTTACAACATCTCATGCCCCAAGATTACCCTATTCTGGATCAGAATCCTCCAGAAAATCCCGAACCTATTGCTTCTCCCATCCATGGAAATAATGGATTTGATGCTAACTCTTTTCTTGTTGAGCCATTGGCAAATGGCTATGTTTCGTCTCCCTCCCAAATCGAGACTCAAACCTTTGTTCCTGAGCCTTCTGTTTTGCCTAACGGCGTAGCCTCAGCTTCTTTTGTTGAGGAAGTTCCAAATGATCCTTCCGTTGATGCATTGCAAGCTTTGAATTCTTCAGAGCTTGATGTCATAGTTGGAGCCCAGCCTATTCTATTTGACCCTAATGTAGCTAGCACCTCTGGACCATGTCACTATGATAGTGACGAGGATAACGTTGATCCAGAAGTTGGACCAACCGAAGGATACTTCCACCTCCGTAGAATACCATTTACTCATTTAAGTTTTCAGCCTAGCTTTAGGCCGTCGCCGGGAGAGGATATTACTTATGCCCCTCGTGTGACTTTGGACGGAGTGGAGAGGGCAGAGGACAGCACGGAAACGGAAGAAGAAGATCCAAGTGAGGAGGATCCGAGAGACGACGAAGAGGAGGAAGAAGAAAAGGATCCGTCAGAGGATGAGCAGTGAAGGGAAGTGTCGGGAAGTTGATGAAAAAAAAAAGATAATGATGTAAATATATGTAATAGACTAGTAAGCGAACAACTTTTAACATTTATGTTGTAAATAAGTTCTTGTACATAGAAACATAATATGATAGTATAGCGAATCGGAAGCGACGTAGAATTCCGCTCCGATAAAAACATTTTGCGTGATGTTAGAAAATCACGGTTCATAAAGGGAATTTTTGGGTGTAAATAATTCCCTACCTTTTGTAAAAGTCCTCAAAGAGGCAAATTTTTCTACTAAATGAAGAAGTATGACCATGTTGGGTCATTTGATAAATTTCCAAGTTATCGATAATTTTCGACGTTAAAAATTCTCGTAGAATCGTTTTAAAGACGAAGTAAGATGAAGTTTAGATAATAGAAGTTAAAGTAAAGAAGTGAGGTTTAAGGAATGGAAAAAGATCGATTAAAAGCTCGGACGAAGAAAACAAGACAAAGCGTCGAACCGGCACCGGGCGCGACCACAGCGCGCGACGCGCCAGCCCCACGACAATTTCAGCATCGGGCGCAGTTTGGTGTGGTGCGGGACAATCCGCCGGAGGTCAAGTCGCGCGTGCATGAAGAAAATTTCTTCTTGGCCGCACGATGTCTGCGCGCGGGACGGCGATCTTTGCGCGGGATAGTTCGATCCAGCGCCGGGGTTTATTCGTCCATTCCGTTGTCGTTCGTAGTTGTTCATTCTTCGTTTATTTTGTTCGTAGTTCGTTTCGTTGTAGTTCATTCCATTCTTCGTTAGTTTCGTCCGTTAATCGTTTCGTTCATTATTCGACTATCATTAGTTTAGTGCGTCGTTCGTTTTATTCGTTCCATTAGTTATTTGCTATCGTTAGCTTAGTTAGTAATTATTTAGTTAGAAAAAAAAAATCTCAAAAGAGATTTATGAGGAAGTTTATACATCAACATGATATTATTCATCTCTTGATTATAAAGAATGAAGAGCTAATTAAATTTAGCAAATAAATATGTATATATATAATAATTACTACTGGAAAAACATTTTTTAGTGATTATTTGATGATAAGCGTGAATCTTTTGATTCATTAAAGTTATGATAAAGTTTATATGCCAAGATGATACTATTATTTCCTTGAAATATTAGGAATATATATTAGCTAAATTTTATTTAGCAAAGATAAGTATGAAAAATATGTGTTCTTGAAATATTTTTGAGATTATAGTAATTATATGATATGAATGAATTGTCGATTTATTATCTATGATAATAGTGAATTGTTTAAATTGTTCATGATGTTAATAAGAAGTTAAATTATGGGATTACAATGTATGATGATGTTTGTGAATCTTTGATTCATTAAATAGTATGAGCCTGTTAGATGTAATTGAAAGTTTTGATAAGCATGAATGGCAATGAGTATGAATCGTGCGATTCATTAAAAGTACGATGAGTATATTATGCATTAAAGAGGTGATAAGAAAATTTTTCTAAATTCTAAAACCTAGAAGAATTTATTTCCTTTAAAATACTTTTAAAGAAAGAAGAATTTTTATTAAAGAATAAGACTTTGTTAGAAAGAAAGAATAATTCGAATGAAAATCCTGGTTAATTAGAAAATGCCGCCAAGAGGTAGACCAAGAGGCCGAGGTCGAGGAAGGGTTGAAGATGAAACCGAAAGAGAACCTACCCCACCTCCTCCTCAACCTGAAAGGAGAATAGAAGAATTATTTTTGCGGCAAAATCCTCCAACTCTCGATGGAAGAGGAAGTCCTTCGCCGTGCCGAAGAGTGGATTCGTGCGCTGGAAAGAATTTTCCGTTTTCTTCGATGTACGGATCAAGAACGTCTAACATGCATGTCTTATCAGCTCAAGGGATCTGCGGATTACTGGTGGGAAGCTCGTCAAAGGGCATATACCTGAACAACTGGAGAACCTGACGTGGGAACAATTTAAGGATGCTTTGTTCGAAAAATTCGTTCCTCGAAGTTATCGAAAGCAGAAGGAGAATGAGTTTGCTAATCTCAAGCAAGGCAAGAAGTCGGTAGCCGACTATGATCGCGAATTTTGTGATTTGGCACGTTTTGCTCAAGATAAGGTGGACACAGACGAGAAAATGGCTGAACTTTTCCGAGCAGGTCTTCGGCAGGAAATAAGAATCGTTACGGCTACCAAAGTGCATTGTCGTATGCCGAGACTTTAAACGAGCTTTGGATATGGAATTGGCAATGCAGCCGGATAAGTCTTCTCGGACTTCGGCGGCCTACACAAGTTCAAACCCCAAAGGACGGTGACAAATCCGCGGTCGTTCAACCAAAGTCGAAACGAAAATGGAATTTTGGAAGTCAACCTAGTAAGAAGCCCCGACAAGGACAAAGCAAGGACAACAACGTCATCAACAAACAAAGAATTTAATCAGGGACGATTCAAACAGCCTTTCGTCAATCAAGGCAGTTCATCTCAAACTTATCAAGGAATGTCTCCATGTTCCAAGTGTGGCAAGATGCATCAAGGGATATGCAAGGCTGGAAGTAATAGCTGCTATACTTGTGGTCAAGTTGGTCATTATTCGTATCAGTGCCCAACTAAACCGCAAGGAGCGGAGGGAATAGAACATTTCGTAAACCGGCCTCGAAATTGAAGGCAATAGAAGTTGTTCCTCAACGGCAACAAAGCAACAAAATCGCCAAGGGCCGCGATTCCAAAGAAAAGCAAAAGCAACCCCAAAGCAATTGAGAATGGAACCTCAAAGACAATATCAAAGGGTTTTTGCTATTGATCAGAAACCGTTCGACAAAGATCAAGGAAATTTGACAGGTATGGGTCAATTAAATGGCATACCTGTTATAATTTTATTTGATACTGGTGCATCGCATTCATTTATATCAGATGCATGCGTAGATAATCTTGGTCTTAAGGTAGAACGTGCTAGTCAAGACTTGAGAGTAACAACACCGTTAGGTAAATCTACCTCAGTTACTCGCATCTGTCCTAATATAGAGATTGAATTAGGATCTCTCAAGATGTTAGCGAAAACCCTAAATTTAATTAAAATGTGGGATGTAGATATTATCTTGGGAATGGATTGGTTGACCGAGAATTTTGCAAGCATTCAATGCAAGCAAAGGCAAATTTCATTTCATATGCCTGGTCAGGAACCAACTCTATTTTTCGGGATAGAAAGAAGTTGTAAGAAATCGCCGATTATTTCGGCAGTTCAAGCAAGGAGAGTGTTGAAAAAGAAAGATGTGAAAGCATATCTTATCTATCTCAACAAGAAGGAAGATAAGGAGAGCAGCATTGAAGATGTAGCTGTAGTAAAAGAATTTCAAGACGTATTTCCACAAGTTTTGCCAGGATTGCCACCAGATAGACAAGTAGAGTTCACAATAGATCTTGAACCAAGATCAGCTCCTGTTTCCAAGTCACCATACAGAATGGCTCCAAAGGAGTTGCAAGAATTGAAAATTCAACTGCAAGAGTTACTTGACCTAGGTTTCATTAGACCTAGTGTTTCTCCGTGGGGAGCACCAATTCTGTTTGTCAAAAAGAAGGATGGTAGTTTGAGGATGTGCATCGACTACCAAGAATTAAACAAATTAACCTTGAAAAACAAATATCCTTTGCCGAGAATAGATGATCTATTTGATCAGCTCAGAGGAGCAAGTGTATTCTCGAAGATTGATCTGAAATCTGGTTATCACCAATTGAAGGTTAAGCAAGAAGATATTTCCAAGACAGCTTTTCGTAACAAGATATGGCCACTACGAGTTTGTAGTAATGCCATTTGGTGTGACAAATGCTCCAGCCGTATTTATGGATCTCATGAACCGAGTATTCCATGAATTCTTGGACAAGTTTGTCGTAGTTTTTATTGATGATATTCTCGTGTATTCAAAGAATGAATTAGAACACGAGGAACATCTACGAACTGTTTTGGAAAGGTTGAGAACCGAAAGATTGTATGCCAAATTTAGTAAATGTGAATTTTGGCTAAGAGAAGTACATTTCCTTGGACATGTTGTATCGTCTGAAGGAATCAAAGTTGACCCTTCAAAAGTAGAAGCAGTTCAGGAATGGAAAGTTCCAACCACACCACATGAAATTAGGAGTTTCTTAGGTCTAGCAGGCTACTATCGGAGATTTATCAAGGGATTCTCCAAAATAGCTAAGCCAATGACCCATCTCCTAAAGAAAGAATCAAAATTCAAGTGGTCAGAAGAATGTGAGGAAAGTTTCCAAGAACTTAAAAAGAGATTGACCACTGCCTCAGTGCTATCAGTTCCAGATTCGGATAAAGATTATGCTGTTTACACAGATGCATCAAAGAACGGACTAGGTTGTGTCCTGATGCAAGAAGGAAGAGTTATTGCATATGCTTCTAGACAGCTTAGACCTCATGAAATAAACTATCCAACTCATGATTTGGAACTAGCAGCAGTAGTACATGATTTAAAAATCTGGAGACACCATCTTTATGGAACGAAATGTGAAATCTTCACAGATCACAAGAGTCTCAAATATTTCTTTGAGCAGAAAGAATTAAATATGAGACAAAGAAGATGGCTCGAGTTAGTTAAAGACTACGATTGTAAAATTTCCTATCATCCAGGAAAAGCAAATATAGTTGCTGATGCGTTAAGCAGAAAAGGAAAATCGAAATTTGGATTTCTTCTAACTCAAGAGAAAGAACTCATTAAGAGTTTCGGAGAACTGAGGTTAGAAGTAATTCTACCTCCGCAATCTGTTGAGAAAATGGTTGCAGCTATGGAAATAATTCCAGATTTAAGATTGAGAATTTCCAATGCTCAAAGAAAAGACGAGAAATTGGAAAAGTTACGAATGAAAATTCGTCAAGAGAAAAATGAAAATTTTAAGGAGGCAGGAGATAATGTTCTCCTGTATCGAGGAAGAATTTGTGTGCCGAATGATGAAGAATTAAGGAATGAAATCATGAGCGAAGCTCATGAAACTCCTTATTCAGCTCACCCTGGAGGCACCAAAATGTATCAAGAATTGAAACAAACATTTTGGTGGGAAGGAATGAAAAGAGACATAGCTTCTTTTGTAGAAAGATGTTTAGCTCGTCGGCAAGTAAAGGCATTGCATCGTAGACCCTATGGGAAGCTACAACCTTTAGATATTACAGAGTGGAAATGGGATAAAATTACCATGGATTTTGTAACTGGGTTACCTAGATCCAAACGAGGAAATACAGCGATATGGGTAATAGTGGATAGATTGACAAAATCTGCACACTTTATACCCATTCCCATAACTTATGGCGCAGATAAGTTAGCTCAGCTGTACGTGCGAGAAATTGTGCGATTGCACGGAGTACCTAAGTCGATCACTTCGGATCGAGACTCAAAATTTACTTCTCATTTTTGGAGAAGTATGCAAGAAGAATTAGGTACCAAATTGAACTTCAGTACGGCTTTTCATCCTCAAACGGATGGTCAATCAGAAAGAACCATTCAGATCTTGGAGGATATGTTGAGAACTGTTGTTTTAGATCGAGGAAGTCAATGGAAGCAAATTTTACCTCTTGTTGAATTTGCTTACAACAACAGTTATCAAATGACGATTGGCATGGCGCCCTACGAAGCCCTTTATGGAAAGAAGTGTAGATCTCCGCTCCATTGGGATGATGTGGGCGAGAGAAAAATATTAGGGCCCGATTTAGTGGAAGAGATGATAAAGATTGTGCGTCAAATCAAACAAAGAATTAAAGAAGCGCAAGACCGTCAGAAGTCTTATGCTGACGTCAGAAGATCAGCATTAGAATTCAATGTGGGTGATAAAGTTTTCCTGAAAGTTTCGCCTTCAAGAGGAATTCATCGATTTGGTGTTAAAGGAAAGCTTAAGCCTCGCTACATAGGACCATATGAAATTCTGGAAAGAATAGGTCAAGTAGCATATAAGCTAGCTTTACCGCCAAGTTTTGGAAATTCACATAACGTGTTTCATGTATCTCAGTTGCGGAGATATATGTTTGATCCTAAGCACGTTATTCATCAAGAAGAAGTAGTCCTTGAACCAGATCTCAGTTATGAAGAGAAACCTGAAGCGATTTTGGATCGGAAGGTCCAACAGCTTAGAAATAAGTCGATCGCGTCAGTAAAAATCAAATGGAGGCATCATGGACTAGAAGAAGCAACATGGGAGTTAGAAAGCAAGATGAGAGAGAAATATCCCGAACTCTTTCAAGAGGTAAGCAAATTTCGGGACGAAATTTATTTTTAGGGGGAGAGAATGTAGTATCCCGTCTTTCTTAAGTAATTAAAATAATTAATCTTCTGAGAAAGACAAGAATTTTAGTAAAATAAAGATTTTCTTTCCGAAAATTTTACCCGGCAGATATATTCTACCGGAAAAATGAGTTTTAATTAATTTCTATCGTCTCGGTTAATCCGAAACGAAGAAGTTTTTACATTTATCAATAGATGATAAATGTTTAGTCATTAATTGACTAAAAGAAGAATTTAATTTAATTACGTGAAATTTTACGTAATTTATCGTTTAAAAATTTAGTTTCGGTCAATTTGAAAATGCTTCGAATCTTCGATTCTTTCTGTGAGATTTTTATCTAAGGTTCGTGAAACCTTAATCTTAATTACTGTGTTGAGAAATTAGAGAGTTATTAGAAGATTAATTAGTTATTAATTAATTGAATTAATAACTAATTAATGAATTAAACCAAACTTAGCCATTAAGTTATAATTTAATAATAACCTAACCTATACATCTAGACCTAGGTTATAACTATTATATGAGGATTATTACTCTCATCTCTCTCTCTTCATTCACGCACACACACAACACAACATCTCTCTCTCATTTCTCTCTTCTCTCTCGACATACACATACACACATACAACATTGATGATCAACTAGAAGCTCAAGAAACAAAGATCAATCCATCCCTAAATAATTAATCAAGGTTGAATTTATGTTTTGAAGTTATTATATCAAGATTATGGTTAAAACTTCCATCTTCATATATGTATATATATATGATCGAAAATTTGGGAGAAGTATTGAAAATGGTTAGATGTAGTATCCCGTCTTTTTAAGTAATTAAAATAATTAATCTTCTGAGAAAGACAAGAATTTTAGTAAAATAAAGATTTTCTTTCCGAAAATTTTACCCGGCAGATATATTCTACCGGAAAAATGAGTTTTAATTAATTTCTATCGTCTCGGTTAATCCGAAACGAAGAAGTTTTTACATTTATCAATAGATGATAAATGTTTAGTCATTAATTGACTAAAAGAAGAATTTAATTTAATTACGTGAAATTTTACGTAATTTATCGTTTAAAAATTTAGTTTCGGTCAATTTGAAAATGCTTCGAATCTTCGATTCTTTCTGTGAGATTTTTATCTAAGGTTCGTGAAACCTTAATCTTAATTACTGTGTTGAGAAATTAGAGAGTTATTAGAAGATTAATTAGTTATTAATTAATTGAATTAATAACTAATTAATGAATTAAACCAAACTTAGCCATTAAGTTATAATTTAATAATAACCTAACCTATACATCTAGACCTAGGTTATAACTATTATATGAGGATTATTACTCTCATCTCTCTCTCTTCATTCACGCACACACACAACACAACATCTCTCTCTCATTTCTCTCTTCTCTCTCGACATACACATACACACATACAACATTGATGATCAACTAGAAGCTCAAGAAACAAAGATCAATCCATCCCTAAATAATTAATCAAGGTTGAATTTATGTTTTGAAGTTATTATATCAAGATTATGGTTAAAACTTCCATCTTCATATATGTATATATATATGATCGAAAATTTGGGAGAAGTATTGAAAATGGTTAGATGTAGTATCCCGTCTTTTTAAGTAATTAAAATAATTAATCTTCTGAGAAAGACAAGAATTTTAGTAAAATAAAGATTTTCTTTCCGAAAATTTTACCCGGCAGATATATTCTACCGGAAAAATGAGTTTTAATTAATTTCTATCGTCTCGGTTAATCCGAAACGAAGAAGTTTTTACATTTATCAATAGATGATAAATGTTTAGTCATTAATTGACTAAAAGAAGAATTTAATTTAATTACGTGAAATTTTACGTAATTTATCGTTTAAAAATTTAGTTTCGGTCGATTTGAAAATGCTTCGAATCTCCGATTCTTTCTGTGAGATTTTTATCTAAGGTTCGTGAAACCTTAATCTTAATTACTGTGTTGAGAAATTAGAGAGTTATTAGAAGATTAATTAGTTATTAATTAATTGAATTAATAACTAATTAAAGAATTAAACCAAACTTAGCCATTAAGTTATAATTTAATAATAACCTAACCTATACATCTAGACCTAGGTTATAACTATTATATGAGGATTATTACTCTCATCTCTCTCTCTTCATTCACGCACACACACAACACAACATCTCTCTCTCATTTCTCTCTTCTCTCTCGACATACACATACACACATACACCATTGATGATCAACTAGAAGCTCAAGAAACAAAGATCAATCCATCCCTAAATAATTAATCAAGGTTGGATTTATGTTTTGAAGTTATTATATCAAGATTATGGTTAAAACTTCCATCTTCATATATGTATATATATATGATCGAAAATTTGGGAGAAGTATTGAAAATGGTTAGATGTTCTTCATATCTTAGTATTATGCTTGTATGATGAATATATGATCATTGGTATGATTAAATAAAGCATGAAGAACCCTAACCCTAATTCTATTTTTTTCGAAATTTTTGGAAGAAATTAGAGAAAGTGATGATATGATTTTAATCTCTTGATATGATGCTTATATCATGATTATATGATGAATTGTGTGATTAAATTAGAAAAATCAAAACCCTAACCCTAAGTTGCATGAAAATCGAAATTTAGAAGAAAATGCTAAATTTTAATTCATGCATTGAATGATGATTTGTTCTTCATGAATTATGCTTAGAATATGATTATAAGATCAAATATGTAATTAGATTTAAGCATGGAAAACCCTAGCTATCAATTGGCAATTTTCAAAAATGAGAAGAAAATGGGAAATAATGAATACATGAATTGTATAATTGATTTAATGATATAAATGAGTTTAGTTAAGTATTTTAAGAATGTTTCATGTTGGAAGTAATTAAAAATTTCCAACCAATTTCATTTTGAGAAAATAACCGATTAAATAAGAATATAAATTAGGGTTTAATAATGTAATGCTATATGATGAATTGGATGATTCAATTAAAGATATATGAGATTAATGAAGTATTTTAGATCAAGAGATAATGAAAAATGAGCTTGATTAACCCTAGAAACCCTAGAAAATCGAATTAGGGTTCTTAAATTAGGGTTGAAAGATTAATACTTAATTGAATAAAATTAAATGAAGAAATGAGCTTAAGATGATAATTAAGTATATTAGAAATTAAAAAGAAGAGAAAATAATTAAAGAAATATTAATTTTAATATAACCGAAAATTTAAAATAAATAAATAAAATATTAATAAAATTTTAATTAAGAAATTAATTGCATTTATGAACTTCTTAATAAAAATTAAGTGTTATATAATTTTCTGGAAATTTAATTCAAAGAAATAAAGATTTTTCTATTTATGGTTGATTTTCCCGATTTGGGAATTTATATGTTTAATTGAGTTAATGTGTGTATTTAAAGTATAATTATGTTTGTTATAATTAAATAAAGGTATAGAATTAAATTGAAAATTTTCTGAATACGTTAGACGGATTAAAATCGATTTAGTCAGTTGTGATGAATAGTAGTTTATAAATATTAATGTTGTATGAGAATTGATTAATATTGATGCTTAATGAGGAATTTAGATAGATTAAGATAGATTAAGAACGTTTGAAAAGTTAAGATAGGAATTCTCGAATTTCATCAAGTTACGACGTAGAAATTCGAATAGAATTTCGTTAAGAATATCGAAGTCGTTAGTCGATAAAAGCTCTCGTTCTAAAATCGTTATTCCGTTTCGATTAAAGGAGCAAGCGGAAGCGGGAGCAGAAACGTGAAGTAAAAGGGCTACAAGCGTTAGAGTTTAAAGTTTAAAGCTTAAGTTTATCAGGTGGGCTTTCTAAACTAAAATATGTGAAAAGCATGATATCGTATGTTTTACAAAGTTTTGATACTTGCCAAATGATTTTAAAAATGTTTAAGTATGTTACCATCTACTTCAGAAAGACGAATTCGGTTTCACGCAAGGTGAAATCTGTGTACACATTGGTAATCGTGCGCATTTATTTGATAGGCCGATTATTCATAATCGTGAGCCTTTCCTTGATATGCCGATTACAAGTGATTGAGAAAGAGGCCTCTTTCTCATCACCATGATTTATTTGTAGATATGGTTCATACTGTTATAAATGTCTCATGAGACAAATGAGTTTTGAAAAGAAAATATTTTTAGCATTTTACGAGTTGTTTTCGAAAAATCCTCGTATTATGTTTTCCGGCAAGTTTTCATATATAGCCGTATTCGGCAAAGTTTTCAAATGTTTTCGGCATGTGTTCACCGAGTACGTAGTACTCACTCGCATGTTATTTCTAAAACGTGCGGAGTTAGCGAGGATGCAGTATGACGAAGTTTGGATGGATGTTGGTTGTTGTTGTTAATATTTTGAAAAATAAAGAGCCTAGATTATATGTCGTCATACATATAGTCTTTCGTATTCCGCTGCCATGTTAAGATGATTTTTTTTAAATTATGATGAAGTTGTTTAAACCCTAGAGTCGATCTATGTTTTGATAGTCGAACTCTTTTGTCACGCTTGCGTGAAACTTAGTCTTGATATGTATTTAATAAAATCTCTATTCCATGAAGCTTTGTCGAACTCGAAACATTTTTCTTTATCTTGTTTTCTTGATCCTCAAGTCATTATATCATCTTCTTGATCAATTGTCGATTATTTGGTTGATCAGGTCTTTTGATTCCGAGTGATTCGAGTTGTGTTTATTGATATATATGTCATATTGAATTCAGTTGATCGTCTCGAGTCATATATGTCGTATTATTCTATAATGATGAGTTGTTAAGTATGGTTATTCTTTTGAACGATAGCCGGGTCGCTATCTTAATTTCCTTTGTTAATCATAAATTGTGTAAGTCGTGGGACCTACCGGCCTTGACATCTAATATCGAGGTTCGGGCTGCGACAGAGTGGTATCAGAGCGGGTCTGACTGCTCTGAATAATATTTTCTAAAATCTAGTCTATTTGAAACCCTAGATTAGTTTAGAGCAATGTCTTCTGCTCCAAGTTGTTTTCTGAAAGTCTAGTCTGGTTTGAATTCCTAGACTAGTTAGTTTTTAACAACAATCGAAGTCCAAAGATCTCTCATCTCATCCAGCCTATCCGTGTACGAATTTCAAATGTTTCTAGTTATAAAGTTTGGAAGTTGAAGTATATATATAATTGTTGTGTTTTAGCCTCTAATGTGATTGGTTGTTGGTGATCGATCATAAGCGAGATAATGGATCAGCTTGTGCAAGCAAGTTGAGTATTTATCCGTGGAATGTAACATGAGCCTGGAACACCCTTTGGAAGCGACATTGAGTATGTTGAGACAGTGGATTCTCAAAACTATTCGTAATTTCAGTTTAGTTAATTATTTAAATTTTCTTTTATAGGATATCCAACTCTAGAAGCGTAGAGACGATGATTGAATTTCACCACATACATATGAGCTACACAGAAACCCTAGCAGAGTTTTTAGCTCGGTACCATAGGGTTTGGATGGACATCCATGAATCAAATATCTCGGGAGTTATTGGTATAGTTAGGCTAGTTCCTCCGCTTCCCGAGGATTGGCGAGTGGGCGGCATCGATTGCCGCAAGGTACGTCACTCCCCAATATTGGGATGGTGTCTTGTTTGGAGATTGCGGCAGCGTTCATAGCCGCAATTAGTACTCAATATATGTGTTTCTCGTACCCAACTCCTGGACCATATCAGCCATTGATTCCTGTTGGTGAGTTTGGTTTACAACATCTCATGCCCCAAGATTACCCTATTCTGGATCAATCCTCTCCAGAAAATCCCGAACCTATTGCTTCTCCCATCCATGGAAATAATGGATTTGATGCTAACTCTTTTCTTGTTGAGCCATTGGCAAATGGCTATGTTTCGTCTCCCTCCCAAATCGAGACTCAAACCTTTGTTCCTGAGCCTTCTGTTTTGCCTAACGGCGTAGCCTCAGCTTCTTTTGTTGAGGAAGTTCCAAATGATCCTTCCGTTGATGCATTGCAAGCTTTGAATTCTTCAGAGCTTGATGTCATAGTTGGAGCCCAGCCTATTCTATTTGACCCTAATGTAGCTAGCACCTCTGGACCATGTCACTATGATAGTGACGAGGATAACGTTGATCCGTGTTGGACCAACCGAAGGATACTTCCACCTCCGTAGAATACCATTTACTCATTTAAGTTTTCAGCCTAGCTTTAGGCCGTCGCCGGGAGAGGATATTACTTATGCCCCTCGTGTGACTTTGGACGGAGTGGAGAGGGCAGAGGACAGCACGGAAACGGAAGAAGAAGATCCAAGTGAGGAGGATCCGAGAGACGACGAAGAGGAGGAAGAAGAAGAGGATCCGTCAGAGGATGAGCAGTGAAGGGAAGTGTTGGGAAGTTGATGAAAAAAAAAAGATAATGATGTAAATATATGTAATAGACTAGTAAGCGAACAACTTTTAACATTTATGTTGTAAATAAGTTCTTGTACATAGAAACATAATATGATAGTATAGCGAATCGGAAGCGACGTAGAATTCCGCTCCGATAAAAATATTTTGCGTGATGTTAGAAAATCACGGTTCATATAGGGAATTTTTGGGTGTAAATAATTCCCTACCTTTTGTAAAAGTCCTCAAAGAGGCAAATTTTTCTACTAAATGAAGAAGTATGACCATGTTGGGTCATTTGATAAATTTCCAAGTTATCGATAATTTTCGACGTTAAAAATTCTCGTAGAATCGTTTTAAAGACGAAGTAAGATGAAGTTTAGATAATAGAAGTTAAAGTAAAGAAGTGAGGTTTAAGGAATGGAAAAAGATCGATTAAAAGCTCGGACGAAGAAAACAAGACAAAGCGTCGAACCGGCACCGGGCGCGACCACAGCGCGCGGCGCGCCAGCCCCACGACAATTTCAGCATCGGGCGCGGTTTGGTGTGGCGCGGGACAATCCGCCGGAGGTCAAGTCGCGCGTGCATGAAGAAAATTTCTTCTTGGCCGCGCGATGTCTGCGCGCGGGACGGCGATCTTTGTGCGGGATAGTTCGATCCAGCGACGGGGTTTATTCATCCATTCCGTTGTCGTTCGTAGTTGTTCATTCTTCGTTTATTTTGTTCGTAGTTCGTTTCGTTGTAGTTCTGTCGCAGCCCGAACCTCGATATTAGATGTCAAGGCCGGTAGGTCCCACGACTTACACAATTTATGATTAACAAAGGAAATTAAGATAGCGACCCGGCTATCGTTCAAAAGAATAACCATACTTAACAACTCATCATTATAGAATAATACGACATATATGACTCGAGACGATCAACTGAATTCAATATGACATACATATCAATAAACACAACTCGAAACACTCGGAATCAAAAGACCTGATCAACCAAATAATCGACAATTGATCAAGAAGATGATATAACGACTTGAGGATCAAGAAAACAAGATAAAGAAAGATGTTTCGAGTTCGACAAAGCTTCATGGAATAGAGATTTTATTAAATACATATCAAGACTAAGTTTCACTCAAACTGTGACAAAAGAATTCGACTATCAAAACATAGATCGACTATAGGGTTTAAACAACTTCATCATAATTTAAAAAAAATCATCTTAACATGGCAGCGGAATACGAAAGACCATATGTATGACGACATATAATCTAGGCTCTTTATTTTTCAAAATATTAACAACAACAACCAACATCCATCCAGGCCTCGTCATCCGCATCCCTGCTAACCTGCACGTTTTAGAAATAACATGCAGGGCTGAGTACTACGTACTCAGTGAACACATGCCGAAAACATTTGAAAACTTTGCTGAATACAGCTATATATAAAAACTTGCCGGAAAACATAATACGAGGATTTTCTGAAAACAACTCGTAAAATGCTAAAAATATTTTCTTTTCAAAACTCATTTGTCTGCAGACATTTATAACAGTATGAACCATATCTACAAATAAATAATGGTGATGAGAAAGAGGCCTCTTTCTCAATCACTTGTAATCGGCATATCAAGGAAAGGCTCACGATTATGAATAATCGGCCTATCAAAGAAATGCGCACGATTACCAATGTGTACACAGATTTCACCTTGCGTGAAACCGAATTCGTCTTTCTGAAGTAGATGGTAACATACTTAAACATTTTTAAAATCATTTGGCAAGTATCAAAACTTTGTAAAACATACGATATCATGCTTTTCACATATTTTAGTTTAGAAAGCCCACCTGATAAACTTAAGCTTTAAACTTTAAGCTCTAACGCTTGTAGCCCTTTTACTTCACGTTTCTTCTCCCGCTTCCGCTTGCTCCTTTAATCGAAACGGAATAACGATTTTAGAACGAGAGCTTTTATCTACTAACGACTTCGATATCCTTAACGAAATTCTATTCGAATTTCTACGTCGTAACTTGATGAAATTCGAGAATTCCTATCTTAACTTTTCAAACGTTCTTAATCTATCTTAATCTATCTAAATTCCTCATTAAGCATCAATATTAATCAATTCTCATACAACATTAATATTTATAAACTACTATTCATCACAATCGACTAAATCGATTTTAATCCGTCTAACGGATTCAGAAAATCTTCAATTTAATTCTATACCTTTATTTAATTATAACAACCATAATTATACTTTAAATACACACATTAACTCAATTAAACATATAAATTCCCAAATCGGGAAAATCAACCATAAATAGAAAAATCTTTATTTCTTTGAATTAAATTTCCATAAAATTATATAACACTTAATTTTTATTAAGAAGTTCATAAATGCAATTAATTTCTTAATTAAAATTTTATTAATATTTTATTTATTTATTTTAAATTTTCGGTTATATTAAAATTAATATTTCTTTAATTATTTTCTCTTCTTTTTAATTTCTAATATACTTAATTATCATCTTAAGCTCATTTCTTCATTTAATTTCATTCAATTAAGTATTAATCTTTCAATCCTAATTTAAGAACCCTAATTCGATTTTCTAGGGTTTCTAGGGTTAATCAAGCTTTTGTTTCATTATCTCTTGATCTAATATACTTCAGTAATCTCATATATCTTTAATTGAATCATCAAACTCATCATATAACATTACATTATTAAACCTTAATTTATATTCTTATTTAATCGATTATTTTCACAAAATGAAATTGGTTGGAAATTTTTAATTACTTCCAACATGAAACATTCTTAAAATACTTAACTAAACTCATTTATATCATTAAATCAATCATACAATTCATGCATTCATTATTTCCCATTTTCTTCTCATTTTCGAAAATTGCCAATTGATAGCTAGGGTTTTCCATGCTTAAATCTAATTACATATTTGATCTTATAATCATATTCTAAGCATAATTCATGAAGATCATAACATCAAACAATGCATGAATCAAAACTTGACCATTTCTTCCCAAAAATTTCGAAAATAATAAAACTAGGGTTAGGGTTCTTCATGCTTGATTTAATCACACAATTCATCATATAATCATGATATAAGCATCATACTATTAAATCAAGATCATCCAACCATTTCTCAAATCATTCCCAAAATTTTCGATACATAAAAATATAAGAAAGAAAATGATTCAACCATTAAAATGAATCAAAACTTGGAAGTGTAGACATCATTCTTACTTAGCTACTTGGGAAGGTGAAGGATTAAACTTGATCTTGATCTTGAGGATGAATCAAAGATAGAGTGTGTGTGTGTGTGTGATGATCGAGAGAGAAAAGAGAAATGAGAGAGATGTTGTGTTGTGTGTGTGCGTGAATGAAGAGAGAGATATGAGAGTAATAATCCTCATATAATAGTTATAACCTAGGTCTAGATGTATAGGTTAGGTTATTATTAAATTATAACTTAATGGCTAAGTTTGGTTTAATTCTTTAATTAGTTATTAATTCAATTAATTAATAACTAATTAATCTTCTAATAATTCTCTAATTTCTCAACACAGTAATTAAGATTAAGGTTTCACGAACCTTAGATAAAAATCTCACAGAAAGAATCGGAGATTTGAAGCATTTTCAAATCGACCGAAACTAAATTTTTAAGCGATTAATTACGTAAAATTTCACGTAATTAAATTAAATTCTTCTTCTTGTCAATTAATGACTAAACATTTATCATCTATTGATAAATGTAAAAACTTCTTCGTTTCGGATTAACCGAGACGATAAAAATTAATTAAAACTCATTTTTCCGGTAGAATATATCTGCCGGATAAAATTTTCGGAAAGAAAATCTTTATTTTACTAAAATTCTTGTCTTTCTCAGAAGATTAATTATTTTAATTACTTAAGAAAGACGGGATACTACATTCTCTCCCCCTAAAAATAAATTTCGTCCCGAAATTTGCTTACCTCTCGGAAGAGTTCGGGATACTTTTCTCTCATTTTGCTTTCTAACTCCCATGTTGCTTCTTCTAGTCCATGATGCCTCCATTTGATTTTTACTGACGCGATCGACTTATTTCTAAGCTGTTGGACCTTCCGATCCAAAATCGCTTCAGGTTTCTCTTCATAATTGAGATCTGGTTCAAGGACTACTTCTTCTCGACGAATGACGTGCTTAGGATCAAACATATATCTCCGCAACTGAGATACATGAAACACGTTATGTGAATTTCCAAAACTTGGCGGTAAAGCTAGCTTATATGCTACTTGACCTATTCTTTCCAGAATTTCATATGGTCCTATGTAGCGAGGCTTAAGCTTTCCTTTAACACCAAATCGTTGAATTCCTCTTGAAGGCGAAACTTTCAAGAAAACTTTATCACCCACATTGAATTCTAATGCTGATCTTCTGACGTCAGCATAAGACTTCTGACGGTCTTGTGTTTCTTTAATTCTTTGTTTGATTTGACGCACAATCTTTATCATTTCTTCCATTGAATCGAGCCCTAATATTTTTCTCTCGCCCACATCATCCCAATGGAGCGGAGATCTACACTTCTTTCCATAAAGGGCTTCGTAGGGCGCCATGCCAATCGTCATTTGATAATCGTTGTTGTAAGCAAATTCAACAAGAGGTAAAATTTGCTCCCATTGACTTCCTCGATCTAAAACAACAGTTCTCAACATATCCTCCAAGATCCGAATGGTTCTTTCGATTGACCATCCGTTTGAGGATGAAAAGCCGTACCGAAGTTCAATTTGGTACCTAATTCTTCTTGCATACTTCTCCAAAAATGAGAAGTAAATTTTGAGTCTCGATCCGAAGTGATCGACTTAGGTACTCCGTGCAATCGCACAATTTCTCGCACGTACATACCGAGCTAACTTATCTCGCGCCATAAGTTATGGGAATAGGTATAAAGTGTGCAGATTTTGTCAATCTATCCACTATTACCCATATCGCCGTATTTCCTCGTTTGGATCTAGGTAACCCAGCTTACAAAATCCATGGTAATTTTATCCCATTTCCACTCGGAATATCTAAAGGTTGTAGCTTCCCATAGGGTCTACGATGCAATGCCTTTACTTGCCGACGAGCTAAACATCTTTCCACAAAAGAAGCTATGTCTCTTTTCATTCCTTCCCACCAAAATGTTTGTTTCAAATCTTGATACATTTTGGTGCCTCCAGTGGTGAGCCGAATAAGGAGTTTCATGAGCTTCGCTCATGATTTCATTCCTTAATTCTTCATCATTCGGCACACAAATTCTTCCTCGATACGGGAGAACATTATCTCCCGCCTCCTTAAAATTTTCATTTTTCTCTTGACGAATTTTCATTCGTAACTTTTCCAATTTCTCGTCTTTTCTTTGAGCATTGGAAATTCTCAATCTTAAATGCGGAATTATTTCCATAGCCGCAACCATTTGCTCAGCAGATTGCGGAGGTAGAATTACTTCTAACCTCGCTTCTTCGAAACTCTTAATGAGTTCTTTCTCTTGAGTTAGAAGAAATCCAAATTCCGATTTTCCTTTTCTGCTTAACGCATCAGCAACTACATTTGCTTTTCCTGGATGATAGGAAATTTTACAATCGTAGTCTTTAACTAACTCGAGCCATCTTCTTTGTCTCATATTTAATTCTTTCTGCTCAAAGAAATATTTGAGACTCTTGTGATCCGTGAAGATTTCACATTTCGTTCCATAAAGATGGTGTCTCCGCATTTTTAAAGCATGTACTACCGTCGCTAGTTCCAAATCATGAGTTGGATAGTTTATTTCATGAGGTCTAATTTGTCTAGAAGCATATGCAATAACTCTTCCTTCTTGCATCGGGACACAACCTAGTACATTCTTTGATGCATACGTGTAAACAACATAATCTTTATCCGAATCTGGAACTGATAGCACTGGGGCAGTGGTCAATCTCTTTTTAAGTTCTTGGAAACTTTCCTCACATTCTTCTGACCATTTGAATTTTGATTCTTTCTTTAGGAGATGGGTCATTGGCTTAGCTATTTTGGAGAATCCCTCGATAAATCTCCGATAGTAGCTGCTAGACCTAAGAAACTCCTAATTTCATGTAGTGTGGTTGGAACTTTCCATTCCCCGAACCGCTTGTACTTTTGAAGGGTCAACTTTGATTCCTTCGGAGATACAACATGTCCAAGGAAATGTACTTCTCTTAGCCAAAATTCACAGTTACTAAATTTAGCATACAATCTTTCGGTTCTCAACCTTTTCGAAGCGGTTCGTAGATGTTCCTCGTGTTCTAATTTATTCTTTGAATACACGAGAATATCATCAATGAAAACTACGACAAACTTGTCCAAGAATTCATGAAATACTCGATTCATGAGATCCATAAATCTTCTATTTGGAGCATTCGTCACACCAAATGGCATTACTACAAACTCGTAGTGGCCATATCTTGTTCTGAAAGCTGTCTTGGAAATATCTTCTTGCTTAACCTTTAATTGGTGATAACCAGATTTCAGATCAATCTTCGAGAATACACTTGTTCTCCGAGCCGATCAAATAGATCATCTATTCTCGGCAAAGGATATTTGTTTTTCAAGGTTAATTTGTTTAATTCTCGGTAGTCGATGCACATCCTCAAACTACCATCCTTCTTTTGACAAACGGGGTGGTGCTCCCCACGGAGAAACACTAGGTCTAATGAAACCTAGGTCAAGTAACTCTTGCAGTTGAATTTTCAATTCTTGCAACTCCTTTGGAGCCATTCCGTATGGTGACTTGGAAACGAGGAGCCGATCCCGGTTCAAGATCTATTGTGAACTCTACTTGCCTATCTGGTGGCAATCCTGGCAAAACTTGTGGAAATACGTCTTGAAATTCTTTTACTACAGCTACATCTTCAATGCTGCTCTCCTTATCTTCCTTCTTGTTGAGATAGATAAGATATGCTTTCACATCTTTCTTTTTCAACACTCTCCTTGCTTGAACTGCCGAAATAATCGGCGATTTCTTACAACTTCTTTCTATCCCGAAAAATAGAGTTGGTTCCTGACCAGGCATATGAAATGAAATTTGCCTTTGCTTGCATTGAATGCTTGCAAAATTCTCGGTCAACCAATCCATTCCCAAGATAATATCTATATCCCACATTTTAATTAAATTTAGGGTTTTCGCTAACATCTTGAGAGATCCTAATTCAATCTCTATATTAGGACAGATGCGAGTAACTGAGGTAGATTTACCTAAGGGTGTTGTTACTCTCAAGTCTTGACTAGCACGTTCTACTTTAAGACCAAGATTATCTACGCATGCATCTGATATAAATGAATGCGATGCACCAGTATCAAATAAAATTATAACAGGTATGCCATTTAATTGACCCATACCTATCAAATTTCCTTGATCTTTGTCGAACGGCTTCTGATCAAGAGCAAAAACCCTTTGATATTGCCTTCGGGGTTCCATTCTCAATTCTTTGGGGTTGCTTTTGCTTTTGCTGGAATCGCGGCCCTTGGCGATTTTGTTGCTGTTGCCGTTGCTGAGGAACAACTTCTATTGCCTTCAATTTCTGAGGTTGGTTCTGAAATGTTCTATTCCCTCCTGCTCCTTGCAGTTTAGTTGGGCACTGATACGAATAATGACCAACTTGACCACAAGTATAGCAGCTATTACTTCCAGCCTTGCATATCCCTTGATGCATCTTGCCACACTTGGAACATGGAGACATTCCTTGATAAGTTTGAGATGAACTGCCTTTATTGACGAAAGGCTGTTTGAATCGTCCCTGATTAAATTGCTGCTGTTGATGACGTTGTTGTCCTTGCTGTCCTTGCCAGGGCTTCTTACTAGGTTGACTTTCAAAATTCCATTTTCGTTTCTGACTTTGGTTGAACGACTGCGGATTTGTCACTGTCACTGGGGTTTGAACTTGTGTGGCTGCTGAAGTCTGAGAAGACTTATCTGGCTGCATTGCCAATTCCATATCCAAAGCTCTGTTTAAAGTCTCGGCATACGATAATGCACTTTGACTGGCCAGAACGATTCTTATTTCTGCCGAAGACTCCGCTCGGAAAAGTTCAGCCATTTTCTCGTCCGTGTCCACCTTATCTTGAGCAAAACGTGCCAAATCACAAAATTCGCGATCATAGTCGGCTACCGACTTCTTACCTTGCTTGAGATTAGCAAACTCATTCTCCTTACGCTTTCGATAACTTCGAGGAACGAATTTTTCGAACAAAGCATCCTTAAATTGTTCCCACGTCGGGTTCTCCGGTTGTTCGGGGGTATATGCCCTTTGACGAGCTTCCCACCGCTAATCCGCGAGATCCCTTGAGCGATAAGACATGCATGTTAGACGTTCTTGATCCGTACATCGAAGAAAACGGAAAATTCTTTCCAGCGCACGAATCCACTCTTCGGCTTCTGAAGGACTTCCTCTTCCATCGAGAGTTGGAGGATTTTGCCGCAAAAATAATTCTTCTATTCTCCTTTCGGTTGAGGAGGAGGTGGGGTAGGTTCTCTTTCGGTTTCATCTTCAACCCTTCCTCGACCTCGGCCTCTTGGTCTACCTCTTGGCGGCATTTTCTAATTAACCAGGATTTTCATTCGAATTATTCTTTCTTTCTAACAAAGTCTTATTCTTTAATAAAAATTCTTCTTTCTTTAAAAGTATTTTAAGGGAAATAAATTTTTCTAGGTTTTAGAATTTAGAAAAATTTTCTTATCACCTCTTTAATGCATAATATACTCATCGTACTTTTAATGAATCAACAATTCATTCATTACTAAAATCACAAAAATATTTCAAGAACACATATTTTTCATACTTATCTTTGCTAAGTAAAATTTAGCTAATATATATTCCTAATATTTCAAGGAAATAATAGCATCATCTTGGCATATAAACTTTATCATAACTTTAATGAATCAAAAGATTCACGCTTATCATCAAATAATCACTAAAAAAATGTTTTTCCTGTAGTAATTATTATATATATACATATTTATTTGCTAAATTTAATTAGCTCTTCATTCTTTATAATCAAGAGATGAATAATATCATGTTGATGTATAAACTTCCTCATAAATCTCTTTTGAGATTTTTAACTTTATCTCAACATTTTTTTTTTTTTTTAACTAAATAATTACTAACTAAGCTAACGATAGCAAATAACTAATGGAACGAATAAAACGAACGACGCACTAAACTAATGATAGTCGAATAATGAACGAAACGATTAACGGACGAAACTAACGAAGAATGAAATGAACTACAACGAAACGAACTACGAACAAAATAAACGAAGAATGAACAACTACGAACGACAACGGAATGGACGAATAAACCCCGGCGCTGGATCGAACTATCCCGCGCCAAGATCGCCGTCCCGCGCGCAGACGTCGCGCGGCCAAGAAGAGATTTCCTTCATGCGCGCGCGACTTGACCTCCGGCGGATTGTCCCGCGCCACACCAACCCGCGCCCGATGCTGAAATTGTCGTGGGGCTGGCGCGCCGCGCGCTGTGGTCGCGCCCGGTGCCGGTTCGACGCTTTGTCTTGTTTTCTTCGTCCGAGCTTTTAATCGATCTTTTTCCATTCCTTAAACCTCAACTTCTTTACTTTAACTTCTATTATCTAAACCTCAGTCAGCTGGATTCACTCACTGAATTACCTGAACTCGATCAATTGGATTTACTCAATTTGGACTCGATCAATTGGATTTACGCAAATTTGGACTCATTGAATTACTATGACTCGGCCAATTTGGATTTACTCACTGGACCTACTTGGAATTACCCAATTGGACCCGGTCATTGAATTACTGTGACTCGGCCAATTTGGATTCTGCAATTTGGACCTGATCATTGAATTACCAGTGGACCCGATCATTGGAATTACCCAGTGACTCGGCCAATTGATTTACTCAATTGGACCCGTCAGTGGAATTACATTTGGATCCGGCTCATTTTTTCACGGCTCGGTTTTCCGGCCCGGCTCGGTTCTCCGGATAACTCGGTTTTCCAGCTAGCTTTGATTTTCCAGTCAGCTTGATTTATCCAGCTGATCTTTGCTCAACTTACTTCTTCATTTAGTAGGAAAATTTGCCTCTTTGAGGACTTTTACAAAAGGTAGTGAATTATTTACACCCAAAAATTCCCTATATGAACCGTGATTTTCTAACATCACGCAAAATGTTTTTATCGGAGCGGAATTCTACGTCGCTTCCGATTCGCTATACTATCATATTATGCTTCTATGTACAAGAACTTATTTACAACATAAATGTTAAAAGTTGTTCGCTTACTAGTCTATTACATATATTTACATCATTATCTTTTTCATCAACTTCCCGACACTTCCCTTCACTGCTCATCCTCTGACGGATCCTCTTCTTCTTCCTCCTCTTCGTCGTCTCTCGGATCCTCCTCACTTGGATCTTCTTCTTCCGTTTCCGTGCTCTCCTCGGCCCTCTCCACTCCGTCCAAAGTCACACGAGGGGCATAAGTAATATCCTCTCCCGGCGACGGCCTAAAGCTAGGCTGAAAACTTAAATGAGTAAATGGTATTCTACGGAGGTGGAAGTATCCTTCGGTTGGTCCAACTTCTGGATCAACGTTATCCTCGTCACTATCATAGTGACGTGGTCCAGAGGTGCTAGCCACATTAGGGTCAAATAGAATAGGCCGGGCTCCAACTATGACATCAAGCTCGAAGAATTCAAAGCTTGCAATGTTTCAACGGAAGGATCATTTGGAACTTCCTCAACAAAAGAAGCTGAGGCTACGCCGTTAGGCAAAACAGAAGGCTCAGGAACAAAGGTTTGAGTCTCGATTTGGGAGGGAGACGAAACATAGCCATTTGCCAATGGCTCAACAAGAAAAGAGTTAGCATCAAATCCATTATTTCCATGGATGGGAGAAGCAATAGGTTCGGGATTTTCTGGAGGATTCTGATCCAGAATAGGGTAATCTTGGGGCATGAGATGTTGTAAACCAAACTCACCAACAGGAATCAATGGCTGATATGGTCCAGGAGGTGGGTACGAAAAACACATATATTGAGTACTAATTGCGGCTATGAACGCTTCCTGCAATCTCCAAACAAGACACCATCCCAATATTGGGGAGTAACGTACCTTGCGGCAATCGATGCCGCCCACTCCGCCAATCCTCGGGAAGCGAGAGGAACTAGCCTAACTATACCAATAACTCCCGAGATATTTGATTCATGGATGTCCATCCAAACCCTATGGTACCGAGCTAAAAACTCGCTAGGGTTTACGTGTAGCTCATATGTATGTGGTGAAATTCAATCATCGTCGCTACGCTTCTAGAGTTGGACATCCTATAAAAGAAAATTTAAATAATTAACTAAACTGAAATTACGAATAGTTTTGAGAATCCATTGTCTCAACATACTCAATGTCGCTTCCAAAAGGGTGTTCCAGGCTCATGTTACATTCCACAGATAAATACTCAACTTGCTTGCACAACTGATCCATTATCTCGCTTATGATTGATCACCAACAACCAATCACATTAGAGGCTAAAACATAACAATTATATATATACTTCAACTTCCAAACTTTATAACTAGAAACGGTTGAAATTCGTACACGGATAATTTGGATGAGATGAGAGATCTTTGGACTTCAGTTGTTGTTAAAAACTAACTAGTCTAGGAATTCAAACCAGACTAGACTTTCAGAAAACAACTTGGAGCAGAAGACATTGCTCTAAACTAATCTAGGGTTTCAAATAGACTAGATTTTAGAAAATATTATTCAGAGCAGTCAGACCCGCTCTGATACCACTCTGTCGCAGCCCGAACCTCGATATTAGATGTCAAGGCCGGTAGGTCCCACGACTTACACAATTTATGATTAACAAAGGAAATTAAGATAGCGACCCGGCTATCGTTCAAAAGAATAACCATACTTAACAACTCATCATTATAGAATAATACGACATATATGACTCGAGACGATCAACTGAATTCAATATGACATACATATCAATAAACACAACTCGAAACACTCGGAATCAAAAGACCTGATCAACCAAATAATCGACAATTGATCAAGAAGATGATATAACGACTTGAGGATCAAGAAAACAAGATAAAGAAAGATGTTTCGAGTTCGACAAAGCTTCATGGAATAGAGATTTTATTAAATACATATCAAGACTAAGTTTCACGCAAACTGTGACAAAAGAATTCGACTATCAAAACATAGATCGACTATAGGGTTTAAACAACTTCATCATAATTAAAAAAAGATCATCTTAACATGGCAGCGGAATACGAAAGACCATATGTATGACGACATATAATCTAGGCTCTTTATTTTTCAAAATATTAACAACAACAACCAACATCCATCCAGCCTCGTCATCTGCATCCACCTTTAACACGCACGTTTTAGAAATAACATGCAGGGCTGAGTACTACGTACTCAGTGAACACATGCCGAAAACATTTGAAAACTTTGCTGAATACAGCTATATATAAAAACTTGCCGGAAAACATAATACGAGGATTTTCTGAAAACAACTCGTAAAATGCTAAAAATATTTTCTTTTCAAAACTCATTTGTCTGCAGACATTTATAATAGTATGAACCATATCTACAAATAAATAATGGTGATGAGAAAGAGGCCTCTTTCTCAATCACTTGTAATCGGCATATCAAGGAAAGGCTCACGATTATGAATAATCGGCCTATCAAAGAAATGCGCACGATTACCAATGTGTACACAGATTTCACCTTGCGTGAAACCGAATTCGTCTTTCTGAAGTAGATGGTAACATACTTAAACATTTTTAAAATCATTTGGCAAGTATCAAAACTTTGTAAAACATACGATATCATGCTTTTCACATATTTTAGTTTAGAAAGCCCACCTGATAAACTTAAGCTTTAAACTTTAAGCTCTAACGCTTGTAGCCCTTTTACTTCACGTTTCTGCTCCCGCTTCCGCTTGCTCCTTTAATCGAAACGGAATAACGATTTTAGAACGAGAGCTTTTATCTACTAACGACTTCGATATCCTTAACGAAATTCTATTCGAATTTCTACGTCGTAACTTGATGAAATTCGAGAATTCTTATCTTAACTTTTCAAACGTTCTTAATCTATCTTAATCTATCTAAATTCCTCATTAAGCATCAATATTAATCAATTCTCATACAACATTAATATTTATAAACTACTATTCATCACAACTGACTAAATCGATTTTAATCCGTCTAACGGATTCAGAAAATCTTCAATTTAATTCTATACCTTTATTTAATTATAACAACCATAATTATACTTTAAATACACACATTAACTCAATTAAACATATAAATTCCCAAATCGGGAAAATCAACCATAAATAGAAAAATCTTTATTTCTTTGAATTAAATTTCCATAAAATTATATAACACTTAATTTTTATTAAGAAGTTCATAAATGCAATTAATTTCTTAATTAAAATTTTATTAATATTTTATTTATTTATTTTAAATTTTCGGTTATATTAAAATTAATATTTCTTTAATTATTTTCTCTTCTTTTTAATTTCTAATATACTTAATTATCATCTTAAGCTCATTTCTTCATTTAATTTCATTCAATTAAGTATTAATCTTTCAACCCTAATTTAAGAACCCTAATTCGATTTTCTAGGGTTTCTAGGGTTAATCAAGCTTTTGTTTCATTATCTCTTGATCTAATATACTTCAGTAATCTCATATATCTTTAATTGAATCATCAAACTCATCATATAACATTACATTATTAAACCCTAATTTATATTCTTATTTAATCGATTATTTTCACAAAATGAAATTGGTTGGAAATTTTTAATTACTTCCAACATGAAACATTCTTAAAATACTTAACTAAACTCATTTATATCATTAAATCAATCATACAATTCATGCATTCATTATTTCCCATTTTCTTCTCATTTTCGAAAATTGCCAATTGATAGCTAGGGTTTTCCATGCTTAAATCTAATTACATATTTGATCTTATAATCATATTCTAAGCATAATTCATGAAGATCATAACATCAAACAATGCATGAATCAAAACTTGACCATTTCTTCCCAAAAATTTCGAAAATAATAAAACTAGGGTTAGGGTTCTTCATGCTTGATTTAATCACACAATTCATCATATAATCATGATATAAGCATCATACTATTAAATCAAGATCATCCAACCATTTCTCAAATCATTCCCAAAATTTTCGATACATAAAAATATAAGAAAGAAAATGATTCAACCATTAAAATGGATCAAAACTTGGAAGTGTAGACATCATTCTTACTTAGCTACTTGGGAAGGTGAAGGATTAAACTTGATCTTGATCTTGAGGATGAATCAAAGATAGAGTGTGTGTGTGTGTGTGTGATGATCGAGAGAGAAAAGAGAAATGAGAGAGATGTTGTGTTGTGTGTGTGCGTGAATGAAGAGAGAGATATGAGAGTAATAATCCTCATATAATAGTTATAACCTAGGTCTAGATGTATAGGTTAGGTTATTATTAAATTATAACTTAATGGCTAAGTTTGGTTTAATTCTTTAATTAGTTATTAATTCAATGAATTAATAACTAATTAATCTTCTAATAATTCTCTAATTTATCAACACAGTAATTAAGATTAAGGTTTCACGAACCTTAGATAAAAATCTCACAGAAAGAATCGGAGATTTGAAGCATTTTCAAATCGACCGAAACTAAATTTTTAAGCGATTAATTACGTAAAATTTCACGTAATTAAATTAAATTCTTCTTCTTGTCAATTAATGACTAAACATTTATCATCTATTGATAAATGTAAAAACTTCTTCGTTTCGGATTAACCGAGACGATAAAAATTAATTAAAACTCATTTTTCCGGTAGAATATATCTGCCGGATAAAATTTTCGGAAAGAAAATCTTTATTTTACTAAAATTCTTGTCTTTCTCAGAAGATTAATTATTTTAATTACTTAAGAAAGACGGGATACTACAAGTTCATTCCATTCTTCGTTAGTTTCGTCCGTTAATCGTTTCGTTCATTATTCGACTATCATTAGTTTAGTGCGTCGTTCGTTTTATTCGTTCCATTAGTTATTTGCTATCGTTAGCTTAGTTAGTAATTATTTAGTTAGAAAAAAAAAATCTCAAAAGAGATTTATGAGGAAGTTTATACATCAACATGATATTATTCATCTCTTGATTATAAAGAATGAAGAGCTAATTAAATTTAGCAAATAAATATGTATATATATAATAATTACTACTGGAAAAACATTTTTTAGTGATTATTTGATGATAAGCGTGAATCTTTTGATTCATTAAAGTTATGATAAAGTTTATATGCCAAGATGATACTATTATTTCCTTGAAATATTAGGAATATATATTAGCTAAATTTTATTTAGCAAAGATAAGTATGAAAAATATGTGTTCTTGAAATATTTTTGAGATTATAGTAATTATATGATATGAATGAATTGTTGATTTATTATCTATGATAATAGTGAATTGTTTAAATTGTTCATGATGTTAATAAGAAGTTAAATTATGGGATTACAATGTATGATGATGTTTGTGAATCTTTGATTCATTAAATAGTATGAGCCTGTTAGATGTAATTGAAAGTTTTGATAAGCATGAATGGCAATGAGTATGAATCGTGCAATTCATTAAAAGTACGATGAGTATATTATGCATTAAAGAGGTGATAAGAAAATTTTTCTAAATTCTAAAACCTAGAAGAATTTATTTCCTTTAAAATACTTTTAAAGAAAGAAGAATTTTTATTAAAGAATAAGACTTTGTTAGAAAGAAAGAATAATTCGAATGAAAATCCTGGTTAATTAGAAAATGCCGCCAAGAGGTAGACCAAGAGGCCGAGGTCGAGGAAGGGTTGAAGATGAAACCGAAAGAGAACCTACCCCACCTCCTCCTCAACCTGAAAGGAGAATAGAAGAATTATTTTTGCGGCAAAATCCTCCAACTCTCGATGGAAGAGGAAGTCCTTCAGAAGCCGAAGAGTGGATTGGTGCGCTGGAAAGAATTTTCCGTTTTCTTCGATGTACGGATCAAGAACGTCTAACATGCATGTCTTATCAGCTCAAGGGATCTGCGGATTACTGGTGGGAAGCTCGTCAAAGGGCATATACCCCTGAACAACTGGAGAACCTGACGTGGGAACAATTTAAGGATGCTTTGTTCGAAAAATTCGTTCCTCGAAGTTATCGAAAGCAGAAGGAGAATGAGTTTGCTAATCTCAAGCAAGGCAAGAAGTCGGTAGCCGACTATGATCGCGAATTTTGTGATTTGGCACGTTTTGCTCAAGATAAGGTGGACACAGACGAGAAAATGGCTGAACTTTTCCGAGCAGGTCTTCGGCAGGAAATAAGAATCATTACGGCCGATCAAAGTGCATTGTCGTATGCCGAGACTTTAAACGAGCTTTGGATATGGAATTGGCAATGCGGCCGGATAAGTCTTCTCGGACTTCGGCGGCCACACAAGTTCAAACCCCAAAGTGATGCGGTGACAAATCCGCGGTCGTTCAACCAAAGTCGAAACGAAAATGGAATTTTGGAAGTCAACCTAGTAAGAAGCCACGGCAAGGACGGCAAGGACAACAACGTCATCAACGGCGACAATTTAATCAGGGACGATTCAAACAACCTTTCGTCAATCAAGGCAGTTCATCTCAAACTTATCAAGGAATGTCTCCATGTTCCAAGTGTGGCAAGATGCATCAAGGGATATGCAAGGCTGGAAGTAATAGCTGCTATACTTGTGGTCAAGTTGGTCATTATTCGTATCAGTGCCCAACTAAACTGCAAGGAGCAGGAGGGAATAGAACATTTCAGAACCAGCCTCAGAAATTGAAGGCAATAGAAGTTGTTCCTCAGCAACGGCAACAGCAACAAAATCGCCAAGGGCCGCGATTCCAGCAAAAGCAAAAGCAACCCCAACAATTGAGAATGGAACCCCAGCAGCAATATCAAAGGGTTTTTGCTATTGATCAGAAACCGTTCGACAAAGATCAAGGAAATTTGACAGGTATGGGTCAATTAAATGGCATACCTGTTATAATTTTATTTGATACTGGTGCATCGCATTCATTTATATCAGATGCATGCGTAGATAATCTTGGTCTTAAGGTAGAACGTGCTAGTCAAGACTTGAGAGTAACAACACCGTTAGGTAAATCTACCTCAGTTACTCGCATCTGTCCTAATATAGAGATTGAATTAGGATCTCTCAAGATGTTAGCGAAAACCCTAAATTTAATTAAAATGTGGGATGTAGATATTATCTTGGGAATGGATTGGTTGACCGAGAATTTTGCAAGCATTCAATGCAAGCAAAGGCAAATTTCATTTCATATGCCTGGTCAGGAACCAACTCTATTTTTCGGGATAGAAAGAAGTTGTAAGAAATCGCCGATTATTTCGGCAGTTCAAGCAAGGAGAGTGTTGAAAAAGAAAGATGTGAAAGCATATCTTATCTATCTCAACAAGAAGGAAGATAAGGAGAGCAGCATTGAAGATGTAGCTGTAGTAAAAGAATTTCAAGACGTATTTCCACAAGTTTTGCCAGGATTGCCACCAGATAGGCAAGTAGAGTTCACAATAGATCTTGAACCAGGATCAGCTCCTGTTTCCAAGTCACCATACAGAATGGCTCCAAAGGAGTTGCAAGAATTGAAAATTCAACTGCAAGAGTTACTTGACCTAGGTTTCATTAGACCTAGTGTTTCTCCGTGGGGAGCACCAATTCTGTTTGTCAAAAAGAAGGATGGTAGTTTGAGGATGTGCATCGACTACCAAGAATTAAACAAATTAACCTTGAAAAACAAATATCCTTTGCCGAGAATAGATGATCTATTTGATCAGCTCAGAGGAGCAAGTGTATTCTCGAAGATTGATCTGAAATCTGGTTATCACCAATTGAAGGTTAAGCAAGAAGATATTTCCAAGACAGCTTTCAGAACAAGATATGGCCACTACGAGTTTGTAGTAATGCCATTTGGTGTGACAAATGCTCCAGCCGTATTTATGGATCTCATGAACCGAGTATTCCATGAATTCTTGGACAAGTTTGTCGTAGTTTTTATTGATGATATTCTCGTGTATTCAAAGAATGAATTAGAACACGAGGAACATCTACGAACTGTTCTGGAAAGGTTGAGAACCGAAAGATTGTATGCCAAATTTAGTAAATGTGAATTTTGGCTAAGAGAAGTACATTTCCTTGGACATGTTGTATCTTCTGAAGGAATCAAAGTTGACCCTTCAAAAGTACAAGCAGTTCAGGAATGGAAAGTTCCAACCACACCACATGAAATTAGGAGTTTCTTAGGTCTAGCAGGCTACTATCGGAGATTTATCAAGGGATTCTCCAAAATAGCTAAGCCAATGACCCATCTCCTAAAGAAAGAATCAAAATTCAAGTGGTCAGAAGAATGTGAGGAAAGTTTCCAAGAACTTAAAAAGAGATTGACCACTGCCCCAGTGCTATCAGTTCCAGATTCGGATAAAGATTATGTTGTTTACACAGATGCATCAAAGAACGGACTAGGTTGTGTCACGATGCAAGAAGGAAGAGTTATTGCATATGCTTCTAGACAGACTTAGACCTCATGAAATAAACTATCCAACTCATGATTTGGAACTAGCGGCGGTAGTACATGCTTTAAAAATGCGGAGACACCATCTTTATGGAACGAAATGTGAAATCTTCACGAGATCACAAGAGTCTCAAATATTTCTTTGAGCGAGAAAGAATTAAATATGAGACAAAGAAGATGGCTCGAGTTAGTTAAAGACTACGATTGTAAAATTTCCTATCATCCGGGAAAAGCAAATGTAGTTGCCGATGCGTTAGCGAAAAAGGAAAATCGGAATTTGGATTTCTTCTAACTCAAGAGAAAGAACTCATTAAGAGTTTTGGAGAACGAGGTTAGAAGTAATTCTACCTCCGCAATACGGTGAGAAAATGGTTGCGGCTATGGAAATAATTCCGATTTAAGATTGAGAATTTCCAATGCTCAAAGAAAAGACGAGAACTTGGAAAAGTTACGAATGAAAATTCGTCAAGAGAAAAATGAAAATTTTAAGGAGGTAGGAGATAATGTTCTCTGTATCGAGGAAGAATTTGTGTGCCGAATGATGAAGAATTAAGGAATGAAATCATGAGCGAAGCTCATGAAACTCCTTATTCGGCTCACCACAGAGGCACCAAAATGTATCAAGAATTGAAACAAACATTTTGGTGGGAAGGAATGAAAAGAGACATAGCTTCTTTTGTGGAAAGATGTTTAGCTTTGTCGGCAAGTAAAGGCATTGCATCGTAGACCCTATGGGAAGCTACAACCTTTAGATATTCCGAGTGGAAATGGGATAAAATTACCATGGATTTTGTAAGCGGGTTACCTAGATCCAAACGAGGAAATACGGCGATATGGGTAATAGTGGATAGATTGACAAAATCTGCACACTTTATACCTATTCCCATAACTTATGGCGCAGATAAGTTAGCTCGGTATGTACGTGCGAGAAATTGTGCGATTGCACGGAGTACCTAAGTCGATCACTTCGGATCGAGACTCAAAATTTACTTCTCATTTTTGGAGAAGTATGCAAGAAGAATTAGGTACCAAATTGAACTTCAGTACGGCTTTTCATCCTCAAACGGATGGTCAATCAGAAAGAACCATTCAGATCTTGGAGGATATGTTGAGAACTGTTGTTTTAGATTGAGGAAGTCAATGGGAGCAAATTTTACATCTTGTTGAATTTGCTTACAACAACAGTTATCAAATGACGATTGGCATGGCGCCCTACGAAGCCCTTTATGGAAAGAAGTGTAGATCTCTGCTCCATTGGGATGATGTGGGCGAGAGAAAAATATTAGGGCCCGATTCAGTGGAAGAAATGATAAAGATTGTGCGTCAAATCAAACAAAGAATTAAAGAAGCGCAAGACCGTCAGAAGTCTTATGCTGACGTCAGAAGATCAGCATTAGAATTCAATGTGGGTGATAAAGTTTTCCTGAAAGTTTCGCCTTCAAGAGGAATTCATCGATTTGGTGTTAAAGGAAAGCTTAAGCCTCGCTACATAGGACCATATGAAATTCTGGAAAGAATAGGTCAAGTAGCATATAAGCTAGCTTTACCGCCAAGTTTTGGAAATTCACATAACGTGTTTCATGTATCTCAGTTGCGGAGATATATGTTTGATCCTAAGCACGTTATTCATCAAGAAGAAGTAGTCCTTGAACCAGATCTCAGTTATGAAGAGAAACCTGAAGCGATTTTGGATCGGAAGGTCCAACAGCTTAGAAATAAGTCGATCGCGTCAGTAAAAATCAAATGGAGGCATCATGGACTAGAAGAAGCAACATGGGAGTTAGAAAGCAAGATGAGAGAGAAATATCCCGAACTCTTTCAAGAGGTAAGCAAATTTCGGGACGAAATTTATTTTTAGGGGGAGAGAATGTAGTATCCCGTCTTTCTTAAGTAATTAAAATAATTAATCTTCTGAGAAAGACAAGAATTTTAGTAAAATAAAGATTTTCTTTCCGAAAATTTTACCCGGCAGATATATTCTACCGGAAAAATGAGTTTTAATTAATTTCTATCGTCTCGGTTAATCCGAAACGAAGAAGTTTTTACATTTATCAATAGATGATAAATGTTTAGTCATTAATTGACTAAAAGAAGAATTTAATTTAATTACGTGAAATTTTACGTAATTTATCGTTTAAAAATTTAGTTTCGGTCGATTTGAAAATGCTTCGAATCTCCGATTCTTTCTGTGAGATTTTTATCTAAGGTTCGTGAAACTTTAATCTTAATTACTGTGTTGAGAAATTAGAGAGTTATTAGAAGATTAATTAGTTATTAATTAATTGAATTAATAACTAATTAAAGAATTAAACCAAACTTAGCCATTAAGTTATAATTTAATAAAAACCTAACCTATACATCTAGACCTAGGTTATAACTATTATATGAGGATTATTACTCTCATCTCTCTCTCTTCATTCACGCACACACACAACACAACATCTCTCTCTCATTTCTCTCTTCTCTCTCGACATACACATACACACATACACCATTGATGATCAACTAGAAGCTCAAGAAACAAAGATCAATCCATCCCTAAATAATTAATCAAGGTTGGATTTATGTTTTGAAGTTATTATATCAAGATTATGGTTAAAACTTCCATCTTCATATATGTATATATATATGATCGAAAATTTGGGAGAAGTATTGAAAATGGTTAGATGTTCTTCATATCTTAATATTATGCTTGTATGATGAATATATGATCATTGGTATGATTAAATAAAGCATGAAGAACCCTAACCCTAATTCTATTTTTTTTCGAAATTTTTGGAAGAAATTAGAGAAAGTGATGATATGATTTTAATCTCTTGATATGATGCTTATATCATGATTATATGATGAATTGTGTGATTAAATTAGAAAAATCAAAACCCTAACCCTAAGTTGCATGAAAATCGAAATTTAGAAGAAAATGCTAAATTTTAATTCATGCATTGAATGATGATTTGTTCTTCATGAATTATGCTTAGAATATGATTATAAGATCAAATATGTAATTAGATTTAAGCATGGAAAACCCTAGCTATCAATTGGCAATTTTCGAAAATGAGAAGAAAATGGGAAATAATGAATACATGAATTGTATGATTGATTTAATGATATAAATGAGTTTAGTTAAGTATTTTAAGAATGTTTCATGTTGGAAGTAATTAAAAATTTCCAACCAATTTCATTTTGAGAAAATAACCGATTAAATAAGAATATAAATTAGGGTTTAATAATGTAATGCTATATGATGAATTGGATGATTCAATTAAAGATATATGAGATTAATGAAGTATTTTAGATCAAGAGATAATGAAAAATGAGCTTGATTAACCCTAGAAACCCTAGAAAATCGAATTAGGGTTCTTAAATTAGGGTTGAAAGATTAATACTTAATTGAATGAAATTAAATGAAGAAATGAGCTTAAGATGATAATTAAGTATATTAGAAATTAAAAAGAAGAGAAAATAATTAAAGAAATATTAATTTTAATATAACCGAAAATTTAAAATAAATAAATAAAATTTTAATAAAATTTTAATTAAGAAATTAATTGCATTTATGAACTTCTTAATAAAAATTAAGTGTTATATAATTTTCTGGAAATTTAATTCAAAGAAATAAAGATTTTTCTATTTATGGTTGATTTTCCCGATTTGGGAATTTATATGTTTAATTGAGTTAATGTGTGTATTTAAAGTATAATTATGTTTGTTATAATTAAATAAAGGTATAGAATTAAATTGAAAATTTTCTGAATCCGTTAGACGGATTAAAATCGATTTAGTCAGTTGTGATGAATAGTAGTTTATAAATATTAATGTTGTATGAGAATTGATTAATATTGATGCTTAATGAGGAATTTAGATAGATTAAGATAGATTAAGAACGTTTGAAAAGTTAAGATAGGAATTCTCGAATTTCATCAAGTTACGACGTAGAAATTCGAATAGAATTTCGTTAAGAATATCGAAGTCGTTAGTCGATAAAAGCTCTCGTTCTAAAATCGGTATTCCGTTTCGATTAAAGGAGCAAGCGGAAGCGGGAGCAGAAACGTGAAGTAAAAGGGCTACAAGCGTTAGAGTTTAAAGTTTAAAGCTTAAGTTTATCAGGTGGGCTTTCTAAACTAAAATATGTGAAAAGCATGATATCGTATGTTTTACAAAGTTTTGATACTTGCCAAATGATTTTAAAAATGTTTAAGTATGTTACCATCTACTTCAGAAAGACGAATTCGGTTTCACGCAAGGTGAAATCTGTGTACACATTGGTAATCGTGCGCATTTCTTTGATAGGCCGATTATTCATAATCGTGAGCCTTTCCTTGATATGCCGATTTCAAGTGATTGAGAAAGAGGCCTCTTTCTCATCACCATGATTTATTTGTAGATATGGTTCATACTGTTATAAATGTACGAGACAAATGAGTTTTGAAAAGAAAATATTTTTAGCATTTTACGAGTTGTTTTCAGAAAATCCTCGTATTATGTTTTACGGCAAGTTTTCATATATAATTTGTATTCGGCAAAGTTTTCAAATGTTTTCGGCATGTGTTCACCGAGTACGTAGTACTCGCCCGCATGTTATTTCTAAAACGTGCGAGGTTAGCGGGGATGCGGATGACGAGGTTTGGATGGATGTTGGTTGTTGTTGTTAATATTTTGAAAAATAAAGAGCCTAGATTATATGTCGTCATACATATAGTCTTTCGTATTCCATGCCATGTTAAGATGATTTTTTTTTAAATTATGATGAAGTTGTTTAAACCCTAGAGTCGATCTATGTTTTGATAGTCGAACTCTTTTGTCACAGTTTGCGTGAAACTTAGTCTTGATATGTATTTAATAAAATCTCTATTCCATGAAGCTTTGTCGAACTCGAAACATTTTTCTTTATCTTGTTTTCTTGATCCTCAAGTCATTATATCATCTTCTTGATCAATTGTCGATTATTTGGTTGATCAGGTCTTTTGATTCCGAGTGATTCGAGTTGTGTTTATTGATATATATGTCATATTGAATTCAGTTGATCGTCTCGAGTCATATATGTCGTATTATTCTATAATGATGAGTTGTTAAGTATGGTTATTCTTTTGAACGATAGCCGGGTCGCTATCTTAATTTCCTTTGTTAATCATAAATTGTGTAAGTCGTGGGACCTACCGGCCTTGACATCTAATATCGAGGTTCGAGTGCGACAGAGTGGTATCAGAGCGGGTCTGACTGCTCTGAATAATATTTTCTAAAATCTAGTCTATTTGAAACCCTAGATTAGTTTAGAGCAATGTCTTCTGCTCCAAGTTGTTTTCTGAAAGTCTAGAATGGGTTTGAATTCCTAGACTAGTTAGTTTTTAACAACAACTGAAGTCCAGCATCTCTCATCTCATCCAGCTATCCAGGTACGAATTTCAAATGTTTCTAGTTATAAAGTTTGGAAGTTGAAGTATATATATAATTGTTGTGTTTTAGCCTCTAATGTGATTGGTTGTTGGTGATCGATCATAAGCGAGATAATGGATCAGTTGTGCAAGCAAGTTGAGTATTTATCTGTGGAATGTAACATGAGCCCGGAACACCCTTTTGGAAGCGACATTGAGTATGTTGAGACAGTGGATTCTCAAAACTATTCGTAATTTCAGTTTAGTTAATTATTTAAATTTTCTTTTATAGGATGTCCAACTCTAGAAGCGTAGCAGCGATGATTGAATTTCACCACATACATATGAGCTACACAGAAACCCTAGCAGAGTTTTTAGCTCGGTACCATAGGGTTTGGATGGACATCCATGAATCAAATATCTCGGGAGTTATTGGTATAGTTAGGCTAGTTCCTCTGCTTCCTGAGGATTGGCAGGAGTGGGCGGCATCGATTGCTGCAAGGTACGTCACTCCCCAATATTGGGATGGTGTCTTGTTTGGAGATTGCAGAGCGTTCATAGCTGCAATTAGTACTCAATATATGTGTTTCTCGTACCCACCTCCTGGACCATATCAGCCATTGATTCCTGTTGGTGAGTTTGGTTTACAACATCTCATGCCCCAAGATTACCCTATTCTGGATCAGAATCCTCCAGAAAATCCCGAACCTATTGCTTCTCCCATCCATGGAAATAATGGATTTGATGCTAACTCTTTTCTTGTTGAGCCATTGGCAAATGGCTATGTTTCGTCTCCCTCCCAAATCGAGACTCAAACCTTTGTTCCTGAGCCTTCTGTTTTGCCTAACGGCGTAGCCTCAGCTTCTTTTGTTGAGGAAGTTCCAAATGATCCTTCCGTTGATGCATTGCAAGCTTTGAATTCTTCAGAGCTTGATGTCATAGTTGGAGCCCAGCCTATTCTATTTGACCCTAATGTAGCTAGCACCTCTGGACCATGTCACTATGATAGTGACGAGGATAACGTTGATCCAGAAGTTGGACCAACCGAAGGATACTTCCACCTCCGTAGAATACCATTTACTCATTTAAGTTTTCAGCCTAGATTTAGGCCGTCGCCGGGAGAGGATATTACTTATGCCCCTCGTGTGACTTTGGACGGAGTGGAGAGGGCAGAGGACAGCACGGAAACGGAAGAAGAAGATCCAAGTGAGGAGGATCCGAGAGACGACGAAGAGGAGGAAGAAGAAGAGGATCCGTCAGAGGATGAGCAGTGAAGGGAAGTGTCGGGAAGTTGATGAAAAAAAAAAGATAATGATGTAAATATATGTAATAGACTAGTAAGCGAACAACTTTTAACATTTATGTTGTAAATAAGTTCTTGTACATAGAAACATAATATGATAGTATAGCGAATCGGAAGCGACGTAGAATTCCGCTCCGATAAAAATATTTTGCGTGATGTTAGAAAATCACGGTTCATATAGGGAATTTTTGGGTGTAAATAATTCCCTACCTTTTGTAAAAGTCCTCAAAGAGGCAAATTTTTCTACTAAATGAAGAAGTATGACCATGTTGGGTCATTTGATAAATTTCCAAGTTATCGATAATTTTCGACGTTAAAAATTCTCGTAGAATCGTTTTAAAGACGAAGTAAGATGAAGTTTAGATAATAGAAGTTAAAGTAAAGAAGTGAGGTTTAAGGAATGGAAAAAGATCGATTAAAAGCTCGGACGAAGAAAACAAGACAAAGCGTCGAACCGGCACCGGGCGCGACCACAGCGCGCGGCGCGCCAGCCCCACGACAATTTCAGCATCGGGCGCGGTTTGGTGTGGCGCGGGACAATCCGCCGGAGGTCAAGTCGCGCGTGCATGAAGAAAATTTCTTCTTGGCCGCGCGATGTCTGCGCGCGGGATGGCGATCTTTGTGCGGGATAGTTCGATCCAGCGACGGGGTTTATTAGTCCATTCCGTTGTCGTTCGTAGTTGTTCATTCTTCGTTTATTTTGTTCGTAGTTCGTTTCGTTGTAGTTCATTCCATTCTTCGTTAGTTTCGTCCGTTAATCGTTTCGTTCATTATTCGACTATCATTAGTTTAGTGCGTCGTTCGTTTTATTCGTTCCATTAGTTATTTGCTATCGTTAGCTTAGTTAGTAATTATTTAGTTAGAAAAAAAAATCTCAAAAGAGATTTATGAGGAAGTTTATACATCAACATGATATTATTCATCTCTTGATTATAAAGAATGAAGAGCTAATTAAATTTAGCAAATAAATATGTATATATATAATAATTACTACTGGAAAAACATTTTTTAGTGATTATTTGATGATAAGCGTGAATCTTTTGATTCATTAAAGTTATGATAAAGTTTATATGCCAAGATGATACTATTATTTCCTTGAAATATTAGGAATATATATTAGCTAAATTTTATTTAGCAAAGATAAGTATGAAAAATATGTGTTCTTGAAATATTTTTGAGATTATAGTAATTATATGATATGAATGAATTGTTGATTTATTATCTATGATAATAGTGAATTGTTTAAATTGTTCATGATGTTAATAAGAAGTTAAATTATGGGATTACAATGTATGATGATGTTTGTGAATCTTTGATTCATTAAATAGTATGAGCCTGTTAGATGTAATTGAAAGTTTTGATAAGCATGAATGGCAATGAGTATGAATCGTGCAATTCATTAAAAGTACGATGAGTATATTATGCATTAAAGAGGTGATAAGAAAATTTTTCTAAATTCTAAAACCTAGAAGAATTTATTTCCTTTAAAATACTTTTAAAGAAAGAAGAATTTTTATTAAAGAATAAGACTTTGTTAGAAAGAAAGAATAATTCGAATGAAAATCCTGGTTAATTAGAAAATGCCGCCAAGAGGTAGACCAAGAGGCCGAGGTCGAGGAAGGGTTGAAGATGAAACCGAAAGAGAACCTACCCCACCTCCTCCTCAACCTGAAAGGAGAATAGAAGAATTATTTTTGCGGCAAAATCCTCCAACTCTCGATGGAAGAGGAAGTCCTTCAGAAGCCGAAGAGTGGATTCGTGCGCTGGAAAGAATTTTCCGTTTTCTTCGATGTACGGATCAAGAACGTCTAACATGCATGTCTTATCAGCTCAAGGGATCTGCGGATTACTGGTGGGAAGCTCGTCAAAGGGCATATACCCCTGAACAACTGGAGAACCTGACGTGGGAACAATTTAAGGATGCTTTGTTCGAAAAATTCGTTCCTCGAAGTTATCGAAAGCAGAAGGAGAATGAGTTTGCTAATCTCAAGCAAGGCAAGAAGTCGGTAGCCGACTATGATCGCGAATTTTGTGATTTGGCACGTTTTGCTCAAGATAAGGTGGACACAGACGAGAAAATGGCTGAACTTTTCCGAGCAGGTCTTCGGCAGGAAATAAGAATCGTTCTGGCCAGTCAAAGTGCATTATCGTATGCCGAGACTTTAAACAGAGCTTTGGATATGGAATTGGCAATGCAGCCAGATAAGTCTTCTCAGACTTCAGCAGCCACACAAGTTCAAACCCCAGTGACAGTGACAAATCCGCAGTCGTTCAACCAAAGTCAGAAACGAAAATGGAATTTTGGAAGTCAACCTAGTAAGAAGCCCTGGCAAGGACAGCAAGGACAACAACGTCATCAACAACAGCAATTTAATCAGGGACGATTCAAACAGCCTTTCGTCAATCAAGGCAGTTCATCTCAAACTTATCAAGGAATGTCTCCATGTTCCAAGTGTGGCAAGATGCATCAAGGGATATGCAAGGCTGGAAGTAATAGCTGCTATACTTGTGGTCAAGTTGGTCATTATTCGTATCAGTGCCCAACTAAACTGCAAGGAGCAGGAGGGAATAGAACATTTCAGAACCAGCCTCAGAAATTGAAGGCAATAGAAGTTGTTCCTCAGCAACGGCAACAGCAACAAAATCGCCAAGGGCCGCGATTCCAGCAAAAGCAAAAGCAACCCCAGCAATTGAGAATGGAACCCCAGCAGCAATATCAAAGGGTTTTTGCTATTGATCAGAAACCGTTCGACAAAGATCAAGGAAATTTGACAGGTATGGGTCAATTAAATGGCATACCTGTTATAATTTTATTTGATGCGGTGCATCGCATTCATTTATATCGGATGCATGCGTAGATAATCTTGGTCTTAAGGTAGAACGTGCTAGTCAAGACTTGAGAGTAACAACACCGTTAGGTAAATCTACCTCGATTACTCGCATCTGTCCTAATATAGAGATTGAATTAGGATCTCTCAAGATGTTAGCGAAAACCCTAAATTTAATTAAAATGTGGGATGTAGATATTATCTTGGGAATGGATTGGTTGACCGAGAATTTTGCAAGCATTCAATGCAAGCAAAGGCAAATTTCATTTCATATGCACGGTCGTGAACCAACTCTATTTTTCGGGATAGAAAGAAGTTGTAAGAAATCGCCGATTATTTCGGCAGTTCAAGCAAGGAGAGTGTTGAAAAAGAAAGATGTGAAAGCATATCTTATCTATCTCAACAAGAAGGAAGATAAGGAGAGAAGCATTGAAGATGTAGCTGTAGTAAAAGAATTTCAAGACGTATTTCCACAAGTTTTGCCAGGATTGCCACCAGATAGACAAGTAGAGTTCACAATAGATCTTGAACCAAGATCAGCTCTTGTTTCCAAGTCACCATACAGAATGGCTCCAAAGGAGTTGCAAGAATTGAAAATTCAACTGCAAGAGTTACTTGACCTAGGTTTCATTAGACCTAGTGTTTCTCCGTGGGGAGCACCAATTCTGTTTGTCAAAAAGAAGGATGGTAGTTTGAGGATGTGCATCGACTACCGAGAATTAAACAAATTAACCTTGAAAAACAAATATCCTTTGCCGAGAATAGATGATCTATTTGATCAGCTCAGAGGAGCAAGTGTATTCTCGAAGATTGATGCGAAATGCGGTTATCACCAATTGAAGGTTAAGCAAGAAAATATTTCCAAGACAGCTTTCAGAACAAGATATGGCCACTACGAGTTTGTAGTAATGCCATTTGGTGTGACAAATGCTCCAGCCGTATTTATGGATCTCATGAACCGAGTATTCCATGAATTCTTGGACAAGTTTGTCGTAGTTTTTATTGATGATATTCTCGTGTATTCAAAGAATGAATTAGAACACGAGGAACATCTACGAACCGTTCGGAAAGGTTGAGAACCGAAAGATTGTATGCCAAATTTAGTAAATGTGAATTTTGGCTAAGAGAAGTACATTTCCTTGGACATGTTGTATCTTCGAAGGAATCAAAGTTGACCCTTCAAAAGTACAAGCGAGTTCGGGAATGGAAAGTTCCAACCACACCACATGAAATTAGGAGTTTCTTAGGTCTAGCAGGCTACTATCGGAGATTTATCAAGGGATTCTCCAAAATAGCTAAGCCAATGACCCATCTCCTAAAGAAAGAATCAAAATTCAAGTGGTCAGAAGAATGTGAGGAAAGTTTCCAAGAACTTAAAAAGAGATTGACCACTGCCCCAGTGCTATCAGTTCCAGATTCGGATAAAGATTATCTTGTTTACACGGATGCATCAAAGAACGGACTAGGTTGTGTCACGATGCAAGAAGGAAGAGTTATTGCATATGCTTCTAGACGGCTTAGACCTCATGAAATAAACTATCCAACTCATGATTTGGAACTAGCGACGGTAGTACATGCTTTAAAAATGCGGAGACACCATCTTTATGGAACGAAATGTGAAATCTTCACAGATCACAAGAGTCTCAAATATTTCTTTGAGCGTAAAGAATTAAATATGAGACAAAGAAGATGGCTCGAGTTAGTTAAAGACTACGATTGTAAAATTTCCTATCATCCAGGAAAAGCAAATGTAGTTGCTGATGCGTTAAGCAGAAAAGGAAAATCGGAATTTGGATTTCTTCTAACTCAAGAGAAAGAACTCATTAAGAGTTTCGGAGAACTGAGGTTAGAAGTAATTCTACCTCCGCAATCTGTTGAGAAAATGGTTGCAGCTATGGAAATAATTCCAGATTTAAGATTGAGAATTTCCAATGCTCAAAGAAAAGACGAGAAATTGGAAAAGTTACGAATGAAAATTCGTCAAGAGAAAAATGAAAATTTTAAGGAGCGGGAGATAATGTTCTCCTGTATCGAGGAAGAATTTGTGTGCCGAATGATGAAGAATTAAGGAATGAAATCATGAGCGAAGCTCATGAAACTCCTTATTCAGCTCACCCTGGAGGCACCAAAATGTATCAAGAATTGAAACAAACATTTTGGTGGGAAGGAATGAAAAGAGACATAGCTTCTTTTGTGGAAAGATGTTTAGCCTGTCAGCAAGTAAAGGCATTGCATCAGAGACCCTATGGGAAGCTACAACCTTTAGATATTCCAGAGTGGAAATGGGATAAAATTACCATGGATTTTGTAGCGGGTTACCTAGATCCAAACGAGGAAATACGGCGATATGGGTAATAGTGGATAGATTGACAAAATCTGCACACTTTATACCTATTCCCATAACTTATGGCGCGGATAAGTTAGCTCGGTATGCGTGCGAGAAATTGTGCGATTGCACGGAGTACCTAAGTCGATCACTTCGGATCGAGACTCAAAATTTACTTCTCATTTTTGGAGAAGTATGCAAGAAGAATTAGGTACCAAATTGAACTTCAGTACGGCTTTTCATCCTCAAACGGATGGTCAATCAGAAAGAACCATTCAGATCTTGGAGGATATGTTGAGAACTGTTGTTTTAGATCGAGGAAGTCAATGGGAGCAAATTTTACCTCTTGTTGAATTTGCTTACAACAACAGTTATCAAATGACGATTGGCATGGCGCCCTATGAAGCCCTTTATGGAAAGAAGTGTAGATCTCCGCTCCATTGGGATGATGTGGGCGAGAGAAAAATATTAGGGCCCGATTCAGTGGAAGAAATGATAAAGATTGTGCGTCAAATCAAACAAAGAATTAAAGAAGCGCAAGACCGTCAGAAGTCTTATGCTGACGTCAGAAGATCAGCATTAGAATTCAATGTGGGTGATAAAGTTTTCCTGAAAGTTTCGCCTTCAAGAGGAATTCATCGATTTGGTGTTAAAGGAAAGCTTAAACCTCGCTACATAGGACCATATGAAATTCTGGAAAGAATAGGTCAAGTAGCATATAAGCTAGCTTTACCGCCAAGTTTTGGAAATTCACATAACGTGTTTCATGTATCTCAGTTGCGGAGATATATGTTTAATCCTTAGCACGTTATTCATCAAGAAGAAGTAGTCCTTGAACCAGATCTCAGTTATGAAGAGAAACCTGAAGCGATTTTGGATCGGAAGGTCCAACAGCTTAGAAATAAGTCGATCGCGTCAGTAAAAATCAAATGGAGGCATCATGGACTAGAAGAAGCAACATGGGAGTTAGAAAGCAAGATGAGAGAGAAATATCCCGAACTCTTTCAAGAGGTAAGCAAATTTCGGGACGAAATTTATTTTTAGGGGGGGAGAATGTAGTATCCCGTCTTTCTTAAGTAATTAAAATAATTAATCTTCTGAGAAAGACAAGAATTTTAGTAAAATAAAGATTTTCTTTCCGAAAATTTTACCCGGCAGATATATTCTACCGGAAAAATGAGTTTTAATTAATTTCTATCGTCTCGAGTAATCCGAAACGAAGAAGTTTTTACATTTATCAATAGATGATAAATGTTTAGTCATTAATTGACTAAAAGAAGAATTTAATTTAATTACGTGAAATTTTACGTAATTTATCGTTTAAAAATTTAGTTTCGGTCGATTTGAAAATGCTTCGAATCTCCGATTCTTTCTGTGAGATTTTTATCTAAGGTTCGTGAAACCTTAATCTTAATTACTGTGTTGAGAAATTAGAGAGTTATTAGAAGATTAATTAGTTATTAATTAATTGAATTAATAACTAATTAAATGAATTAACCAAAACTTAGCCATTAAGTTATAATTTAATAATAACCTAACCTATACATCTAGACCTAGGTTATAACTATTATATGAGGATTATTACTCTCATCTCTCTCTCTTCATTCACGCACACACACAACACAACATCTCTCTCTCATTTCTCTCTTCTCTCTCGACATACACATACACACATACACCATTGATGATCAACTAGAAGCTCAAGAAACAAAGATCAATCCATCCCTAAATAATTAATCAAGGTTGGATTTATGTTTTGAAGTTATTATATCAAGATTATGGTTAAAACTTCCATCTTCATATATGTATATATATATGATCGAAAATTTGGGAGAAGTATTGAAAATGGTTAGATGTTCTTCATATCTTAATATTATGCTTGTATGATGAATATATGATCATTGGTATGATTAAATAAAGCATGAAGAACCCTAACCCTAATTCTATTTTTTTTCGAAATTTTTGGAAGAAATTAGAGAAAGTGATGAGTATGATTTTAATCTCTTGATATGATGCTTATATCATGATTATATGATGAATTGTGTGATTAAATTAGAAAAATCAAAACCCTAACCCTAAGTTGCATGAAAATCGAAATTTAGAAGAAAATGCTAAATTTTAATTCATGCATTGAATGATGATTTGTTCTTCATGAATTATGCTTAGAATATGATTATAAGATCAAATATGTAATTAGATTTAAGCATGGAAAACCCTAGCTATCAATTGGCAATTTTCGAAAATGAGAAGAAAATGGGAAATAATGAATACATGAATTGTATGATTGATTTAATGATATAAATGAGTTTAGTTAAGTATTTTAAGAATGTTTCATGTTGGAAGTAATTAAAAATTTCCAACCAATTTCATTTTGAGAAAATAACCGATTAAATAAGAATATAAATTAGGGTTTAATAATGTAATGCTATATGATGAATTGGATGATTCAATTAAAGATATATGAGATTAATGAAGTATTTTAGATCAAGAGATAATGAAAAATGAGCTTGATTAACCCTAGAAACCCTAGAAAATCGAATTAGGGTTCTTAAATTAGGGTTGAAAGATTAATACTTAATTGAATGAAATTAAATGAAGAAATGAGCTTAAGATGATAATTAAGTATATTAGAAATTAAAAAGAAGAGAAAATAATTAAAGAAATATTAATTTTAATATAACCGAAAATTTAAAATAAATAAATAAAATTTTAATAAAATTTTAATTAAGAAATTAATTGCATTTATGAACTTCTTAATAAAAATTAAGTGTTATATAATTTTCTGGAAATTTAATTCAAAGAAATAAAGATTTTTCTATTTATGGTTGATTTTCCCGATTTGGGAATTTATATGTTTAATTGAGTTAATGTGTGTATTTAAAGTATAATTATGTTTGTTATAATTAAATAAAGGTATAGAATTAAATTGAAAATTTTCTGAATCCGTTAGACGGATTAAAATCGATTTAGTCAGTTGTGATGAATAGTAGTTTATAAATATTAATGTTGTATGAGAATTGATTAATATTGATGCTTAATGAGGAATTTAGATAGATTAAGATAGATTAAGAACGTTTGAAAAGTTAAGATAGGAATTCTCGAATTTCATCAAGTTACGACGTAGAAATTCGAATAGAATTTCGTTAAGAATATCGAAGTCGTTAGTCGATAAAAGCTCTCGATCTAAAATCGTTATTCCGTTTCGATTAAAGGAGCAAGCGGAAGCGGGAGCAGAAACGTGAAGTAAAAGGGCTACAAGCGTTAGAGTTTAAAGTTTAAAGCTTAAGTTTATCAGGTGGGCTTTCTAAACTAAAATATGTGAAAAGCATGATATCGTATGTTTTACAAAGTTTTGATACTTGCCAAATGATTTTAAAAATGTTTAAGTATGTTACCATCTACTTCAGAAAGACGAATTCGGTTTCACGCAAGGTGAAATCTGTGTACACATTGGTAATCGTGCGCATTTCTTTGATAGGCCGATTATTCATAATCGTGAGCCTTTCCTTGATATGCCGATTTCAAGTGATTGAGAAAGAGGCCTCTTTCTCATCACCATGATTTATTTGTAGATATGGTTCATACTGTTATAAATGTCTGCAGACAAATGATTTTTGAAAAGAAAATATTTTTAGCATTTTACGAGTTGTTTTCAGAAAATCCTCGTATTATGTTTTCTGGCAAGTTTTCATATATAGCTGTATTCAGCAAAGTTTTCAAATGTTTTCGGCATGTGTTCACTGAGTACGTAGTACTCAGCCCTGCATGTTATTTCTAAAACGTGCAGGTTAGCAGGGATGCAGATGACGAGGCTGGATGGATGTTGGTTGTTGTTGTTAATATTTTGAAAAATAAAGAGCCTAGATTATATGTCGTCATACATATAGTCTTTCGTATTCCGCTGCCATGTTAAGATGATTTTTTTTAAAATTATGATGAAGTTGTTTAAACCCTAGAGTCGATCTATGTTTTGATAGTCGAACTCTTTTGTCACAGTTTGCGTGAAACTTAGTCTTGATATGTATTTAATAAAATCTCTATTCCATGAAGCTTTGTCGAACTCGAAACATTTTTCTTTATCTTGTTTTCTTGATCCTCAAGTCATTATATCATCTTCTTGATCAATTGTCGATTATTTGGTTGATCAGGTCTTTTGATTCCGAGTGATTCGAGTTGTGTTTATTGATATATATGTCATATTGAATTCAGTTGATCGTCTCGAGTCATATATGTCGTATTATTCTATAATGATGAGTTGTTAAGTATGGTTATTCTTTTGAACGATAGCCGGGTCGCTATCTTAATTTCCTTTGTTAATCATAAATTGTGTAAGTCGTGGGACCTACCGGCCTTGACATCTAATATCGAGGTTCGGGCTGCGACAGTGTTGCAGCGGAATAACAAAAGGAATTATATGTATGCTGACATATAATTCTAGACTGACTTCTTTTAATTACATTGGAACCAACAAAAGTCCGCCAAGCACACCCTCATCCTCATACCAGCTAACCTGCACATTTTAGAAAACAACATGCAGGGCTGAGTACTACGTACTCAGTGGACATATGCCAAAATAATTTGAAATCTTGCTGATTACAGCTATAAATTGAACTTGCCTTTCAAAGCAAAACACAAGTATAAGTTTTAAAATCAAACCTGTGCATGCTCAAATATTTTCTTTTATTTAAAAGCATGAGTGTCTGCGCAGACAATATATATATCAGAGTATGTATCAAGTCTACAATAATAAATTAGTGTTGAGAAGTAGGCCTCCTTCTCAAACACTTGTAACCGGCCCACCTTTCGGAAGGCGCACGATTACAAATAAGTGTACACAAATCCCACCTTGTGTAGGACCGAATTCGTCTTTCTTTGGTAGACGGTATCATACAAAACTTAAAACATTTGGCAAGTTAATTAATTTAAATCATCACATAAATATATAGATATATATAAATATTGTAGTATCCCGTCTTTCTTAAGTAATTAAAATAATTAATCTTCTGAGAAAGACAAGAATTTTAGTAAAATAAAGATTTTCTTTCCGAAAATTTTATCCGGCAGATATATTCTACCGGAAAAATGAGTTTTAATTAATTTTTATCGTCTCGGTTAATCCGAAACGAAGAAGTTTTTACATTTATCAATAGATGATAAATGTTTAGTCATTAATTGACAAGAAGAAGAATTTAACTTAATTACGTGAAATTTTACGTAATTAATCGCTTAAAAATTTAGTTTCGGTCGATTTGAAAATGCTTCAAATCTCCGATTCTTTATGTGAGATTTTTATCTAAGGTTCGTGAAACCTTAATCTTAATTCTGTGTGTTGAGAAATTAGAGAATTATTAGAAGATTAATTAGTTATTAATTAATTGAATTAATAACTAATTAAATGAATTAACCAAAACTTAGCTATTAAGTTTTAATTTTATAATAAGCTATCCTATACATCTAAACCTAGGGTTATAACTAATATATGTATAGCTATTTCACTCATCTCTCTCTCATTCATACACGCACACACACAAACACAGCAGTCTCTCTCTCTCTCGATCTCTCATCCTCACTCTCAAACTCACACACAACTCCATTGTTGATCATCATCCAAGCTTCCAAGACCAAAGTCATCTTCTCAAGTAGCTAAGTAAGATTTAATTTCATCTATTCCAAGCTCCTAATTCATGTTCATGGTGGAAGATCATATATATATATATGTGTCGAAATTTTGGGGAGAATTTGTAGAAATTGGTAGATGTGGTTCATGCCTTCATATGTTATTTATGTGATGATTTTAAGATGTTAGATGATCAATTATTAGCTTAAGATGGTGCATGAATAACTCTAATCATGTATATATATTTCGACATTTTTTTGGGGAGAAATGGAGGAGTGTTTAGATGATATTGATCTTATAGTATGTTGCTTATATCATAATTATATGATGATTTGTGTGATTAAATTAGAAAAATCAAAACCCTAACCCTAAGTTGCATGAAAATCGAATTTTAGAAGAAAATGCTAAATTTTAATTCATGCATTGAATGATGATTTGTTCTTCATGAATTATGCTTAGAATATGATTATAAGATCAAATATGTAATTAGATTTAAGCATGGAAAACCCTAGCAATCAATTGGTAATTTTCGAAAATGAGAAGAAAATGGGGAATAATGAATGCATAAATTGTATGATTGATTTAATGATATAAATGAGTTTAGTTAAGTATTTTAAGAATGTTTCATGTTGGAAGTAATTAAAAATTTCCAACCAATTTCATTTTGTGAAAATAATCGATTAAATAAGAATATAAATTAGGGTTTAATAATGTAATGTTATATGATGAATTGAATGATTCAATTAAAGAGATATGAGATTAATGAAGTATTTTAGATCAAGAGATAATGAAAAATGAGCTTGATTAACCCTAGAAACCCTAGAAAATCGAATTAGGGTTCTTAAATTAGGGTTGAAAGATTAATACTTAATTGAATGAAATTAAATGAAGAAATGAGCTTAAGATGATAATTAAGTATATTAGAAATTAAAAAGAAGAGAAAATAATTAAAGAAATATTAATTTTAATATAACCGAAAATTTAAAATAAATAAATATAATATTAATAAAATTTTAATTAAGAAATTAATTGCATTTATGAACTTCTTAATAAAAATTAAGTGTTATATAATTTTATGGAAATTTAATTCAAAGAAATAAAGATTTTTCTATTTATGGTTGATTTTCCCGATTTGGGAATTTATATGTTTAATTGAGTTAATGTGTGTATTTAAAGTATAATTATGGTTGTTATAATTAAATAAAGGTATAGAATTAAATTGAAGATTTTCTGAATCCGTTAGACTGATTAAAATCGATTTAGTCAGTTGTGAGGAATAGTAGTTTATAAATATTAATGTTGTATGAGAATTGATTAATATTGATGCTTAATGAGGAATTTAGATAGATTAAGATAGATTAAGAACGTTTGAAAAGTTAAGATAGGAATTCTCGAATTTCATCAAGTTACGACGTAGAAATTCGAATAGAATTTCGTTAAGGATATCGAAGTCGTTAGTCGATAAAAGCTCTCGTTCTAAAATCGTTATTCCGTTTCGATTAAAGGAGCAAGCGGAAGCGGGAGCAGAAACGTGAAGTAAAAGGGCTACAAGCGTTAGAGCTTAAAGTTTAAAGCTTAAGTTTTTCAGGTGGGCTTTCTAAACTAAAATATGTGAAAAGCATGATATCGTATGTTTTACAAAGTTTTGATACTTGCCAAATGATTTTAAAAATGTTTAAGTATGTTACCATCTACTTCAGAAAGACGAATTCGGTTTCACGCAAGGTGAAATCACATTGGTAATCGTGCGCATTTCTTTGATAGGCCGATTATTCATAATCGTGAGCCTTTCCTTGATATGCCGATTACAAGTGATTGAGAAAGAGGCCTCTTTCTCATCACCATTATTTATTTGTAGATATGGTTCATACTGTTATAAATGTCTGCAGACAAATGAGTTTTGAAAAGAAAATATTTTTTTTTAGCATTTTACGAGTTGTTTTCAGAAAATCCTCGTATTATGTTTTCCGGCAAGTTTTCATATATAGCTGTATTCAGCAAAGTTTTCAAATGTTTTCGGCATGTGTTCACTGAGTACGTAGTACTCAGCCCTGCATGTTATTTCTAAAACGTGCAGGTTAGCAGGGATGCAGATGACGAGGCTGGATGGATGTTGGTTGTTGTTGTTAATATTTTGAAAAATAAAGAGCCTAGATTATATGTCGTCATACATATGGTCTTTCGTATTCCGCTGCCATGTTAAGATGATTTTTTTTTTTTAAATTATGATGAAGTTGTTTAAACCCTATAGTCGATCTATGTTTTGATAGTCGAATTCTTTTGTCACAGTTTGCGTGAAACTTAGTCTTGATATGTATTTAATAAAATCTCTATTCCATGAAGCTTTGTCGAACTCGAAACATCTTTCTTTATCTTGTTTTCTTGATCCTCAAGTCGTTATATCATCTTCTTGATCAATTGTCGATTATGTGGTTGATCAGGTCTTTTGATTCCGAGTGTTTCGAGTTGTGTTTATTGATATGTATGTCATATTGAATTCAGTTGATCATCTCGAGTCATATATGTCGTATTATTCTATAATGATGAGTTGTTAAGTATGGTTAATCTTTTGAACGATAGCCGGGTCGCTATCTTAATTTCCTTTGTTAATCATAAATTGTGTAAGTCGTGGGACCTACCGGCCTTGACATCTAATATCGAGGTTCGGTCTGCGACAGAGTGGTATCAGAGCGGGTCTGACTGCTCTGAATAATATTTTCTAAAATCTAGTCTATTTGAAACCCTAGATTAGTTTAGAGCAATGTCTTCTGCTCCAAGTTGTTTTCTGAAAGTCTAGTCTGGTTTGAATTCCTAGACTAGTTAGTTTTTAACAACAACTGAAGTCCAGCATCTCTCATCTCATCCAGCTATCCAGGTACGAATTTCAACCGTTTCTAGTTATAAAGTTTGGAAGTTGAAGTATATATATAATTGTTATGTTTTAGCCTCTAATGTGATTGGTTGTTGGTGATCAATCATAAGCGAGATAATGGATCAGTTGTGCAAGCAAGTTGAGTATTTATCTGTGGAATGTAACATGAGCCTGGAACACCCTTTTGGAAGCGACATTGAGTATGTTGAGACAGTGGATTCTCAAAACTATTCGTAATTTCAGTTTAGTTAATTATTTAAATTTTCTTTTATAGGATGTCCAACTCTAGAAGCGTAGCAGCGATGATTGAATTTCACCACATACATATGAGCTACACAGAAACCCTAGCAGAGTTTTTAGCTCGGTACCATAGGGTTTGGATGGACATCCATGAATCAAATATCTCGGGAGTTATTGGTATAGTTAGGCTAGTTCCTCTGCTTCCTGAGGATTGGCAGGAGTGGGCGGCATCGATTGCTGCAAGGTACGTTACTCCCCAATATTGGGATGGTGTCTTGTTTGGAGATTGCAGAGCGTTCATAGCTGCAATTAGTACTCAATATATGTGTTTTTCGTACCCACCTCCTGGACCATATCAGCCATGATTCCTGTTGGTGAGTTTGGTTTACAACATCTCATGCCCCAAGATTACCCTATTCGGATCGAATCCTCCCGTAAAATCCCGAACCTATTGCTTCTCCCATCCATGGAAATAATGGATTTGATGCTAACTCTTTTCTTGTTGAGCCATTGGCAAATGGCTATGTTTCGTCTCCCTCCCAAATCGAGACTCAAACCTTTGTTCCTGAGCCTTCTGTTTTGCCTAACGGCGTAGCCTCAGCTTCTTTTGTTGAGGAAGTTCCAAATGATCCTTCCGTTGAAACATTGCAAGCTTTGAATTCTTCGCAGCTTGATGTCATAGTTGGAGCCCACCTATTCTATTTGACCCTAATGTGGCTAGCACCTCTGGACCACGTCACTATGATAGTGACGAGGATAACGTTGATCCAGAAGTTGGACCAACCGAAGGATACTTCCACCTCCGTAGAATACCATTTACTCATTTAAGTTTTCAGCCTAGCTTTAGGCCGTCGCCGGGAGAGGATATTACTTATGCCCCTCGTGTGACTTTGGACGGAGTGGAGAGGAGAGCACGGAAACGGAAGAAGAAGATCCAAGTGAGGAGGATCCGAGAGACGACGAAGAGGAGGAAGAAGAAGAGGATCCGTCAGAGGATGAGCAGTGAAGGGAAGTGTCGGGAAGTTGATAAAAAAAAAGATAATGATGTAAATATATGTAATAGACTAGTAAGCGAACAACTTTTAACATTTATGTTGTAAATAAGTTCTTGTACATAGAAGCATAATATGATAGTATAGCGAATCGGAAGCGACGTAGAATTCCGCTCCGATAAAAACATTTTGCGTGGTGTTAGAAAATCACGGTTCATATAGGGAATTTTTGGGTGTAAATAATTCCCTACCTTTTGTAAAAGTCCTCAAAGAGGCAAATTTTCCTACTAAATGAAGAAGTAAGTTGAGCAAAGATCAGCTGGATAAATCAAGCTGACTGGAAAATCAAAGCTAGCTGGAAAAACTGAGTTATCTGGAAAACTGAGCTGGCTGGAAAACTGAGCCGGAAAACCGAATGGCCGGAAAACCGAGCCGGCCGGAAAACCGAGCCGGGCCGGAAAACCGAGCCGACGGAAAATCGAGCCGGCCGGGTCCAACAGGTAATTCCAATGATGGGTCCAACGTAATTCCAATGACTAGGTCCAATGAGTAAATCAATGGCCGAGTCACTGGTAATTCCAATGATCGGGTCCAACTGGGTAATTCCGGCTGATCGGGTCCACTACAGTAAATCCAATTCGACCGAGTCCAGTGAGTAAATCCAAATTGACCGAGTTCAACAGGTAATTCCAAATTCGAGTGAATCCAGCTGACTGAGGTTTAGATAATAGAAGTTAAAGTAAAGAAGTGAGGTTTAAGGAATGGAAAAAGATCGATTAAAAGCTCGGACGAAGAAAACAAGACAAAGCGTCGAACCGGCACCGGGCGCGACCACAGCGCGCGGCGCGCCAGCCCCACGACAATTTCAGCATCGGGCGCGGGTTGGTGTGGCGCGGGACAATCCGCCGGAGGTCAAGTCGCGCGCGCATGAAGGAAATCTCTTCTTGGCCGCGCGACGTCTGCGCGGGACGGTGATCTTGGCGCAGGATAGTTCGATCCGGCCGGGGTTTATTCGTCCATTCCGTTGTCGTTCGTAGTTGTTCATTCTTCGTTTATTTTGTTCGTAGTTCGTTTCGTTGTAGTTCATTTCATTCTTCGTTAGTTTCGTCCGTTAATCGTTTCGTTCATTATTCGACTATCATTAGTTTAGTGCGTCGTTCGTTTTATTCGTTCCATTAGTTATTTGCTATCGTTAGCTTAGTTAGTAATTATTTAGTTAAAAAAAAAAAATGTTGAGATAAAGTTAAAAATCTCAAAAGAGATTTATGAGGAAGTTTATACATCAACATGATATTATTCATCTCTTGATTATAAAGAATGAAGAGCTAATTAAATTTAGCAAATAAATATGTATATATATAATAATTACTACAGGAAAAACATTTTTTTTAGTGATTATTTGATGATAAGCGTGAATCTTTTGATTCATTAAAGTTATGATAAAGTTTATATGCCAAGATGATGCTATTATTTCCTTGAAATATTAGGAATATATATTAGCTAAATTTTACTTAGCAAAGATAAGTATGAAAAATATGTGTTCTTAAAATATTTTTGTGATTTTAGTAATTATATGATATGAATGAATTGTTGATTTATTATCTATGATAATAGTGAAATGTTTAAATTGTTCATGATGTTAATAAGAAGTTAAATTATGGGATTACAATGTATGATGATGTTTGTGAATCTTTGATTCATTAAATAGTATGAGCCTGTTAGATGTAATTGAAAGTTTTGATAAGCATGAATGGCAATGAGTATGAATCGTGCGATTCATTAAAAGTACGATGAGTATATTATGCATTAAAGAGGTGATAAGAAAATTTTTCTAAATTCTAAAACCTAGAAAAATTTATTTCCCTTAAAATACTTTTAAAGAAAGAAGAATTTTTATTAAAGAATAAGACTTTGTTAGAAAGAAAGAATAATTCGAATGAAAATCCTGGTTAATTAGAAAATGCCGCCAAGAGGTAGACCAAGAGGCCGAGGTCGAGGAAGGGTTGAAGATGAAACCGAAAGAGAACCTACCCCACCTCCTCCTCAACTCCGAAAGGAGAATAGAAGAATTATTTTTGCGGCAAAATCCTCCAACTCTCGATGGAAGAGGAAGTCCTTCGAAGCCGAAGAGTGGATTCGTGCGCCGGAAAGAATTTTCCGTTTTCTTCGATGTACGGATCAAGAACGTCTAACATGCATGTCTTATCAGGCTCAAGGGATCTCGCGGATTGCGGTGGGAAGCTCGTCAAAGGGCATATACCCCCGAACAACCGGAGAACCCGACGTGGGAACAATTTAAGGATGCTTTGTTCGAAAAATTCGTTCCTCGAAGTTATCGAAAGCGAAGGAGAATGAGTTTGCTAATCTCAAGCAAGGTAAGAAGTCAAGGTAGCCGACTATGATCGCGAATTTTGTGATTTGGCACGTTTTGCTCAAGATAAGGTGGACACGGACGAGAAAATGGTTGAACTTTTCCGAGCAGTGTCTTCGGCAGAAATAAGAATCGTTCCGGCTCAAAGTGCATTATCGTATGCCGAGACTTTAAACGAGCTTTGGATATGGAATTGGCAATGCAGCCAGATAAGTCTTCTCGGACTTCAAAGCCCACACAAGTTCAAACCCCAAAGGAGTGACAAATCCGCGCCGTTCAACCAAAGTCGAAACGAAAATGGAATTTTGGAAGTCAACCTAGTAAGAAGCCCCGGCAAGGACAAAGCAAGGACAACAACGTCATCAACAAGAAGCAATTTAATCGGGGACGATTCAAACAACCTTTCGTCAATCAAGGCGCTTCATCTCAAACTTATCAAGGAATGTCTCCATGTTCCAAGTGTGGCAAGATGCATCAAGGGATATGCAAGGCCGGAAGTAATAGTCGCTATACTTGTGGTCAAGTTGGTCATTATTCGTATCGTTGCCCAACTAAACTGCAAGGAGCGAGGAGGGAATAGAACATTTCGTAACCAAATTTCGAAATTGAAGGCAATAGAAGTTGTTCCTCAAGAACGGCAACAAAGCAACAAAATCGCCAAGGGCCGCGATTCCAAAGCAAAAGCAAAAGCAACCCCAAAGCAATTGAGAATGGAACCCCAAAGAATATCAAAGGGTTTTTGCTCTTGATCGAAGCCGTTCGACAAAGATCAAGGAAATTTGATGTATGGGTCAATTAAATGGCATACCCGTTATAATTTTATTTGATGCGGTGCATCGCATTCATTTATATCAGATGCATGCGTAGATAATCTTGGTCTTAAAGTAGAACGTGCTAGTCAAGACTTGAGAGTAACAACACCGTTAGGTAAATCTACCTCAGTTACTCGCATCTGTCCTAATATAGAGATTGAATTAGGATCTCTCAAGATGTTAGCAAAAACCCTAAATTTAATTAAAATGTGGGATATAGATATTATCTTGGGAATGGATTGGTTGACCGAGAATTTTGCAAGCATTCAATGCAAGCAAAGGCAAATTTCATTTCATATGCCTGGTCAGGAACCAACTCTATTTTTCGGGATAGAAAGAAGTTGTAAGAAATCGCCGATTATTTCGGCAGTTCAAGCAAGGAGAGTGTTGAAAAAGAAAGATGTGAAAGCATATCTTATCTATCTCAACAAGAAGGAAGATAAGGAGAGCAGCATTGAAGATGTAGCTGTAGTAAAAGAATTTCAAGACGTATTTCCACAAGTTTTGCCAGGATTGCCACCAGATAGGCAAGTAGAGTTCACAATAGATCTTGAACCAGGATCAGCTCCTGTTTCCAAGTCACCATACAGAATGGCTCCAAAGGAGTTGCAAGAATTGAAAATTCAACTGCAAGAGTTACTTGACCTAGGTTTCATTAGACCTAGTGTTTCTCCGTGGGGAGCACCAATTCTGTTTGTCAAAAAGAAGGATGGTAGTTTGAGGATGTGCATCGACTACCGAGAATTAAACAAATTAACCTTGAAAAACAAATATCCTTTGCCGAGAATAGATGATCTATTTGATCAGCTCAGAGGAGCAAGTGTATTCTCGAAGATTGATCTGAAATCTGGTTATCACCAATTAAAGGTTAAGCAAGAAGATATTTCCAAGACAGCTTTCAGAACAAGATATGGCCACTACGAGTTTGTAGTAATGCCATTTGGTGTGACGAATGCTCCAGCAGTATTTATGGATCTCATGAATCGAGTATTTCATGAATTCTTGGACAAGTTTGTCGTAGTTTTCATTGATGATATTCTCGTGTATTCAAAGAATGAATTAGAACACGAGGAACATCTACGACTGTTTCTGAAAAGGTTGAGAACCGAAAGATTGTATGCCAAATTTAGTAAATGTGAATTTTGGCTAAGAGAAGTACATTTCCTTGGACATGTTGTATCTCCTGAAGGAATCAAAGTTGACCCTTCAAAAGTACAAGCAGTTCAGGAATGGAAAGTTCCAACCACACTACATGAAATTAGGAGTTTCTTAGGTCTAGCAGGCTACTATCGGAGATTTATCGAGGGATTCTCCAAAATAGCTAAGCCAATGACCCATCTCCTAAAGAAAGAATCAAAATTCAAGTGGTCAGAAGAATGTGAGGAAAGTTTCCAAGAACTTAAAAGAAGATTGACCACTGCCCCAGTGCTATCAGTTCCAGATTCGGATAAAGATTATGCTGTTTACACAGATGCATCAAAGAACGGACTAGGCTGTGTCCTGATGCAAGAAGGAAGAGTTATTGCCTATGCTTCTAGACAGCTTAGACCTCATGAAGTAAACTATCCAACTCATGATTTGGAACTAGCAGCAGTAGTACATGCTTTAAAAATCTGGAGACACCATCTTTATGGAACGAAATGTGAAATCTTCACAGATCACAAGAGTCTCAAATATTTCTTTGAGCAGAAAGAATTAAATATGAGACAAAGAAGATGGCTCGAGTTAGTTAAAGACTACGATTGTAAAATTTCCTATCATCCAGGAAAAGCAAATGTAGTTGCCGAAGCGTGCGTAAAAGGAAAATCGGAATTTGGATTTCTTCTAACTCAAGAGAAAGAACTCATTAAGAGTTTCGAAGAACTGAGGTTAGAAGTAATTCTACCTCCGCAATCTGTTGAGCAAATGGTTGCAGCTATGGAAATAATTCCAGATTTAAGATTGAGAATTTCCAATGCTCAAAGAAAAGACGAGAAATTGGAAAAGTTACGAATGAAAATTCGTCAAGAGAAAAATGAAAATTTTAAGGAGGCAGGAGATAATATTCTCCTGTATCGAGGAAGAATTTGTGTGCCGAATGATGAAGAATTAAGGAATGAAATCATGAGCGAAGCTCATGAAACTCCTTATTCAGCTCACCCTGGAGGCACCAAAATGTATCAAGATTTGAAACAAACATTTTGGTGGGAAGGAATGAAAAGAGACATAGCTTCTTTTGTGGAAAGATGTTTAGCCTGTCAGCAAGTAAAGGCATTGCATCAGAGACCCTATGGGAAGCTACAACCTTTAGATATTCCAGAGTGGAAATGGGATAAAATTACCATGGATTTTGTAACTGGGTTACCTAGATCCAAACGAGGAAATACAGCGATATGGGTAATAGTGGATAGATTGACAAAATCTGCACACTTTATACCTATTCCCATAACTTATGGCGCAGATAAGTTAGCTCAGCTGTACGTGCGAGAAATTGTGCGATTGCACGGAGTACCTAAGTCGATCACTTCGGATCGAGACTCAAAATTTACTTCTCATTTTTGGAGAAGTATGCAAGAAGAATTAGGTACCAAATTGAACTTCAGTACGGCTTTTCATCCTCAAACGGATGGTCAATCAGAAAGAACCATTCAGATCTTGGAGGATATGTTGAGAACTGTTGTTTTAGATCGAGGAAGTCAATGGGAGCAAATTTTACCTCTTGTTGAATTTGCTTACAACAACAGTTATCAAATGACGATTGGCATGGCGCCCTACGAAGCCCTTTATGGAAAGAAGTGTAGATCTCCGCTCCATTGGGATGATGTGGGCGAGAGAAAAATATTAGGGCCTGATTCAGTGGAAGAAATGATAAGGATTGTGCATCAAATCAAACAAAGAATTAAAGAAACACAAGACCGTCAGAAGTCTTATGCTGACGTCAGAAGATCAGCATTAGAATTCAATGTGGGTGATAAAGTTTTCTTGAAAGTTTCGCCTTAAAACATTTGGCAAGTTAATTAATTTAAATCATCACATAAATATATATATATATATATATATAAATATTGTAGTATCCCGTCTTTCTTAAGTAATTAAAATAATTAATCTTCCGAGAAAGACAAGAATTTTAGTAAAATAAAGATTTTCTTTCCGAAAATTTTATCCGGCAGATATATTCTACCGGAAAAATGAGTTTTAATTAATTTTTATCGTCTCGGTTAATCCGAAACGAAGAAGTTTTTACATTTATCAATAGATGATAAATGTTTAGTCATTAATTGACAAGAAGAAGAATTTAACTTAATTACGTGAAATTTTACGTAATTAATCGCTTAAAAATTTAGTTTCGGTCGATTTGAAAATGCTTCAAATCTCCGATTCTTTCTGTGAGATTTTTATCTAAGGTTCGTGAAACCTTAATCTTAATTACTGTGTTGAGAAATTAGAGAATTATTAGAAGATTAATTAGTTATTAATTAATTGAATTAATAACTAATTAAATGAATTAACCAAAACTTAGCTATTAAGTTTTAATTTTATAATAAGCTATCCTATACATCTAAACCTAGGGTTATAACTAATATATGTATAGCTATTTCACTCATCTCTCTCTCATTCATACACGCACACACACAAACACAAATAGCCTCTCTCTCTCTCTCGATCTCTCATCCTCACTCTCAAACTCACACACAACTCCATTGTTGATCATCATCCAAGCTTCCAAGACCAAAGTCATCTTCTCAAGTAGCTAAGTAAGATTTAATTTCATCTATTCCAAGCTCCTAATTCATGTTCATGGTGGAAGATCATATATATATATATGTGTCGAAATTTTGGGGAGAATTTGTAGAAATTGGTAGATGTGGTTCATGCCTTCATATGTTATTTATGTGATGATTTTAAGATGTTAGATGATCAATTATTAGCTTAAGATGGTGCATGAATAACTCTAATCATGTATATATATTTCGACATTTTTTTGGGGAGAAATGGAGGAGTGTTTAGATGATATTGATCTTATAGTATGTTGCTTATATCATAATTATATGATGATTTGTGTGATTAAATTAGAAAAATCAAAACCCTAACCCTAAGTTGCATGAAAATCGAATTTTAGAAGAAAATGCTAAATTTTAATTCATGCATTGAATGATGATTTGTTCTTCATGAATTATGCTTAGAATATGATTATAAGATCAAATATGTAATTAGATTTAAGCATGGAAAACCCTAGCAATCAATTGGTAATTTTCGAAAATGAGAAGAAAATGGGGAATAATGAATGCATAAATTGTATGATTGATTTAATGATATAAATGAGTTTAGTTAAGTATTTTAAGAATGTTTCATGTTGGAAGTAATTAAAAATTTCCAACCAATTTCATTTTGTGAAAATAATCGATTAAATAAGAATATAAATTAGGGTTTAATAATGTAATGTTATATGATGAATTGAATGATTCAATTAAAGAGATATGAGATTAATGAAGTATTTTAGATCAAGAGATAATGAAAAATGAGCTTGATTAACCCTAGAAACCCTAGAAAATCGAATTAGGGTTCTTAAATTAGGGTTGAAAGATTAATACTTAATTGAATGAAATTAAATGAAGAAATGAGCTTAAGATGATAATTAAGTATATTAGAAATTAAAAAGAAGAGAAAATAATTAAAGAAATATTAATTTTAATATAACCGAAAATTTAAAATAAATAAATATAATATTAATAAAATTTTAATTAAGAAATTAATTGCATTTATGAACTTCTTAATAAAAATTAAGTGTTATATAATTTTATGGAAATTTAATTCAAAGAAATAAAGATTTTTCTATTTATGGTTGATTTTCCCGATTTGGGAATTTATATGTTTAATTGAGTTAATGTGTGTATTTAAAGTATAATTATGGTTGTTATAATTAAATAAAGGTATAGAATTAAATTGAAGATTTTCCGAATCCGTTAGATCGATTAAAATCGATTTAGTCAGTTGTGAGGAATAGTAGTTTATAAATATTAATGTTGTATGAGAATTGATTAATATTGATGCTTAATGAGGAATTTAGATAGATTAAGATAGATTAAGAACGTTTGAAAAGTTAAGATAGGAATTCTCGAATTTCATCAAGTTACGACGTAGAAATTCGAATAGAATTTCGTTAAGGATATCGAAGTCGTTAGTCGATAAAAGCTCTCGTTCTAAAATCGTTATTCCGTTTCGATTAAAGGAGCAAGCGGAAGCGGGAGCAGAAACGTGAAGTAAAAGGGCTACAAGCGTTAGAGCTTAAAGTTTAAAGCTTAAGTTTTTCAGGTGGGCTTTCTAAACTAAAATATGTGAAAAGCATGATATCGTATGTTTTACAAAGTTTTGATACTTGCCAAATGATTTTAAAAATGTTTAAGTATGTTACCATCTACTTCAGAAAGACGAATTCGGTTTCACGCAAGGTGAAATCTGTGTACACATTGGTAATCGTGCGCATTTCTTTGATAGGCCGATTATTCATAATCGTGAGCCTTTCCTTGATATGCCGATTACAAGTGATTGAGAAAGAGGCCTCTTTCTCATCACCATTATTTATTTGTAGATATGGTTCATACTGTTATAAATGTCTACAGACAAATGAGTTTTGAAAAGAAAATATTTTTAGCATTTTACGAGTTGTTTTCAGAAAATCCTCGTATTATGTTTTCCGGCAAGTTTTCATATATAGCTGTATTCAGCAAAGTTTTCAAATGTTTTCGGCATGTGTTCACTGAGTACGTAGTACTCACGCATGTTATTTCTAAAACGTGCGGTGTTAGCAGGGATGCAGATGACGAGGCTGGATGGATGTTGGTTGTTGTTGTTAATATTTTGAAAAATAAAGAGCCTAGATTATATGTCGTCATACATATGGTCTTTCGTATTCCGCTGCCATGTTAAGATGTTTTTTTTTTAAATTATGATGAAGTTGTTTAAACCCTATAGTCGATCTATGTTTGATAGTCGAATTCTTTTGTCACAGTTTGCGTGAAACTTAGTCTTGATATGTATTTAATAAAATCTCTATTCCATGAAGCTTTGTCGAACTCGAAACATCTTTCTTTATCTTGTTTTCTTGATCCTCAAGTCGTTATATCATCTTCTTGATCAATTGTCGATTATGTGGTTGATCAGGTCTTTTGATTCCGAGTGTTTCGAGTTGTGTTTATTGATATGTATGTCATATTGAATTCAGTTGATCATCTCGAGTCATATATGTCGTATTATTCTATAATGATGAGTTGTTAAGTATGGTTAATCTTTTGAACGATAGCCGGGTCGCTATCTTAATTTCCTTTGTTAATCATAAATTGTGTAAGTCGTGGGACCTACCGGCCTTGACATCTAATATCGAGGTTCGGTCTGCGACAAATATATTCATGCATTCACCACTTTATTCGTTCAGAAAGCCCACCTGTCGTACGCTGCTTTAATTACCCTTCCGGATTCTGATTTCCCGGCTTTAAGTTCCCGCTTGTTCCTTCATTTGAAATTGGTTTATCAACCATCAGAGCGAGAAACAACGACAGGCGAAGAGATACGACATCTCTATCAACTTAATTTCTAATTCGCTTCGACTTTTCTAACGGTCAACTTAATACTAACACTTAAACATTCTAATTACTTGTAAAATTCTAACTTAGCTTCTAATTAACTTTCTAAATTAAACATATAAATATTTAAACACTTAAACATTTAAAACAAATTATTAACATTGCACTTTTTCCAAGGCATTCAACTCAGATTATTTTCGACTCGTCAAACGATATCCAAAAATTATGAAATTAATTCTACTTACATCATTTAGCATAATAAACACAATTACGCAATCAAATTACACATTCAGATCACGTACACGTATAAACCTTCGACTTAGAAAAATAGCCGAAAAATAGAAAATTCTTAATACTTGGCAATTAATTTCTGAAAAATTCTACAATACTTAATTTTTCATGTAGAATTCAAATATGCCATTATTTTCTTGATTAAAAATCAAATAATACTATTATTTCCTTTAATTATTTTCGGCATTTTTGGAAATTAGAAAATAATTATCCAATTTCATTCTAACCAATTCCAAACATCTTAAATTAAATTATAAACTATCTTTATAGTTTAATTACTTTAATAAATTGGATAGAAATCAAATTTCTAATATATATATATACATATATATATCGAAATTTTCTACAAATATAGCACATTTACTTATTTCTATATTTTTCAAATTACAACATACTTCACTAATATTCTAAAGATTAATTATAATCTCAATTAATCAATTTAAGCTTCAAAATAATTATTTTTAATTTATTAAAAATCTGAAAATATTAGAAAATTATGAAATTGAGCTTCAAAAATTCTAGCAAAATTCTCACATGCTTAATTAAATACCATAAGCTCAATTCTATCATCAATTTCATCATTCAACATCAAAATCTAAAAATTCTAATTTTCAAAGCCTAATTGTTCGAAAATTCTATAATTGGCATAATTATGCTTTAATCAATTAACTCAATGCATAAACATCATTAACATCATTATATAAGATCAATTTGAGCATCAATTTAATCAAAGAATATCCAAATCAAAAACCCAAATTTTTAAGCATTATTTTCGGCCATAATTAGAAAAAATAGAAGGGCTTGGATTCTTTGATTACTTCCAACATCAAACATGCTTAGAATAATTATCTAAGCTCAATAATCAATCAAATTAATCATACAACATCACAATCGAATTCTCAAAAAAAATTTCTCATTTCTCGGCAATTTTAAAAATATGAATAAAGCTTGAATAAATCATGAATTAATAACATATCATGCATCATAAACATGAATTAAACATCATAAATTAAATTCAAGCTCATCTACTAATATTCTTCATTATTTTCGAAATTTTCTAAAATAATTAACTAGAGGATTTAAGCTTGAATTAAAGCTAAATACTTGAAATAAACATATATCTTACCTTTATAAATAATTTGGAGATGATTTATTCTTGAAATTGAGCTCAAAAACTAACAAAAATGGAGGTTGATTGAGGTGTGTGTATGTGCGTGTGTGTGCTCTGTTTCTGGCGTGAAATGGGAAATGGAAATGTGATAAAGAAAGCTTAGTTTATACACTTAATCACCCAATTAGTCAAACATTATGATGTCATTCCTTAGGTCATCCATGATGTCATCAATGAGATCATGGCTTATGTCATAAATAGGTATTAATAAATTAATTAATTAATTGTTTAATTAATCAATTAATTATTAATCTTGCTAATCGAAACTTAAATCTCTAATTTATCAATCTAGAAAAATCAATTAGGGCATCTAAAACCCTAATGCAAATTCTCATAAGAAAATGCTAAGAAACGAATTAATTATGAATTAATTAAGATTATTATTTTTAATAATAATCACTAATAAAATAAATTAAGAAAATTAAATTCATAATTTTCTCAATTAAAAATCAAGCATAAATGCGCACATTGATAAACATAAATTCTACTTCGTTTCGGATAACCCGAGACGAAACAAAAATAATTATATTCTACTTTTTCGGCAAAAATTAGGGTTACCGAAGAAAAATTATTAAAAAGGGAATTTTTCTTCTTCTTAATCCTTTTTAATTAATTAAAGAATTTTAGAATTAATTACGCAAAAAATCGGGGTACTACACTGGATTTATATTATCTTTGCTCCAATGCTGAAAGTTTATGTATTATGACCTTCACTTATTAAGCTGAGAGATTCCATCTTATCTTAAAAACTTAAATGCCACAAACAATTACACAAAAAGCAAAACAAGTGGCCACTTTTGGCGGGATGGAGGGAGTACATAGTAAGGAAGGTTAATTACACTATAAAAGGTCTATGAATCTTATGTTGCAAATTGCTTTACATCACAGATCTTGGCTTATGCCATTATGCTCTACCCATTTTGGTTGATGTTGTCTATAATGAGTCATAGTTGTCATTTTCTAATCGGGATGAGCTTCTTTCTCCTAGCTACAAAACTCGCCTAGCTACAAATAGCTGCCCATCCGGTGCTAAAATCTCCTCAGCCTCCTCTTCTTCGTCGGGATCCTCCAAAGCTAGCATTTCTGGATCACGCTCCTCATCATCAGTCACAACACCGTCATCTCTCAAAATCATAATTCATATGTTCGGACACTCACTCATAATATGCCTGAATCCCTGACACTTGAAGCACTTCTTATCTCGATTGCGACCATCAGGAACTGCCGGACTGCCCTGATTTGCTGAACTCGAACTCTCAGTCTGGGACCTAAAGAACGGCTTCTTCTCATCTCTCAGCGGCACCTCCTTCTTCCATTGGTTACCTTTTGACGAGGAACCACTAGCAACTAGCTGGGATTGCCTCCAATTGTTCTGACTCTATCTCTAGTTGCTGTTATTGTTGCCCCTCCTCTTGAGTTGATTCTCTATTTTTACAGCCATGTGAACCATATCCTCCAACTCAACATAATGCTGTAACTCCACCTTATCTCGAATGTCCCAATGCAAACCAGCTAGGAATCGCGTCATAGTAGCCTCTCGATCCTCCACAACATTGGCTCGAATCATGGCTATCTCCATCTCCTTAAAGTACTCATCCACAATCCTACTCCCTTTCTTCAAATTCTGCAACTTGTTGTAAAGCTCTCGGTAGTCATGATTAGGCACAAATCGCTTCCTCATCACAGCCTTCATCTCACGCTAAGTCTAAATAGGTCGCTCATCATTTCTTCTCCTACTGGTCACCAACTGATCCCACCAAACAAGTGCATAGTCTGAAAAACTCCACCGCAGCCAACTTCACATTCTTGAGCTCCGAATAGTTTTGATAGTCGAACACAAGCTCCACCTTTCTCTCCCATTCAAGATACAACTCTGGATCATTTTTTCCTTGGAAGGAGTGAATGTTCATCTTGATGTTGCCCAGATTGTTATCTTGTGCTCCACCTCTATACCAGCTTCCCGCATCTTCTTCTTCATATTTTGTATCATCAAGTAATTCTTCATAATCAACACGTCCTCCTCTGCCACCACGGCCTCAACCACCACGTCCTCCTCTACCGTCTCGGCCTCAAGTGGAATTGGTCTCTCTAGGCTGAGATTGCTCAATACGGTAGATCCTATCATACACCATCTTCATCTCTGATTTCATCATCTTTCCCAATTCTGATTTAATTGCCTCCATCAAAAACTGTCTTTGGATCAACAGTAGGGTGATCCTCCGCATCTGACACTTGTTCATCTCTTTTAGACATATTGACACTAAAACAAACGGTTAGTAACAACAAAAACAAAAACAGGACCTCACCACCTCACAAGCACTCGTGCATCACTCAATAAGGGATCACTCAACACTCGTGTATCACTCAAATATGGCTTTTCTCACTTTAATAATCTCACTCTCTCTTGCCTTTTTTCACTCTAAATTCTCTCTCAAGGAATCGAATTCTCTCAATCTACCACTTGAATTCAACACCAACAAAACAATGAAACAAAACAATGAAACAAAACAAAACAAGTCCGTCTGACACTACCCAGAAAACTGACCCCAAGAAAACGGAAGGAATGGAAACTGGAAACACAAAAAAATGAGCTATACAGAAACTGACTCAAAACACTCTATACTACCCAAGGAACCCAGAAAACACTACGAGACTTAACTGAAAGTCAGAAAAGAAAAAAAAAGTGCACACAGAAATTGCCCCAAATGACTCTACACGACACTAGGAAGCAAACGAACAAAATTGCACAAAATGAATTTCAGAAATTTCTATACTTTTTTTTGTATCCTCAGAAGCTCACGATTCCAAATATGTCACGAATGAAATGAAAATATGAAGAATGGCTGTTTGGCTATCAGTTTGAATCGAGAATGACTTTTGGTTGTATAGGGGCGTGTAAGTTATGTATTATGATCTCTTGGGGTGTAGATTATGGCACTTCAAAATTCGGATGGAAATCTCATAGGGAAATTATGGATAATTCGACGGTTATGGAAATTATATGGATGGATATGGAATGGAAAACAGATCTGGACGCGGGTTTTTCGATACGAAACGGATCTGATGAATTTTTTTGTTTTTTTTAATGCAGACGAAGAACAAATCGAAAACAATCGACGCAAGAAACTAATACAGAAAGAAGACGAACGAAACAAACAGATGCAGACAATAATGAAACCCTAACTGAAACAGTATAATCGAACCCTAGATACGAATCAGAAATAAAACACAGAAACGATTGAAACATAAACGAAAAAAAACACAGAAAGATGACTCAAAAGATGCAGAAAAATGAACCCTAAAACTCTACCCTCGACACGAAGAAAGAAAAATGAAACCTGGATAAGAAACGCGGCTCTGATACCAAATGATACGATCCTCAATCGCAGACGGAAGATTTGAACGAACAGATAGAAAATCCCAAAACCTCTGAATCTAACCCATGAAATGATTTAGGAGATCGGATCCTAAACCCCAACGCGATGTTGATGCAGCAACTCGGGGATGATGAATGATGTTTCGACTAAATTAATCCTAAAGTCACTCGCAATTGAACGAGATCACAGTAGATTAAGCAAGCCAACCCAAGTATCGTCTCACAAGGAAAACTTAGCAGGGAGATTATTGTATTGCGAAAAGAAAATAAACAGAAAGCAATAAATCAATTGGTTTGTGGTTTATAACTAGACGGAAAGAGGAATTAAACATAAATAAATCCCTAGGCAAGAACTAAAATGCATAAATTAAACCCTAGGCATGAATCGTAATTTAGCATAGCAAAAACATTAAACAATCGATCCTCATCTAAACATTAATTCCATTAAGCAAATGAACGGAGCAATTATAAGCAGGAATGAAGAACGGAAATCGAAATAACTCCCAAGAGTAATTAAAATTAACGAACATAATAAACTAGAATTGGAATTGAAAGTTGCAATGTCTATAGCCTTGAATCCGGAATAAAATGACGATAGTAAATTACTAACTATAAAGTATCCGAAAGTAACTAGAAGAAATCCTAAAGAACAATCTCTTAAAATCAAAGACAAGAATGGCGTCTGCAACTCTGGATCCCCATCTGAAAAACCCTCGCTCGGTATTTTTACACACCTCTAATTAATTGCGCTCAGCGGTCTCCTAGCCTCAGCGATCGCTGAGCGCACTTTAGTAAACCCGCTAAACGCCAGAACTCAGCGATCTCCTAGAGTGAGAGACCGCTGACTTCTCGCCCTTAATGGATAAGCGCTGGACTCAGTGGTCGCTCAGGTTGAGAGACCGCTGACTTCTGGCCCTGTATTGGATGAACGCTGGACTCAGCGGTCTCCTAGAGTGAGAGACCGCTAAGTTCTCTGAAGATGTCCCGTTTGGCAAACGGTCAGCGGTCTCCTAAGGTGAGAGACCGCTGACTTCCTGAAGGTGTCCCGTTTAGCCAAACGGAACATATTGCTACAGCAGAAAACTCACAACGGCAGTGGAAGTTGAGCGAACTGTGGTTGCCTTCATCATTCCCGAGCAAAATCTACATTTTAAACCCGATAGCTCGACTTAACATCATCAGCGCATTTTAACTTAAAATAATGCAAAACAAAATAAATGTCATCAAAAGCGCGCATGCAAAACATCCAGAAATGCAACCAAAAATAAATGAAACAAATGACACACTAACAAGGGATGGTTGTTGTTGGTCCCACGACGGATACCTTGGTGTAGAGGGGGGGTGAATACACCAAGGTTTAAAAAACTTTTCCAAGTTAAAACTCTTTTCAGAGAGCTGGCTGTGTTCGATCCAGCTGGAGGGCAGCTTGATCGACACAGCTGGCTGTGTGTGTGCGTGCGGAATGTGGTGGATTTGGAAAGTCCGTCTGTTGCTTCAAATATATTGTAAAGCTCTGTTTCACTTTTCAGTTAGTCCGTTTATGCAGTTTGAAATGTATGCTTATGAGGGTTAGTAGCATGCATAAACAAAGCGATAAATAACAGAGCAATTTAACGTGGTTCGGAGTAACCCCTCCTACATCCACGACCAGATTCAATGGTAATTCACTACCACTTGGTTTCCAAGTACCAAGCAACTTCACAACTCTAACCCGAGCTGTGTTCCAACAGTTTGCGGGCACTGTCAAGCCTACACCTTCAGTTTCCGGGTAATGAAGAACCTAACCACTCGAATTACACGCTTCGAGCAAGCGTACCTATACCTAACCTTTCTGGGTTTGGGTTTGGGTATGGTTTTCCAACTATGAACGAGTTCTTACAATGAAGAACAAGGAGTATGATGAATTCGTTCAAACTAGGCTTAAGATATTTATTCTGATCTATTCTGCCTGTGACTGAATATGTGAACAACTAAGAACACAGCTGACTGGCTGGGTGTTCTAGAAAGATTTGGCTTTGTAGATCATTGTTCATTTTTCTGTTTTCTTCTATTTCTTCAGTCGTCTTGCCAGCTTCTTTCCAGCCTCTCCTCTTCAATGGTGGAGGAGAGATATATATAGGTGGAGATTCAAACTAGCCGTTGGAAGAGAGCCGTTTGAATCTTACCTACTCTTGTTGACTTCTGGCCTTTACCTACGAAGTAGGTCTGCATCTGCAGAAGCTAGTTCTTCTCTTATCTGACTGCGTCAGATAAGATCTTCTGACATCGGGATCTTGTTATTGAGAAGGTCTTCGTCTTCGAGCTGCTAAGCGTTTCAGCTGTATCTTCAGTGGCTTGGACTCTGCTGAGTCTTGATTCTGAGCTGTCTTTAGACCTGTGCTGTATCATCCACCTGAGCTGTGTCTTCAACCTGAGCTGTGTCACTCACCTGAGCTGTGTTTTAGACCTGAGCTGTGTCAACGACACTAAGCTGGGTCTTTTACACTGAGCTGGGTCTTTGACACTAAGCTAGGTTTCCGTCAATGAGCTGGGTCTTGATACTGCAAGATCTTTGACTCTTCTTGGTCTTGCTCTGCTGAGTTCTTTAAGCTGTCTGCTTAGCTGTGTCTTCTGCTGTCTTCAGCGAATCTACCTGTAAACTGAGAAACTCTATGAGCTCAAACAGGTGAGCTGAAAAACACTTAGGCTTGTGCGATCATCTACTCGGTTGGGGTCAGCTGGGTTTTGGTATCTAATCAAAACTCTATTAATTTTCCCAACAATTTCCCCCTTTTTGATGATGCCAAAACCTAACTGAGAAAAACAATTTACTTCCCCCTTAACAAGAAAACGGGTTTTCAAAAGTTTAAACGTACACAGCAGGTATATTAAATTCAGAGTTCAGTGCCTGGACAAAGAGTTATTGTCATCAGGATGAGCTTGAGAGCAAAAATGAATTTTTCATTAATAAGAGATAATATTACAATTTTACATTTTACAAAAAAATTCAAAAGACAAAAATTCCCAGATGACTGGGTCTTCAACTCTGCTTCCTCTGCTGTTGATTCTTCAGTCTTTCTTCTTCAAGCTGTTCATCCGTTCTTAACCTGTACCGGTTGAAGATCATCCGTTCCAGCTTCCTATATTCTTCTTCATTACTTACCTTGGAAATTTTTCTCCTGATTGCCCATTTGTTTACTTCTGCGATTACTTGCGATTTGTCAGGGAAATCGGTTCCAGGTATTAGTGGAGGCTGGAGATGATACAGCTGGGGAGCAGAAAATTGGATCTTTGCGGTCTCTGCAGTATTGAAGAATGCTTTCGCAATCATCCTATCTTGATGGAAGAGCTCATTCAGATGCATCTTGAAAGCAACATCTGGAGGCATATTTGGATAGGCTCCCAGATAGTAGTAATCTTCAATGAACTCGAATTTTGTATGTTCCCAGTCGTCGTTTAATTCTTCTGGGATCCATTCATCTATTCTTCTCCAGTTCATTGGCATCTGAGTCTTTTTCTTTGATGCTCTGATGTTTGCTCTTTTCTTCTTCTGCTTCTTTTCCTCAGCATCGAGCAAGCTTTCCTTCTTCTTCTGCTGCTCTTGAAGGTTCTTCATCTCTTGTTTTTGTTTATTTACAAAGTTGCAGAGCCATTGAGTATCATTTATTTCTTCTGGCTTGGCTCCACTAGCTTTGGCAAGAGGGATGATCATTTTGCTCCATTTTTCTTTTCGTCCAGCTGGTTCTTCTGCTTCCAGCTCAGCAACAACTTCATCAATCTCAGACTGCAGCACTTGAGCTACAGCTTTTCCTTTGCCTGCCCTTGATGTTTTTCTCTTGTCATTTCCTTCCCCCTTATCTTCCCCCTTTTTGGCATTATCAACAAGGGTGGAGGATAGGTTGACAATTGTCTCATTTAGCTGGGCCATGGCTTTGTCAACATCAGCAATCTTGGCTGTGTTGTCTGCTGTGACAAGGTTGAGTTGTGCTGTGTTGGTACTTCCAACTTTGAACTGAGTGTCCAGCTCTTTGTAGAGATTGAACAGCTTTTGAACGTCAGTCCTGTTGGAGAGGGTTTGTTGTTGTAGAGCTTGCAGCTGGCTGGATAAGTCGTTGAAGCTGTTTTCCAGTGGAGCTTGAAGGCTTGAAATGATCTCAGGAACTCTATTCTCTAGATGATGTGTCTGATCAATGCGATGAGATACGAGAGATTGTTTGAGATCTTCACTGGAGCTTCTTTGTAAGTTCTGGGCAAAAGAGTAAACTTCATCAATGGACTGTCCATGACAATGGACTTGCCATTCTACAGCTGTGATGCGCAGAAGGGTGTCAATATCTGATTTGAGTCTATCCTGGAATAGGATTTCCTCAACTTGTTTGGCTATCTCCTCCTTCATTGCATCAGAAAGCACGGCATTGGAATCCGTTTGGGTTCCGGATTCGACTTGGTTGGGTTTGACTGCCTCGATCTCGACCAGTGAGCCAGTGTCATTGGCAATTGGACTAGGTGGTGCAGCTTCTATGGGCTCAACTGTTGCAGAAGTTGGCTCGTTTTCAGTCACCATTGCCTCAGCTGTGTCTGCATGTACAGCTTCCTTGGCAGTCTCAACTGGAACAATCCAGCTGAGATTGTGGAGGTAGGAGTTGGCTCTTGCGATTACCTCCTCAGATGGTGATACTACATCTTGCTTAGTCTTCTGGATGAGAATATGGATTAGCTCGTCTTGATGCAAGAAGGCATCCTGAAGACTTCCAAATCCGAAGATCTCCTGTAGAGCAGCTTCTTCGGCTTTGAGCTTGTTGAAGGAGTAGAGCTCCACAAGTTCCTCATTTACGTACCAAGTAGTCATCTTGGTAGCGAGGTAAAATTTGAAGTCGCTTAGGGCGACTAATGCGGCGGGGAATGAAACAAGAGACGGGTATTGTTGCAGTGCGCTCTTTACTTCTTGAAGCCTGAGGTCATCGAATCTCATGATGGTGGCAGCACGTGCAACGGCTCTGAGACTGAGGATTTCATCTTCCTCAGAAGTAGTGGGACATGAAGGTTCAGCTTGGTTTTCATCATCCAGCTGCGAAGGAACATCAGCTGGACGGGGCTCTTTAGGTGAGCTGGGAAGAGAAGATAGTTCAGCTTGGGAGTCAGCTGGCTGTGAAAACGCTTCAGCCAACTGAATGTCTGTCAGCTCTCTTAAAGGTGATGGTTCTTTGGGAGGAGAGCTGGGTGCTGAAACTTGGGTGTGTGGAAGCAAGGAGGTTTCAGGCACTGAAGAATTGAAAGGGGAATCTGAGATGTGTACCTGAGGATGGGATGGAAGAAGAGATTGTTCAAGAGAAATTCCAGCTGATTTGTAGTCAGCTGGAGTGGGGTGTGAGAATGCTTGAAGAATTTGGTAAAGGGGAATAGCATCCTCTGGATCTGGGTCAGAGACCACTATTTGTGATTCTTCAGCTTCTCGTGATGTTCTCACGAACTCCCTTCCATTGTCTGAGTTGGAGGAGGATCCCTGAGCTGTCTCCTCAGTAACTGGTCTCCACTCAGTTTTCTTCTTTTGGACAGGGGAGGCTGTGGGAGTGGATTCCGATCCAGCTGTCTCAACAACTGGTTTCTCTGCTGCCTCCTTAGCTGGTTTGATGGCTGCCTTGAATTTCAGCTTCTTCTTGGCAGGTGGAGATCTAGCTGGCTGTGTCTCCTCTGATTGCTTCCTTTTTCTTGCTTGAGAGGGGGAGGCAGTCTGATGCTTTGCCTCTAGCGCCCTCTTCCTCCCTTCAGGGGCTGCTTTCTTTAACAAGTCAGTGAGCTGACTTGGCTTTTCAAATAGTATTCTGGACACAGAAAATTCTTCTGCGTTATGCCACTTGATTTGCCTTCCAGTAGAGTAACTTTCTATTATGCACGCTACTTTGGTGCATAGATAGATTGTCTCTTTACATTGCACGGTGAAGTTTGTCATCTTCAAAATGAATCTTTTTAGATTCTTTTTCCAATTTTCCCATGAAGTATGAGAACCAATCCACAGGGTCATTTCTGAGGATGGCTATCATTGGTTTCAGTTTGGGTATGTTGATCTCTCCTTGAGATCCAGCGATAGCGAGGATGCATTTCTGGGTGACATCCAGAAGTAATCTGTACTTGGGCTTGAGCAGGAGCTTGGACATGCTCGCCCTGTACGGTTCTGGCTTGAACAGCATCTTATCCAGTTCGATCTGGATTTCTTCTCTGGTGTAACTATCTGGGGAGCGGTCCCCAAGAGTCTTTAGGCAGAACAGCTTGTTCACCATCCGGTTGATGTTGATGTCAACGTCCCACGGAGTTGTATGTCCAGTCTTCTCCTTGATTTGTAGAGAGACGTTGGAACGGAGTCGATCATCTCGGTTAGATATCTCTAAGAAGAACTCTGCCACTTCCCAGCGGAAGATGTTCTTCGGTCTTGCAGTCGCCCACTGCAAAAGTCCGGCATTTTCGATGAGATCCAGAACTTCCTGGAACTCCTCGTTTTGGTAGTTCTTGAGAGTCAGACAACTCTCAAAATAAAGTTTTGACATCAGATTCTCAGTCTGGCTTGCTCCTGGTGTAGTCTTCTTTGGTGCCATGATTTTCTTCTGTAGAAAGAGGTTAGAAAGACGAAGATACTCGGGGAGCGTATTAGTAAAAATATAATCAAGAATCTGAGATATGAATTTCAGATAAGTATGAGCGATAATAAATATGGCAAAGATTTGCAAAAAAAAAATTTGATGAATATATCAATTGCTCATTTTGATTAATGGTTGAGATCTTGGCAATTGTATTGAAGATATGCGGCTGAGAGAGATTTGCGCAACACGTTCTATGACGTGTGAATGTTGAGTGAATGTCACGCGCGCGTGAGGAAGTCGAAACGTTCTGACTTCTGACTCAGTTCTCTTTTTGAGCTACAGTGTTCTGCATGCTTTTCATTGAATGCGATGGGATGTATAGCTTGCAGAATAATCCATTTAAGGAATGTTTGGATGTATGAATTAAATTCAAATACTTTTATCCTTACAATGTATTACAACAGGAAATATAATAAACAAAATCTGCAAACCAGTCAGCTGATCATTGTAGTCAGCTGATACCACTGCTGTATTCTCTTTTGCTAGATTGAAGGTTCTCCTCAGCTGAGTATCTTGGTGATTAGCTTGAAGCTTCTTCAGCTGAGTTCCCTTTAGCTCTTCAATTGTTGTCCAGCTGAGCTTTATTTCCTTTTAGCTGGATAATCCTTCTGATCTGAGCTTTTGGGATCCATCTGGGTTTGTTCCCCCTCAGTTGGTGACTACAGCTGAGTTTATCTTGGTGAGTGCATCCTGCTGGGTCTTCTACTTGATTTTGCTGATTCTTTTCAGCTATGTAGAGTTCCCCCTTGATTTGATAGTAAGTGGCTTTTTCTTCAGTTGCATCCTACTTCCTACTAATGAACGGATCTTCTCACCATCGGCTCAATTCTTTGAAGAGGTCTCTGATTGTATAGCAGGTAGTCAGCTGTTCCAAATCCAGCTGATTCATCTGCTGCTTCTTTATTCTTTCCTTGAGACCAATGTGCTCAGCTGTATGACTGGCTGCATCTTCCGTTATGCATCCCGCTGTCTTTATTTCACAGCTGGTCGCAATGCCACGTGGATTTCTTCATCTTCTTTGCTCCTCGATGGTCCTTCCAGGTTGAGCTGATTGATCTTCTTCTAATCATTCGTCAGAAGTTGTGATGACTTTGGTGGTTGTCTCTCATGGTGTCATATACTCTGAGAATGAGACGCTCCACCTCGTCAATCAGCCTTTCTGTTATTTTCATCTCCTGGTGGCTTGAGATGATTGCATCGCAGTCCATCCGGTTTGCTGCTGAATTAAAGTCCTCTCTCCAGTGATCCAAGATACTTTGATATCTTGTTCTTCGTACCCCCAAGTCATGGAGATAATTCCTATAACATTCGCATCTCTGACAAGTGTCTGGATTCATGATTTTTCAAGAGCTCCTCTCTTGAGAGATTCCTGCACAAGGAAGATTTCGCGACAGTATGCAATATAATGATTTTTCAAATTTTTTTTTTAAAAAATTGAAGCTTTGAAGGATCTGTTCAGGTGACCATTATCAGCAATGAAATGCTGACTTGACAGATACAGTGATCTTTTGAACCACTGCTCTGATACCAATTGTTGGTCCCACGACGGATACCTTGGTGTAGAGGGGGGGTGAATACACCAAGGTTTAAAAAACTTTTCCAAGTTAAAACTCTTTTCAGAGAGCTGGCTGTGTTCGATCCAGCTGGAGGGCAGCTTGAACGACACAGCTGGCTGTGTGTGTGTGTGCGGAATGTGGTGGATTTGGAAAGTCCGTCTGTTGCTTCAAATATATTGCAAAGCTCTGTTTCACTTTTCAGTTAGTCCGTTTATGCAGTTTGAAATGTATGCTTATGAGGGTTAGTAGCATGCATAAACAAAGCGAAAATAACAGAGCAATTTAACGTGGTTCGGAGTAACCCTTCCTACATCCACGACCAGATTCACTGGTAATTCACTACCACTTGGTTTCCAAGTACCAAGCAACTTCACAACTCTAACCCGAGCTGTGTTCCAACAGTTTGCGGGCACTGTCAAGCCTACACCTTCAGTTTCCGGGTACTGAAGAACCTAACCACTCGAATTACACGCTTCGAGCAAGCGTACCTTTACCTAACCTTTCTGGGTTTGGGTTTGGGTATGGTTTTCCAACTATGAACGAGTTCTTACAATGAAGAACAAGAAGTATGATGAACTCGTTCAAACTAGGCTTAAGATATTTATTCTGATCTATTCTGTCTAAGACTGAATATGTGAACAACTAAGAACACAGCTGACTGCCTGGGTGTTCTTGAAAGATTTGGCATTGAAGATCGTTGTTCATTTTTTTGTTTTCTCTTTTATTTCTTCAGTCGTCTATTTCTTTACCAGTCTCTTCTCTTCAATGGTGGAGAAGAGATATATATAGGTGGAGATTCAAACTAGCCGTTGGAAGAGAGCCGTTTGAATCTTACCTACTCTTGTTGACTTCTGGCCTTTACCTACGAAGTAGGTCTGCATCTGCAGAAGCTAGTTCTTCTCTGATCTGACTGATTCAGATAAGATCTTCTGACATCGGGATCTTGTTTTTGAGAAGGTCTTCGTCTTCGAGCTGCTAAGCGTTTCAGCTGTATCTTCAGTGGCTTGGACTCTGCTGAGTCTTGATTCTGAGCTGTCTTTAGACCTGTGCTGTATCATCCACCTGAGTTGTGTCTTCAACCTGAGCTGTGTCACTCACCTGAGCTGTGTTTTAGACCTGAGCTGTGTCAACGACACTAAGCTGGGTCTTTTACACTGAGCTGGGTCTTTGACACTAAGCAGGTTTCCGTCACTGAGCTGGGTCTTGATACTGCAAGATCTTTGACTCTTCTTGGTCTTGCTCTGCTGAGTTCTTTAAGCTGTCTGCTTAGTTGTGTCTTCAGCTGTCTTCAGCGAATCTACCTGTAAACTGAGAAACTCTATGAGCTCAAATAGGTGAGCTGAAAAACACTTAGGCTTGTACGATCATCTACTCGGTTGGGGTCAGCTGGCTTTTGGTATCTAATCAAAACTCTATTAATTTTCCCAACAGTTGTCTCGCCGATTCATCGATAGATGAATTCGTCTTGGAATAATCAAGAGGAATTCGAGTTTCTCAAAGAGAGAATGTAAACTCACATTTTATTAATGATTAAAGTCTGCTGAAATTCGTCCAACACATAAGCCTTATATAGGCAAAACATAATCCTAGTCTAGATAGGAAACAACTTAATTAAAAGCCCAACTGACTAAACAGCTAATAAAAGCCCAAAACACACGAAAATAACAAGGCTAAAACTATTGGGCTCAAAACAAACAAAAATAAGTAAACTTAAATAAAAATCTATCTTCAAACTTGGGCCCACTTGCATGTAATAATGTTAACAAAACACGGGCCAACTCCACCATCTCCAATGGGCTTCTTCATCAATTTTTGATCACAAACATCTTGGACTAAACCCATCAAGCTCTCCTTAAACTTCTTGGCTCGTGCTCTTGTAATTGGCCCAACAGGAACACGTACTGGATCTTGCACCATGGACGATCCTTGGGCTGTATCAGGTGCATCCCGTTATGCTATCTGATGCATCTATTTATATTTTGTACTTTAAGATCTATTCTTATATGATATATATATATATGGAGTGGTTCTAGTGCAAAAATCCCTTAAAGTGAGAAATAGGAATAATCCTCCACCATTGATCACGTCTACATGGGCGGTCAAGATTTAATCCAGAAATTTTAATCCAATAAATGAAAAAACATGCTTTTGTGTACGGATGGGCAAAAAGGTAAAGATAAAAAGAAGATTGTATCTGAAATAATAGAAGATAATACAGAAATATAAGAAGATATAACATATTAGAAGATGCATGTGCAACATTAAACATTGACAAATGCACTACAAAGAATCGGTGGATGCACCATATATGCATTACAAAAAGAACCACTTATAGATTGCAAAGTGCACCATACCAGATCCACCAAAACTATTAACAAATGCGCCACAAATAATCAATGCATGCAAAAACTTATGCTACAATAATTTCCAGTCTACAATCACAAGATATGAATAATGACAAATGCAATAACAGGGAATTAAATGCTTACTTGTTTGTTGAATAAGTCGCATCAAACGATACAACATCGCCAAACAACTTGCAACTCTCAATAGAAAACTTATCTGCCCAAAACAATCTCTTTAACTTGTTCTCAGCATCAACATCAAAATGATAACAGAAACCAGGGCAAAACTCTCTCTTCCTCTGAAGATTGTTCAACACAATCTAAGCATCAGCACCAAACACATACGCATGTAAATCTCGTGAGAAGTTCTTAAAATCAGTACCACTACAATCCACATTCTCGTAACTTTCAACCAATTCCTTAAAAAGATGAAAAAGACTTCATCGGGCCTATGTTGGCTCTAACACAAGTCAAAATGAAAGACCGATGTCCATAATTTTGACGTCTATTGAGTTTCATGAACTGCTTGCAACCATCTGATACAAGAGGATGACTATGACCCTCATTAAACAAGGTGATCACATACCCCTGACTTCAACAATACCTAAACACAACAAGTGCCATGCAATTAAACATACAAGGCATCTGTCTCCTTTATCTTTTACAACCATCTGCAAGACCGTTATTGCTTTCACCCTCACGGTTGCATAAGAGATACCTGAACATGACTACACCATTGACCTTCGTAACCGTACCTAAACGGATATCGAAACCACATACACCACCATACACCCGATAAAAATCTACCCCATGTTCTAAAATACTAAAACAGCGACCAACGGTAGGCTAGATCTTGACTACAGTCAAGAATATAAACACTAGAGTTGTTTTCAGAACTGATAACAATTTGAGGATCAGAATCTGCAAAAAACATAGAACATTGATTGATGCACCAAGAAACATTAACAGATGCAACACAATCCCTAGTCAGATGGATCAACTAAGTGCAAAGAATCAATCAATCCATGCCTAAATTGCAACAAATTTCACAAAAAAATGAATTTCATAAATCAATGTACATGTATTTTTCCCATCTCGTTTACTCAACTCATCAATTACATAGAATCAACAACAGCAACAGAACACTAACAATTCAAAAACAATTTCTACAAAAATTAGAATTTAAAATTATAGATTACCTGTAGAATTGAGCATGATGTCTATACCCAATCAATCTAGAAGCCAAATCTAAAGTATCATGATCATATGTCGAGTGAATTTATGAATTTCAACTTATTCTGTAATTAAATAACATAAAACAAAAATCAACAATTACTAACATTACCCATAACGAGATAACAAACACAATCAGCAAAATTAAGAGATCTAACTAAAAATTACCTGCGGAATACAGTTTAGTTATTAATTCTGAGCAAATCAGCACCAAATCAGAGGGCAAAACATCGGAAAGAAAAGCAAAGTCAGAATTGAAATTCGCGGGAGATAACTAATTGAAGACGAATGAATTGAAGAATAAAGAATTGAAAACGAACTCACGTGAGATAACTAATCGAAAGAAATCTAATACGAAATAGCTTGATTAATCGGCGATAAATTACAGACGAACAATCAATAGAAAAAATCTGGGTTGAATTAACGAATTCAAAGTGAAGAAGAAGAAGAAGAAGAAACAAAATAAACAGATGAGCTGAGGGAAATTTGAATAAAAGAGGGAATAGAATTGTTGAATGACGAAAATACCCTTAATACCTTAAAAATACAATAGCTATTTAATTTATGTGGGATTAATATGAGCCATGGATTTAATGGGATGAAGGGCTGTGATATATTCCTATTTCTTAGGATAAGAATGATTCTTATAAGATCCTATTTATATATATATATATATATATATATATATTCTCCACCATATATCTACAAGGGATAGAGGGTCAGATCTGACCCAGGTCAAACCGGATCGGATCAGGGTCAACGGGTCGGACCCGGGTCAACCCGTTGACTTTTCATTTTTGTGTTTGAGTTTCTTTTTTTATTTTCGTATTTTTTTTAAGGTCAGATGATATGCACCATCACGTGTAATGAGATGCACCATACTGTGTAATGAGATGCACCACTAAATGTATTGAGATACACCATTTTTTTATTTTTTTAATATTCCTTTTCACTATTTTTTTATAGTGACACCATGTATTTTATGATGCACTACATAGTGTATAAGATGCACCACCATGTATAATGAGATTTACCATCATGTATAATGAGACGCACCATATAGTGTATGAGAAAAACCCCCATGTATTATGAGATGCACTACCATATATAATGAGATGCACCATACTATGTAATGAGATGCACCACAACATGAAATGAGATGCACCAGACAGTGTATTGAGATGCACCATTTTTTAATTTTTTTTTTTTCATTATTTTTTTTATGCACCACCATGCATTAAGATGCATTACATAGTGTATGAGATGTATCACCATATATAATGAGATGTACCACCATTTATAATGAGACGCACCACATAGTGTATGAGATAAACCTCCATGTATCATGAGATGCACCATAATGCATTTTGAGATGCACCAGCAATATGAAATGAGATGCAAATCTCACCACACAGTGTATTGAGATGCACCACAATTTAATTAAAAAAAATGAAAATATAAAAAAATAAAAAATAAAAAAAATAAAAAAAGTTGAAAAGTCAACGGGTTGACCCAGGTCCGACCCGGTTCAGATCTGGCTCTCCATCCATTGTGGATCAAGGGTTGGAATTTATTCCTATTTTTACTTTAAGGGGTCTTTTCACTAGAACCACTCCCTATATATATATATATATATATATATATATATATATATAAAACAATACTTTAATCACTCAATTCCTATTTTTCACAAATCTTTTACCCCATATCACTTTTTAATGAGACTTCATCCATTAAACATACTAAATAAATACTTAGAATCAATGTATATTTCACCATCTCTCAATTATTTTGTGCCACCAATTTAATTTTATCAATTAATTAGATTGTTACTACTGTTACTACTAATTGTTGTTACTAATTATAAGTTTAGATACGAGAAATTGAATTATTTTTTAGTATATAATTAACACTAATAATTAAATATCAAACATTTTTTTAAACATAGACATATTTCGAAAAATAAATTCAGTTGAACGAAAAATCTCTACGAAATTCAAAGAAATATATTTATATATAATGGGGTTATCAATATCATCATGCGTGTATGAAAATTTTTCATTTTTTTTTTTCAATTTGTGTCATCATGAAAATATCTAATATGGAAGCCTCAAACCTAAGTATGACAAACATCTGAAGAAAAAAAAATGAAAATGTAATTGAATATATCATTCTAGAATAAATATTTTTTTTAGGAAATCATTCTAGAATAAACATGAAAAGAAAGATTTCTATTATTTCTGATTAAAATGTACTTTATAGTATTTGGATTTTTATTGGTTAATTATTACCCAACGAGTTTGAGACGAAAATGAATAATAAAATTACTTTTTAATTCGGATTTAGGCTGATAATGAGTGGAAGTGTTTGAACGTATTTGAATTTAAAAAATACCTAATTGATGAGTACTCGATCCATTATAATTTTTAATTATAAGCTTAGATAGATACAAGAAATATAAGTATTTAGTTTGACTTCTTTAATTGGGTATTACTCAACGGGTTTGGGACGGTATGAATGGTAAAGTCACTTTTTAAATTGAGTTTATGATGAGAACAAGGTGAGAAATTTTTGCTCGCATTCTTTCCTAAAATCAGTTTGACTTTTAAGTCTTCAATTATGTAGTCTCCAAGTTTAGCTGCTATCATACTCGTGTCATTGTAGGTTTCATTGGACCCCTTTCAATTTATTTCACAACTTGATAATCATGAACTCCCGATCATGTTGAGGTATTCAATTGAGAAAAGTTTACCGTCAATGGATTCCCGAATCAAGAAATAAAACTTATATGTAGTATAATTTATAATTTACCCTTAAGTAATAAATATATTTTATTTAATTATTTTTAAATTTATACATATAAACTATAATACAAAATATTTCTAGTCGATTTTCGACGGGCTATTTACTAGTACCTCATAATAATATTATTATAAATTGGAGTGAAAAGGAGGGAAAATTAGTTGTGTTAAAAAAATTTCCATCGTTATCCACTTTATGGAACGTGTGAATAGTGTAAAAAAGGATGAATACATATTTTCCACAAAAGAGAACGAACACTAAAGAATACTAAAGAATATAATTATAATCACCAAAACAAGCAAAAAAAATTATTTAAACGATGACGTTTTATCAGCTTGGGACAAGATAAACATGGGGCATGCTAAAAGATAAAAACTAGACTTGGAAGTTAAATAAATAGTTGCACAGGTAGAGGGTGATACTAGGACGAGTGCAGATATCATACAATGTTAGATTTTCTGCTTCTGCAGAGAATAAAAATACTTTTTCGACATTGAAGCAATGGCCTAAGAAAAAAATCAATCATCCGAGCCCCCAATGAAAAAAAAAAAAGAGTTAACAAGTCTAGAACTACCATGTTTTTCTGTTAACCAAACAAGCTGATGAGCCATGTTAAAAATACATCATCTCTCTACAAAGAAGGTTATCCTCTGGCTTTCTTGGGAGCATGGCCTGTCTTGCGCTTGTGACGACTAAAATCAGACACGAAACGGAAGGTCTGTCCACATCCAGCCTCTGTGCACACATAAGGACGCGCCCCTGTATGAACTCGAATGTGTTCAGTTCTAGCCCATGCCCACTTGAATGTCATCTTGCACCCTTTCCACGGGCATTTCAGAGGGCGATCCTCCATGTGAACACGTCGATGCTGCACAAGATATTTGTGAGAGAAGAATTTCTTCCCACATCCTTTCACAGGGCATATGTTCTTTTTATGCAAAGAAAGCTCCTGCTTCGAACAAAAACTCATGGTGCATCCCTCCATGTCGCATGCATACTCTGCTTCCTCATCCCTCTTTTTTCCTTTGTTAGAGCTGGCCAGGACCTTGCGCGCTGGACTTTTCTTTGTTGTCAAATCACCTTGTTGCTTCTTGACCACTGGTTTTGGTTTGGTCAATCTGGCTCCCGACTCTTTGGAAGGCTTTTTAGTTCTTTTCCTGAGTCGTGTACTAGGCCCACCTTCCATCGCATCTTCATTGTGTGAGTTTAACTCTTGTTTCTTGCTTTTCATTTGATTTTTCACAGCATCAGGAGTCTCAATTTCCCTTTGCCTCGCTCTCTGTTTACTCTTTATCTGCTTCCAAGATTTACTCAGAGGATATTCTTCTGTAGAGTCATCTTCATCTTCGGCTTCAAGATTCTCTTTCTTCAATCGCTTGGTTCCCCCATGCCTACTCTTGATTTGCTTGCAAGAGTCGCTGAGTTGAGATTCTTCGGATGATTCTTCTGGATTTTCTGCCTTGGGGAAATTCTCTTCTTTCACCATTCTGGATCGCTTTTTTCTCTTAAATTGCTTGTGGCAGTCACTGAGAGAAACACCTCGAGTTTTATCTGATTTTTCAGCCTCCAAAGATTTTTCTTTCATGAACGAGCAGCTTCCAGCATTATTCGACTTTTTTCTACTAGTTTTGCGAACTGTAGGCAATATGCCAGCAGCTAGGCTGCGTTCTGATCGTCTAACATATTTGACGTCAGGTTTGGTCCAGGAAGCAATGGCTGACTCCTGCTCCTGTTGTGAATTCTTGTTGACCAGCAGCGGATGAGCCTGATTCGACATCCAGACTTTTCCACACCATTTTCCAGCAACAATTATCTTCTTTTGCCTGCCTAAACCCTTCCCTTCTAGCTCACCCTCGGACATTGAGCTATCAGTCGGAGAAGTGCGTCCAAAGGCATTGTATATAACAGAATTGTAATGCATTTGTTTACTGTAGAGACGAGAGCGGCTAAGATTGGCACTATAGAATAGGTTGAGGCCCAGTTTCACAGCCCAGTCTCCATGGCCATGTATTGCATTCTCACTTTCTAGAGCTCGTCGTATAGTTTCTTCATCCTCATCAGTTGCCTCCCGAAATGAAACTTCACTCCAGATATAATCACTTTCCAGTTCTTCTGCAACTTTCTTAGCCTGCAATTCCAACTTTGGATAGTCTGCCCACAAATAGGTATGAATGTTAATTAAAGGAAAACATTGACAAATCATGGGATGCTCAAAACGCTTGATGAAAATAAATTAATATAGAAATATTCTGTTGACAACGAAGATATGCCAACTCAAACATAAGAATCATGTTAGACAATAGGACCTCACCACCATAGCTATCAGCTAAGGTATCCATCACAAGAACTAATTATACTTATTCCAAGTAAAAGCCAAAGGTTTCTCATTGCTCAGAAGGAGCGTATTTTTCAGTTTCATTTGCAATAAGAATATTTCACCACTTCTGTGCGAGAAACATATTCAGACCGATTTAGTTTAATTTGTACGGTAAAGCATAGGAAAATATTTAGGCATACGTTCACATGTAATCTACAAAACCTCACCTGGATGACAGACAAGAAACACATCAGCTCCGCCAACCTGACTGAGACACTTTTCCACTTGAATAGCATGCTGAAGACAGAAGACATGCAAACGAGAAGAATCTTCATCAAGTCTTGAAGCGCAAGGCATAGTTGTGGGCTCTCGTGGTGCTAAATCAGTTCTAGGTGTTCCTACAGCTTTATGAGATAAAGAATTTGGGATGTTAAGTTGTGGTTCTGTATGATGTCTACTAAACCTATGGGTTAAAGAATTTGACTCAATCATTGTAGAACTATTTGTATTGAATTCATCAGAAAAATCAAAAGTCTGGGCTTCCCCATCCTTTCTTGTAGTTAAGGCTAAGCCAAACTTCGCACTAGATTCCAAAGTCTGCAAAGAAATTTCCTTCCTGCAGTTGATATCTGGTTCAGTGTTCTCACTGGCATCTCCGTTTCTAGAGTCATCAGATTTACTAGTTCCACAGCCTTCAGCAGGAAGATTCGCCTCACAATCTTCCTCCTCAGAGTCCAATGAGTCACCATATGTTAAAGCTAATAGGCCAAGTGATGAGGGCTCGTTCCCCTTATCCACATATCGAAGTTCATCGGCAGAAAGTTCTACATGCACCAATGCTGCAAACGAACACATGAAAAATACAAGCAACAATTAGTTGCATCTACATTGTATTTGTAATTAGTCAAAAAGAACACTAAAATACTATTTTCCAAATCATATGCAGAGTAAGAGCAAGAGCCTTCAAATCTATTTAAAGCATGGATACTCATAGCATAATTTATGGGGTTACATGTTATGTAATGATCAAATAGTAATATCCGGTTAAGCTTATGGGAGCACATTAATCATTTGAGTTTATTTTATAAGACTAGTTGTGGTGACAGAAGCACATATATGCATCCAATAAAGTAATAAATATGCTCTAGTATTTCCATGTATACAAGCACTGAAATCCCATTAAGCAAGTACAGAGAATGACCACACTCTAGTACTAACCATGAGATAAGCAAACCAGAATTCAGCCGATATCTGCAAGTGAATAATACATTAAATTATAGAAGGTTCTTATAGAATTCCATATGGAACATACCTAAAGAAAGATTTGTGTTAGAACCCTTTGCATCTCTAAAGTGATTGGGGTCATTATCACTTTCTCCCAAATTATTAAGTATGCTGCAATCAGCTGACATTAGGTACTGTGCAGTTGCTTCCGTCGGTTGAACAATGGCCACACATGCAAAACATAAAATCCCACAAGTGACACATGAAAAAAGTCCCTGCTGACATTGAGAAGCTTTCTTTGATTCAGAGTATGTTTGCTCTGCGTGAGGAGTCCGAGAAGGAATGTCAATACCAAACAGAGAAGAAAATGTTCTTCTATTCACTACAGACTCCCTTGCTTGTTTTGGGCCCTGCTTCCTGTCTACTGTAAATTCATCATTAGCATTGAAGCCTGTACTCCTCAACTCAAGATCGGGACTGCATAAACTGGGGAACAATTTGGATTTGGTTGTTGACTGAATCCCAACCATCACATTGGTACGAAATGAGTGACTCAGAGCATTTTGGGGAAGAAGCACAATAGATGATCCTTTCCCAAGAGTATTGAGCATATCATTGTTCTGCATCATGTCCTCAAAAAATTGTTCTTTGATCAACATTTCTCCTTCACCTCTCTTCCTATCCTTTAACCGAGAACTCCTCGGTTCCATTGCAATGCCCTTTGGTACTCTGCATTACATATGCCCAAAATGAAGAAGAAATTAAATTCACACTTTCTAAATGTACAACTTTATTGAACTTTAAATACATGATGTAATAAGTGGGATCATGTAATGGAGACTCTCTGAGATGGAAAATGAGTCACGCAAGCTCACACAAAGATAAAGACTTTCAAAGAATACAGTGGTAGTAGGATAACAAAATGATTTTAAACCATCTTCCATAAGACAAAAGGATCTCAAAATAACTTATAGAAAACGCATAAAAGGCTCTTCCTTGATATATTTAACTTGTTATTTTAAATTGGCTGCATAAAATGAAAAACCTTCTGTATCGAAACAAGAAAAAGTTATGTGATATATAATTATGATTGACCTAATGCTGCCCTGTAGGTGAAGGATACAAGTAGAGAAAGATTGATTTTTCCAAATTCCAGAAAATAAATCTTGACCAATGAGAACTGGTTTCTAGATAATATCACACTTAGAAGGTCCTTATAGCCAGGATCCCCAAAACGTAATATCTAATCATCAACTTCATCAATAGAGTAGACACAATCATGATAGAACATCTTATTCAATAAATATGAAGGTGAACATTGAAGGAATAATTTTGACTAAAAAGTAAACAGATTGTAATGTAAATATGATGATGAACCGATTGGGGACGTAGAGGACCCAGACACAATAATGCTGAATAAACCCAGTTGACCATAGGAAACAGATTATAAGTACCAAAGCTTCTTCAATTTCAACAATATTACACAGATGCAGAAGGACCTCCTGGAACAATCAGAAGTGATTCAGCAGCTAATGCTCGTCGCACAAGACATATATGATTATCTAACATGATTGATGCAAGAAGTCTGTATTATTCTTAATAAACTGTCAAAACTTAAAACACATGATCTTGAAAATTTTCAGATAGAAATTAATAAGGCCTGTAAATAATAAAAATTAATGATAATATTGCTAAACTGAAACAAAAAAGAATCCACTTTCCAAGAGACAACAAACCTCGAGCATAATGAAAGTGCTAGATCATAGAGTAACTGAAAATGAGAAACCATTGGAGGACAATTAATAGCTGCTCTACGAATTGCAGCTTCTTTTGCAACCCTCAACCATTCAGGAGTTGCAATATTAGCAGCTTCTCCACAATTGAATCCTAAAATCGAAAAGATCATATAGACAAATCAAGTATGCTCTTATCATCACAGATTTCGATATTAAACAACTAGTTTATGTACAGTGAACTTGATGCATAAATACTGGAACAGGACAAACTGTTATGAGTTCTTACCATGACTGAATCCTGAGTGATAAGCCCTTGGGAAAGTGACAACAAACTCTCCAGCATTTTGTACCAGCCTAAGTCCACAAGGGAACAAGTATAAGTATGACTCGGATACAACCAAAGACTGAAGGACTAAAGATACCATGACCACAAAGTGATAAGATACCATGACCACAAAGTGATAGGAATCAGCCCAGGCTTGTTATGTCGTTAATTACTATTGTATTTTTATTTATTTATTTATTTATTTATTTTTTTGAGGAAACAATTGCATTAATTTACGTGTTATTTGGGTACCTTTTGGGCTAGTCAAGTAATGGACTGTCCCAGAGCCGGAGGTATCTGGTAGTATATAAATAATTTAATATGATGGAAGTCATCAGTTAGGTTAGCAGAAAATCAATGATTAGTGGGCAAGCAGTGAGGATATGTTAGGCAGGCCATTTGGTCTAGCAGTAAAGATTCGCTAGAATTGCTCATTGTTGTTTCTTTGTAAGAACCAAGTATATTCTTTTGTGGACAACAAACGATACACAGGAATATAGTAGCACATTATAGTTACCTGCAGCAGGGAACACCAGCATTCAGAAGTACTTCTGGGGACATGACTGTGGTCTTCTCACCAAGAGTAGCAAAAGTAACTGAAAGAAAATGCACAGGTAAAATTCATAGGGAGATTGAAAATAGAGCTCCAAACACAAAACAATATGACTTTTATTTTATTTTTTATTTGTTAGTTATGACCCCAATTTCATAGACCTTCAGAGAAAATCAAAAGGGCAAATAGCAGTAAAAAATTTGTAACGCATGTCAAACATCATGAGAGTCATCTGTAATTCATTCAATGAAGCTAGAATTTTCTAAATTACTTTCCTTCAGACCTTGGTCAGATTTAATCTAACAGAAAAAGTTCTTGAAGTTCAAGATAAACCCAAAATTTTAGCATTGTTCAAGAAACTTGTTTATCAGTCATACAGCTAAAGGAAAGTCAAGGCAACAGAGCCACCAGCTTCTACACATCCCACCTGAAATTTATGTAGTGAGAACATGCATTCAAATGTTCTAACTAATAAACTATAAAAGAGAATGTGCATAGTGCTTCTGATAGAAATTCAAATAAAAAAGGAAGATGGTCAAGGCTACTCAGTATTTAGATTGCCTCAAAAAATAAGTTATTATATGTATCATTCTTGCTCAATTACCAAATCAGAGACTCTTGTATCTCTGAATGCTCTGTTCTTTTTAATGCACTCCCTTTGTGAATGATATTTTTGTTAAACATATTAATAAAGAGAAGACCGTAACAAACGCTATGCTATACCTGAGTAGACTATATAGTACAGGCCTCGTCTAATTGAAGATAAAGTGTTTCTCGTACATGTTGCATAATAGATATGATATCATGTCTAGTATAGAACGACTACTGATTGTCTGATTCTTCACGTTAACAAAAGACTGATAAACTCCGCAAGTTCAGAAGAATAGACTGTTGCTATTTTGCTTGCTAATATTCCCAGAGTGCAAAGAAGAACAAAAACTGAAAATGAAATTCCAGTTGTTTCCAAAGAAGAAAGCATGATTTTTGCTTTTCATTTTGTTGATTAGATGACTAGGTTGATAAAGAAGTAGATGCACATAGTTTGGATCAGGCCTACTAGAGTGGACAAGCCAAAACAGATCAATGCTACGAAGCTGCTGCTATATAGAGCAACAACAACTGAAAAACAAGAAGCAGCAGCTACTACACCTGCACCAGCAGAGTACTGGGCTGCAAGTTTCAGGCTGTAACATACCATAATATCCTGAATTAAGTGAGTGGCCCGCAAAAGACCATTCCTGGATCAATTTCATTTTGGGCCAGATGCAAAAGTGCTTTTTCTCATTCTACCAGCCACGGGGGAATGGTGCTTGAGCTACTAGCACTAAGATATATAGTAATCAACATGCATGTTTGGAGATATAAACAAAATCCTTTGAATATTTATTTAGCACTTCTAAAAACATACAACACAGTTAACAGTCTACACATGGTAATTCATAAAGATGCTTGCAGATATGAACAAAATTCACTCCAGAATGGCCTCATATATTACTTTAACATATAGCATAGTTCACAGTTGAAGGCGACGACCTCCTGGTAAATAGACAAAGACTTGCAACTAGATACAACTGTCATGAGTCACTTGACGATGAGGATCAAATATGCCAGGTTATCCAAAAGTTCAGCCCGGGAGTTCATGGAATGCCTATTGGAGTTCAAGAAGAAGTTGCTAGTGCAAAAATTAAAGTGTTTGGGCTCTAATAACACACAAGCATCTGGATTCTCAGTTTTAAAAACTCAAGATAAAAGAGATGGTAACCCAGCATATCACATTGGATAGAACATATAACCCTAATTATGCGCGAAAAACAGAATGCTAAGCGTTTTTGAGAAAACACAAAATTTTGAACTTGCATGTGATCATTATTGTCAGGTACCTGTTTCCTCGAGGATTTTTGATATTAAGTTAAACTTGTAGTCACCCTCCAAAATATTCTAATTTCAGAATTATCTGCCCTGGTGAGCGGTGAGCATGTCAAGGCCTACGTAAGTAAGTATATAAGTGCATGAGGAACATTAAATTCTTAGATTAAAGTTTCTAAATCCTTTAGCATGTCCCAAAAGTTTAGGTGCTATACTTAAATTTAGTATACGTTGAATTCTGACCTGGTTAATCAGGAAACAATGACAAGTAGGAGCCTAGTCATTTACGTTTTAAGCCACATAAATTAACACATGACAAATGAAACGGAAATTGAATAGAATTCTATTCACTTTCTACCAAACCAAGCTGATTAAGACTTACTACAAAACCTACCAATTGAACATCATCTTGGAAGTAAAATCTAACACGACACATCCCGTAGCAACTGAATGAAAAAGCTAATTTATTCGTCAAATACCACGACACAGCATTCTTAGAAATGTAATATACCTAGGCTTGAAACTAATTTCAACAAAATTATATATTGTATCATATCATATGTTTTTAATGCAAGACTAGAAGAGCATATGCAGTCACTTTAGTCAGCTGCTGCACGCGCCTACTATTAAAAGTTACTATCTCAACCATTTTACCTAATTTGCGGATATTATGGTAATTCAATTCTTACCTAGAGGATTGATCTCTCCACCATATCCATGCTCCCTAATTACTTCCTCAAATGCAACAGCTGCCTCCTTGGGCACACCATACCATGTCTTCCCGGAGCCAATATGTAGATAGTTCATGCTATGCAAGTCATGATCCTCAACATGCCAGGCAAACCAACTAAACATCATAGCAACATAAACCATTGGCGAAGTGACGCCAGGTATCTCCTCCTTCATGAACCTGAGCAACGACAAGCTCTCCCTCGACAATTTCCTCATATTCCACTCAGTCTCCCCAACTGTCATCGCACCCTCATTCTTCCTCCCACCAGTCTTGTGCTTGTGCGTGACAAAGGCCGACCCGGGCATGTCATTAGCATACTCCACCGAAAGGGGCTTATCAACCATGGCATTCCAATAGAGGGTCTCCATTTCCAAAGCACTCAGGGCCTTCTTAGCGTACTTCTTGAGATAATTCTTCTCGAAATTCCTGGCCTTGGCTTCAAATTCAGCAAGGGTGTATCTTTCCCCACTCTGCCACACGGGTTTCTGCACGGGGCGGTGCTTCCTTGGGCAGAAGCCGATCTGCTGCTGCCGTGTGGTGAAAGTGGGGCCCGATTCGGACCGAGCAACAAGGGACTTATTCAAATTTGAAACGACAGTTTTCCTGGGAGCAGCAGGCACAGGGGGGACTATCTTACAGATACCATACTTTGAGGCCTCTTTCTCAATCTTAAAAATGTAGCCAATTGGATCTTGAAACTCAGCCAAACTCGGGTGGTACTCTGGGGCCACCGCCATCGATTTCAGCCATGGAGAAACCTCAATATTCCCACCAACACTCGCCTCCACAGCCATTGCCAACCGACCCACCCACAAAAAGCAACAGAAGAAACAATTCACACACACTCACCAACAAACAAGTACTCACTCAACATTTGCATATGCATGCGTATACAAGAGAGATCTGAAGGGTTCATGAAGGAATAAGCGTTGCGAAAAAAATAAGAGAAAAGAGAATCTCTATTGCACTATTTCTTCCATTTTCTGATGTGGGGTTTCGTTATTTTTTTAGTGGTTTTTTCTTTTGCCTAGTTTCTTTGTTTTCCTCTGTTTTCGTTTGGGGTTTCTTTCTTTCCCCTGTCTTTCGGTTTCGGGTGAGAAATGAACAGAGGAAAGAGGGGGAGTGAGAGAGTGAGGGTGAGAGGGGTTGTAGTGGCCTTGGGTAAAAGGTGGGACTGGGGTCTGGGAAGCTGACAGTGGTTTTAAGGAGTCAAATGACCGTTTTACCGGTGGGCCCCTCTTTTAAATTATTTTATATTAGTATAATTTATATGTACGAACAAAAGTAATTAAATAAAATATATTTATTAAAAAATAAATTCTAATTTATATTAAAATTATACAGCTATTTTATTCCTTGACTCGGCAATTCACCCACGATCAAGTTTTCTCAGTTGAATATCTCAATATGATCAAGTATTCAGGATTGTCTATTATATTAACTTAGAAAAATAATTTTATTTTTCGTATTCATAATTAGGAATGACAATGAATCAGATATCTATCCATTAAGTATTTTTCAAACTCAAATTTATTTATATTTTTTCTATATATTCTCGTACTAAACTCAATTAAAAAAATAATTTTACTATCCTTACATGTCTCAACTAATACCTAATAAAAATCTGAAACACTACAAAGTAAATATTAATTCTAAATAATTGAAACTTTTCTCTTTCGCCTAATATTAGTCAAAAGGTCGAGAAAGATATATTTAATTACATCTTTCGATTTTTTTTTTCAATTGTCCATACATAGCTTTATGGTTTCAATGTGGAACAATTTCAAGAAGACAAAAATAGAAATTTTAGAAAAATAGGATTGAAAATGAAAAAAATTCCATGTAGCACATGATGTTCTAAATTCATAACCCGATCACCTATATAAATATATTTATTTGGTTTTCTTAAACATTTTCGTTTACAAATTTTCTATTGGCCCCTTAAAATGTTATCATACTTTTTAAAATATTTTTGTTTCTTTAAAAATGTTTAGTATCTTAAAAATTAGTGTTAATTATAAACTGACTTAGAAAAATAATTTGTCTCGTAAGCCATAGCTTTCTCCATGGCACGATTTGGGCCAATAAAAAAAATTGGCTAGAAATTTTCTATCCAAACACTTTTTTTTTTCTATCTATTCAGACTCGATTGTCAATTTCAGGCTAATTTGAGATCCCTAAGTTTAGCCAAAACCTTTTCATTTTCAACTAAAAAAATAGACGTATTGAGTTTTTTAATTGTCTTATAATCTATATATATATTATTAAAACGATTGCGGATTCGAGGCCTATCCTTAATTTGAGTCCTACGTAGCGCTCTCTCCTTTTAGTATTCCTATTTATCTTTAACCCTTATTTTGAGCATTTTTATTTATATATTATTTAGTATTAGTATTCCATATACTTAAAACATTCCAGAAATATATATATATATATATATATATATATATATATGGCGTTAAAACTCTTCCAAAAATTATAAAACGTGTATATATATTTTTTCCTAGAATAGACATTTTTGTTTAAATTTATTATATAAATTATAGTGTGTGTGTATATCTATATATATTATATTTGTAATTTACTAAAATCTTTCAACTTTAATTCTCATTTTGAGCATTTTTATTCATTTATTCTATGTATATTTAATATAAATTTTCTCATTCCTCATTGATTCTTAATAAAACTTCAATCTTGGAGAATCTATATAAATACTCACAATCCATGTGTATTTTCTCATTCCGCAATTATTTTGCACAACCAATATAATTTGGCAAATTAAATTGTTGGCCAAATAAAAAGTTTTATTTTTATTGATAATTTTAAACATCATTTCATTATAATACATCACTTGGCACTAGACTGAAAGTCAGAGAGTACTATAGGAAGCGTTACGTTCAGATGCCCTTAACCCTACCCGTAGGTAGAATAAAAGACTCGCCTTCTGATTTGATCAATTATTAAGTTGTCAATATTAATTTGTTTAATTTAAAAAAAATTAAATTGATATAAATAAAAGAAAATTCTCAAAAATACATATTCTTAATTATAATTCTTGAATTTGTATATAATTCTCAATTAATGTATTTTATTTTCATAATGCAGTTCACCGTCGATTTTCGACGGGACACACGCTAGTTCTAATTTATTTGCAGGATATTTTTGTTGCTTTTAATTTCTTTAGAAAGGATTATTTTTCTGTTAATTATAGACCAACATTGGAAATTAGTTTATTTCTCGGGTCCAATCTTTTAATCGCATTTGATATTATTTCCAAGTTCCAACGTATATAATACTATAATTTCATCATTCATTCTTATGGAATGACCATTTACTATTACTTCTTTGAATCTGATGGTGGCGGAATTGTAATAATAGATAAATTTCGCTGATTCTCATTCTTTATACAATTCATCATGATTTGCCCTAACGTACCACCACTTATTTTCTTGAAGATCCATTTATTACATATAATAATATTTTTCCTTATTTTTCAAATTTTTTTTCAACGGCTGAAGTATGGGTTCTTGATAAACACTCATTTTACACGGATTTCACTTGTTCTCTTATGCACATTTCAAGAAGATTATGTGCTTTTGTGACATCTTTTGGTTTGTTTTCATAATTATGCTATGATGTCACGTTTGGGTATAGTTTTATATGTTTTGTGTAGATTTGAGTGTTTCAGAGTAGCTAACGTTGAAGTTCAACTCGTTGGGAGTTCGTGGGCAAAAGCGGATCCAAATTTGGAGTTGTAACGAAGGAGCACGGGTCGAAACAAGCTTGCCGAGCAAGAGAGTGCAAAAACGGTGACCTGGATGCTTCAGTCGCCGTTTCTACAAAATCACCTTACAAAACCGACGACCGGGACAACGACCGTTGCCCGGGTTGTCGGAAATCTCTGGAATGCCCAAACATTACAAAATCGGCAAATAAAATCCCAAATCTAAATAATCAAGAGTTTGAACAGTAAAGAGGTTTCTAAATTTTATTTCCCACTATATTTTCGATTGACAGTCCTTGTGGATACGATATTCGATTTACTAACTATCTACAATTGCACCGTTTAGTGATCAACATTTTGGCACCGTTGCCGGGGACTGTATAGATAATATAGTGATAATAATCTTGATTCTAATTTATTAGTTCAAGCATTTTTCATTTTATTTTATTTTTAATTTTCCTATTTTCGCTAGCCCCTAATTTTGAACTCTTTTGAGCAGGTTGTGTATGAGCACGAAAGCCAAAGGAGAACAGTTGATTCCTTTAAATCCAGAAATTGAAAAGACACTCAAAGCAATAAGGAAATAAGAAGAAATATGGGGGACCAACTTGCTCTCACACGAGCCGATTTGCTACGTCGGATTGAAGAGATGCAAGCTCAAATTGAGGAGCAGAATGGGAGAATGAATCAAGCTCCTCCACCTCCATTGAATCAAATGTTCCAGCCGCAAGCAAATCAATTCAGAGATGGAGGATGGGGAATTCGAGTGGAGGCAAAGGCCTTTGAATTGAAGCCATCTCTGATTCACATGTGCAAGTTGATCAATTTGGATGAGGGGCAACTGAAGATCCAAATGCTCATCTAGGAGCATTCATGGATAGTTGTGAGACAATCAAGCAGCAAGGAATTTTCAGTGATATTATCCAATTAAGACTATTCGGATTTTCATTAAGGGACAAGGCCTTGGTACAATACTTTAGACCGATCGGGCATCACTACTTGGGAGAAGATGTGCCAAAAATGCTTGGCAAAGTACTTCCCTCCTCACAGTTAATTATAGATTACTTTATAAAAATAATTTTACTTCTCGTATCTAAACTTATAGTTTTGAATGAGAATGGATTGGGTACTCATCCATTAAGTATTTTTTTAAATCCAAATTCATTTAGAATTTTTGTACTCGTTCTAGTCCTAAATTCGATTAAAAATGATCTCACTATTCATACATTTCATAAACTTGTTAGGTAATACCCGATAAAAATTCCAACACTACAAAATAAATAGTACTTCCTCCGTCCCATTGATAATGTCCCATTTCTTTTGGCACGGTTATTAAGGAGAAAGGTAAAAATATAGAAAAGTAGTAGGTCTCACCACTTTTGAAGAGTTAATTATTTCCTTATTTGGAAACAAGACATTATCAATGGGACAGACGAAAAAGGAAAATGGAACGTTATCAATGGGACGGAGGGAGTATTAATTATAAATAGTATAAATAAAAAAATATTATAGTAATTAAATAAAAATGAGATGTGATAAAATAAATATCGCATGAATTTTTTCCTTATTAAATTGTATTTTTCAAAATAAATAAGAAGAAATGAATTTAAATTTAAGCATGTAATTAAATAAATACAAAAAATTAATTAAGGTGTGGTGCTCACATGAGTTAGTCCCCATATTTATTTTGCCAAAACCAATTGGCTAAATTAAATAAGATATTATTTTGAAAAATGTATATATTATATTTAAGACAAAAACTCCCGTAAGACCTGTCTTACAGGTAAAACTAGGGGTGAGCACGGTTCGGTTAACCGACCGTTTGCCACACAAAAAAACCGACCATACGGTTTTTAATCGGTCGGTTAACCGCTAAAATGTAAAAAATAAAAACCAAAAACCACTATAACGGTTAACCTAAAAATCGGTTCGGTTAACCGTTATTCAACGGTTAACCATGTAGAAAGAAAATTCTCAATTTTTTTATAATTCATAGCATGAAAAACAAAAATCCATATCTAAAAATGTGAATACGAAATATAGATTTAAAGAAGTATAAATAATAAATTGAACACTCTTCTATCTTTCCCTTTTTCTTTCCAGTTAGATGATCTAACCTTTCCCATTTTTCCTTTCCCTTTTTCTGTCATATTCTTTCATACTCTTTTCCCCTTTTCGGTTCATCAAAAAGATATTAGGAGGAAGGGGAGTAGAGGTCTGGCGGCGGCGTTCTGGCAATAATTTCTTCCCGTTTGAGGTAACTCCAGTCAGCTTGGAGTTAAAACCAATCGATGCATTTTGGCTCTTCCTTTTTCGGCTGATACCAATTGATGGTCATTCTCAGCTGTATGACTCAGTTTGGAGTGAGTCATCTTGTCTTTCTTTCTCTGCTGAAAGACACAGTTTGCGAGGTTCTCCCTCAATTGGATAAACCAATTGGGTTTTATCAGTTGGATTTGATTCCCCCTGATTTGATAAATTCATTTTGAAATCCTTGGGGTTCCTGCTGAGTTAGTCCAGCTGTGTCCGATTCCTTCTAGATGACACACGGTGATCCAGCCGAGTATTTCCTGCTGGATGCTCTTCTTGAAGATTCTGCTGGACTGGGATGAGATCAATTGTTGATACCAATTGATGGTGAATCTGCTGAACTGATTCCTCTTCTGGATTCTGCGATCCATGTTTGATCTAGCTTTGTTTGATATCCAGAGGATGACATTTGATAGTTCAGCTGGATTTCTCTCTTTTCTCCACTTGAATATTCTGCTGGATTGACTTTGCCCTCAGCTGATATCACAGTTGTGTCGATTTCCAGCTCGGTGGAGTTCTCCCTGAATTTGATAGTAGGTGGCTGTCTTTTCTCAGCTACTTCCTACTTCACTTAAGCCAGTGATTTTCTCAACAATTACGTTCATCTGTCAACTTGATCTCTGATCTTGAGAAGACAGTCAACTGTTCCATGATCAGCTGAGTTCACTGCTACTTTGCGGGGTAGAATCTTCGATTTTCTGGTCTTTGCATTGCATTTCTGCGCATTGAACTCACCAGGAAAACCGTAATCACAGCAATTGGCTGATGGACAACAGATTACGCTAAAGTCCATCAACATAAGAGACATTTGATATTATTATTATTTGTCTCAAATGAGCTAAATCCTTTAACGTATCCTTTCGAGATATCACCAAAGGTTACATGGGACCAGTACGATTGACATATTCTTTGAAGAGCTTTGAGGTGAGTCATGAGCTTTGATCACCAGCTGTCTTTCTTTCACAACACGCTTGATGACTCCTCAAAATGCGCATGTCCCTCTTTGACCTGTTATCACTCCTTCGGCACCCAGTTGTGATTGGGTCCGGCTTTGTTGTTGAGGGTTCCATTGATAACCCATATTTGTCCTTATCTTTTGTGAGTGATACTTCTGGTTGGTCCTTGAATGAGTCCACTTCTCTTTGGACTTTCGATGGCTGCTTGAATTCCATCTTCTTTGATGCAATCCATTTTCAAACTGGAGCCTGTCAGCTTGATATCCAGCTTGATATCCCGTCTGCTGGAATCTTGATGTGAAGTTCGGTTGATTTCCAGCTTTATAACCAGCTGAGATCCTTCTCATCTGTCTTTTTGGTTGGCCTTGACATATGAGCTGGATGACATTCTGTCTTTGATTTTGATTCCAGTCAGCTGGATTTTCTGCTCCTTCTTTTGAGCTCTGTGTTTAGTTGGGAGTCGCTGTGTTTCTTGGGCTTGAGGTTGCCGAGCAGTTTTCTTCTTTAGCTGGGCTGAGCTTGGAGAGCTGGCTTGATGAAGTTCGATCTTTTTGGAACATCCTTGGCCTTGGTTCCAGCTGTGCTTGCATTGGCTGGAGCCATTCTTTGATCTTGTTGGGAAAATTCTAGAGTTTTGATTCGATTCCAAAACCCAACTGTTCTCCAACCTAGTAGATGAATGTACAAACCTAAGTTAAGTTTACCAGCTCGCTTGTTTGAGCCTTAGATTTTCTAAGTTTACAGGTAAGGAAGCTGAAGACAAAAGAAGACCCAGCTGAGTGATCAGCTGGACCCAAAGTCAGCTGAAAGATTTCTTAGCTGAACAGAGTTCAAGGACTGAGCTGAGTCAGACTGACTCTCAAGAAAAGAAGAGTGGATCCAGCCAAGGAGATCCAACGGAGCAGAATGAATTGAGCTGACTTAAGTCTAAGAGAGTCAGCTGAGCAGACAAAAAGGGAACTAACTCTGAAGTCATCACTTCAAGTCAGTTTACCCAATCCAGCTCTAAATTCAAAAACCAGCTCGAAAGACAGAAATCCCGGTGTCAGAGAAAGTCAATATACCTCGACCAATGAGGGATCGACATCTCAGTATCCTAGAAAGGCGAACCTAGGATCTGACACAGTGATGAAGACAGGTGAAGATACGTTCAACGGCAGATCGACAGATCAGAGAGTAGGTAAGATTCAAACGGCTCTTCCAACGGCTAGATTTGAATCTCTACCTATAAATACCAGTCTTCAACCTCAGAATCAAATACGAAAAACTCTCTACAAGCTTTCAACCTCTCTGAATCTCTCAAGTTTTAAAAAGCTCTCCAGCAGTTATCTAATTCTTTGAAGAACACTTAAATTCTTAAGTGTTTACTTTCAGAAACTGCTTTAGTTTCGTCCGATCAATAGGCAGAAATCATAGTAAATCCAAAGCCTAGATCTGAACGAGTTCATCTTCCAAAGTTCTTCATTGTAAGAACTCGTTCAAAGTTGGAAACCAAAACCCTCCTTTACCCAGAAAAGGTTAGGTCAAGGTTACGCCCTCTCGAAGAGCAAAATTCGAGTGTAAGGTTTTTCAGTACCCGAAAACTGAAAAGATATAGGCTTCTACAGTGCCCGTAAACTGTTAGAACACAGCTCGAGGTAGAGCAGCGAAGTTGCTTGGTACTCGTAAACCAAGTGGTCATCCTTAGTGGATTTACCAGCTAAAACCTGGTCGTGGACGTAGGAGTTCTCTCTCCGAACCACGTTAAAATTCCGTGTTCTTTATTGCTTTATTCTGTCCTTGCATTTTATATATTTAAAGAACTAACCTCATTTGCACATCACAAGTTTTCAAAGCTTAAGTTCTCTGGCTGTGTGACCCAGCCAGCTGCATTTGTTTCAAACCTGCTTAACTGAAAACTGAAACTAAGTTTTTTTGAGATTTTGTAAAGGGAACGAGCTAAGTTTTTCTTTCCACCACTTTCCGCACATCCAGCTGATCACCTTCTTTAGAAGTCAGCTGAACTCATAACTGAGCTCTCACTCAACTCTGTTTTAATTTGTCAATCATTTTCAAAAATCCCTCTTCGGTGTATTCACCCCCCCTCTACACCGAAGACCTCGTTCCGGGACCATCAATTGGTATCAGAGCAGTGGTCAAACGACCTCTGTTTCTGAATCAAGAGATTTGTCTTGAAACTCTGTGTCAGTGGTCAACTGAACAGATCCGTTTTTTAGAAGAAAAAAAAACTCATACTAGTGCATCATGTACATCTCTTCATGGATTCTTATCTTAACAGGAATCTTCCCACCTTCTCAGTTGATGATTATGCAATCTGGAAATTCAGATTGAAAAGCTTCCTGTGTGCGCATCATGACATGATGTGGGATGTCATTACAGACGGACCCATCCTCATTTATAAGCAAGAAAATGAACTCGTACCGGCACATGATGGAGGACAACCAGCTTACCAGCCAATTCTCAAACCAAAGAAGGAATACTCTTCAGAAGAGCGAAAGCAAGCTGGATTGGACAGCTTCGCAAGGAACACCATCTCATCAACAGTCTCAAATGCCTACCTGAGTAAGATTATCAAGTGCGAGACAACCAAAGAGATGTGGGAAACACTTGCCAAGCTATGTGAAGGGTCAGAAGAGATCAAAGAAAACAAATTCACAATAGCTTGCCAAAAATTCGACAACTTTAAGCAGCTAGCCAACGAGTCCATCAAAGCGATGGAGCTAAGGTTCTCAAACATAGTCGTCGAGATAGAGACAATCAGAACTGGGAAATACACCCAGCGGGAAAAGAATTTAAAGGTTCTTTCAGCTGAATGGAACACTTACAAAGTAGTTCACCAAAGTCGAAGTGACTTGGGTGATCTATCTACAGAAAGGTTGTTCTCACTCTTAAAAGCCAACGAATACAACTTGAAGATCACCCAAGAAGAGTCTTCAAGTAGACAGAATGAAGGAGAACTCACCCCAGCTCCAAAAGAGATAGCGTTCAGAGCCAACTCTGAAAAGTCAGCTCATGTCAAGTCAGCTGAGTCCTCCAAGAAGAAGAAGGACAAAAAGGATATGAGCAAAGAGGAGCTACTCGAGGAAATTGCCATGTTGGTGAAAAATTAAAACAGACTCAATACCAGCAAAGGCAAATACAAAAAATTCGCCAAGACGTACAGAGACAAGTATGCTGCAGCTGATGAAAAGCCAGCTGACTCCTCAAAACGGACAGAGGAAGGTTGTTTCAATTGCAAAGAGCCGGGACACTACAAGCAGGACTGTCCCAAACTGTCAAAGAAGGAAAAAGATTTTCTGAAAGCTAAGGCAGCTGACAGAAGAAGAGCATATATAGCTGATGAAGAGTCCGAGTGTAACAAAATAGATGATGACATGCCTTTCTCAGACTCAGAGGAAGATGCACTCATGGCCCGTGATGATCAAGACTGGGATACTTGCTTCATGGGACAGACAGACGGACTCGACGATGATGAGGTAACTTCTAAAACTCAGGATGTATCTAACCCATCACCATCACACGAACACTCTACGCAGGTCTCTGAATCAGAAGGACAACCTGATTGGAATCTGGTGGAGAAAGTCAAGAATGATTTCAAGGATTTACAAGAAATTCTTGATGTCATAATGTGTGAAAATACTGAGCTGAAGGTAGAACTGAAAAAGAAAGAAGCATCAGAAGCAGCTGATGCCACACAGCTCAAAGAGGAAATAGTGTCGCTCAACGAAAAGATAGTCAAACATGATCAGCTGATGAAGGAATTCTACTATGAGAAAAAGCAGCTGGTGGACAACTTGGAAAAATTCACAGCTGAATCAGACAGAAAGTCAGCTGAGATCTTGGAACTAAAAAGGTTAGAAGATACACTAACCACAAAGCTGGTAGCACTTATCAAAGCTACATCAACGATGGATGAAATAATTAGTGTACAACGACCAGCAGCATTAAAGACGGGATTGGGTTATGATGGGTCTAAGGATTTAACAAATGTTGTAACTACAAGTGGAACCAAGGTAACTTTTGTGAAAGCAAAAGAGAATCCAGCTCATTTGCACAACGGATCGAAACAGAAAACACAGCAAGGTCCTAGAAGACAAGCTGTAAGGCAACTCCAGGCACAAATTAAACAACATTGGATTCAACCACAACGAAGGAATGACGCTGGACAACATCGACACCAGCATCATCAGCAGCAAGTGGCAAGATATCAGAAAAGATATCCAGCTGGATATCAGTCATATGATTACCAGCTGGATTATCAAGTCCAGCCGAGATACCAAGTTAGACAGCAGAGACAGAGACAAAGAAATGTCTCAGCTGTACACTCAGCTGGAAACCAAAGAAGAACTGAACAATCAAGAAATCAAGCTGGGAGACGACAGAGATCAAGACCCAGCCAACAGAGTCAAAGAAAGAACACAAAGAACGTGTTCATAGACACAGCTGGGAGAATTATTAGAACAAATGATCCAATCAGAGTCATAAAACAAATCTGGATCGTAAAGGGATCTCTAACTAACCCATAAGGACCCAATCACAACTGGGGACCTAAATTTTGATTTCTGTGACAGGCTACAAGAGAAAGACGCATCATAGAGGAATCAATGAAAACACTGTGGTACATGGACAGCGGATGCTCAAAGCACATGACTCATCTGAAGCATCTACTCTAAGAATACGAAGAGCGTCCAGGCCCTCAAGTAACGTTTGGTGACAACTCCAAAGGTTTAACCAAAGGTTACGGTAAATTTGAAACCAACAATGTTAAAATATCTAACGTTTCATATGTACAAGGATTAAAACATAACTTGCTTTCCATTAGTCAATTCTGCGACAATGGTTTTTCTGTCAAGTTTGATGCACAGGGATGTACAGTGAAAAACAGGGAAACCAAGCAGGTATTACTGAGAGGGAAAAGAGAAGCAAACATATACTTTGCTGACTGGAATAGCAGCCCTCCAGACACTTGTCTTGTATCAAAAAGCAGCAATGAAGTCAGCTGGCTGTGGCACAGACGGTTGAATCATCTCAACTTCAAGACAATCAACAAGCTGGCTAGAAATCAGCTCGCTATTGGAATTCCAGATCAAGTTTATGACAAGAGTCATATTTGCAGTGCTTGTCAACAAGGAAAACAAACAAAGATTTCATTTTCTCTCAAGCCGACGCCCTCAACTGATCGAGTTCTTCAACTTCTTCACATGGATCTTTTTGGTCCAGTAACACCAGCGAGTTTCAACGGCAGGAAATACACTCTGGTCGTAGTGGATGACTTCTCCAGGTTCACATGGGTTTCATTCCTGTACCAGAAAAGCGAAACAAGATCCAAGCTGCCGGCCCTGCTGGAAAGGTTAACGACTCAAAAAGAATGCAAAATTATCTCGATTAGATCAGACCGAGGAACTGAGTTTCTGAATGAAACCATATATGAATATTGTGAGAAGAACGGAGTACAACATCAAACCTCAGCTGCACGTACACCTCAGCAGAATGGTGTAGCTGAGAGGAGGAACAGAACACTAAAAAAAACAGCTACCTCAATGTTAGCAAGCTCAGCCATTCCAAAAAAATTCTGGGCTGAAGCAATCAACACAGCTTGCTTCACTCAGAATAGATCGCTACTCACATCCAGACAAGGAAAGACTCCGTACGAGCTATGGAATAACAGGAAACCCTTCATCGGGTACTTCAAGGTTTTCGGTTCAAAATGCCATATCCTAAATAATGGGAAAACCCAGCTGAAGACATTCGATGCTAAAACTGACCGAGGAGTATTCCTTGGTTACTCAGCTGTAAGTGAAGCTTACAGAGTCTTCAACAGGAGAACACAAACAGTCGAAGTGACCCTTCATGTCACCTTTGATGAAACATCTTTCGAATTCAGAGAGTCGATCAAACAAAGAAACACAGCTGGAACATCAAACAGCGATCCAGCTCAAACAAGATCTTAAGAAATTCGAATCCGGAATCTAGCCGAACCATTGATTTGGGATGATGAACCAGGAGAACCTCTAATCAATACAGCAGAGGCAAATCAACCAGCTGAAAATCCAGAGGAATCCCCAGTATCAGACCAAGGGAGAATGCCGCCAGCTGGAAATCAAGACCCAGCTGACTCCCCAGCTCCCTCTCCAGCTGAATTCACTCAGTCTACGCCTCAAGATCAATCTAATTATAATCCAAATCAGAACGAGTCTCAGGATATGACTCCAGAACATGTCCAAGCAAGACGTGACTTAGCAACAACAAGCATCAATGAGCTAGAAGAATAAATTAGAAGAAGACGAAGATGGATCGAAGATTATCGAGCTTCAGCAATCATTGGAGAACCATCAGACAGAGTTAGAACAAGAAATTCAATTGCTCAAAACCCGTCATCAAATCCTCAAGAAGCAGCTAATAAAGCTCAAGTCTCAGTAGAGCTAGAACTGACCGTCTACGACGAAGACACAGCTCTCATGGCGTGTTATGTAGCTCAAGTTCCAGAGCCTCAAACAATACTCGAAGCCTTAAAGAGCGTGCCCTGGACAAATGCAATGCAAGAAGAGCTGAATGAATTTCTCAGAAACTGCGTCTGGGAACTGGTCGATAGACCAGAAGGAGTCAAAATAATAGGACTGAAATGGATATTCAAAAACAAGCTGGATACTCTTGGAGTAATAATCAGAAATAAGGCTAGATTAGTCGCCAAGGGTTATACACAGCAAGAAGGAATAGACTTTGAAGAGTCATTTGCTCCAGTAGCAAGATTGGAAGCCATCAGATTATTCCTTGCATACGCTGCACATCACAAATTCAAAGTATACCAAATGGACGTGAAGTGTGCATTTCTGAATGGGGAAATCAAAGAAGATGTCTACGTAGAACAACCTCCAGGATTTGAAGTAGAAGGAAACAAAGTTTACAAGCTAAAGAAGGCGCTTTATGGTCTGAAGCAAGCACCTCGAGCTTGGTATGACACTCTATCAGGATTTCTTGTATCCAAAGGATTCAAGAAAGGTTCAGTCGACAGAACCCTCTTCACCATCAAACTAGGTGAAGATATATTAGTTGTCCAAATTTATGTGGACGACATCATCTTCGGCTCAAGATCAACTGTCTTATGTGAAAAATTTGGAGAGATGATGTCAAAAAAATTCCAAATGTCGATGATGGGAGAAATGAGTTTCTTCCTAGGACTTCAAGTCGAGCAATCAGCAGAAGGAATATTCATAAATCAATCCAAGTACGTGAAAGACTTGATCGCCAAATATGGAATTCAATCCAGCAAAACGGTGAAGATCCCCATGAATACCAACTGGAAGATTGAACCTGGAACCGAAGGAAACCAGTGGATCCCAGCAAATACAGAGGGATAATTGGTTCCCTGCTGTATCTCACAGCTAGCCGCCCAGATATATCATTTGCAGTCGGAGTATGTGCCAGATTTCAAGTTGATCCTAAGGAGGCACATATGCAAGCAGTCAAGAATATTCTCAAATATCTAAAGGGTACTCAGAGCGTTGGGCTGTGGTATCCAGCTAAAGATAATTTGCAGCTGACTGGATACTCAGACTCAGACTTTGCTGGAGATCGATTAGACAGAAAATCAACTTCAGGAACATGTCAGTTCCTAGAAAGCAAGTTGATATCATGGTTTTCAAAGAAACAGACGTGTGTCGCTACATCTACAACTGAAGCGGAGTATATGGCAGCTGGAAGCTGCTGCTCTCAAATTCTCTGGCTGAAGCATCAGCTGGATGACTATGAAGTGAAAACTGGTCAAGTTCCAATCTTCTGTGATAGCTCAAGTGCTATTGCAAAATCTGAAAATCCAGTCCTTCACACAAGGTGTAAGCATGTTGACGTTCGACATCACTTCATCAGAGATCACGTGGAAAATAAAGACGTCATTGTTGAGAAAATTCACACAGATATCCAACGAGCTGACATTTTAACAAAGCCTCTGATGGAAGCAAGATTCAAAATGCTGTGTGGATTGCTTGGATTGCTTAATCCAGATGAAGGGACTTCATCCAGTTGAGAGGGAATAAGACTCAGCCGGATATCTTTCAGTTATCAAGTTGGAAGAATCCAGACCGAGTCGGTTTGGGAACTCAATTGAAGAAGGAAAACCAGCTGAGGGGGAATCTAGCTCAGCTGGATAATAAAACTGAAGGAGAAACTCAACATAAAGAAACACAGCCGATGTATCAGCTGACTACAAATATCAGCTGACAGGTTTGCAGTCTTTCATTTATTTCCCTAAGGAATATGCTATTTAAGGATAAAATTATTTGAATTTAATTCAAATACCCAAGACATTCCTTAGATGGATTAGTCAATAAGCCATCCATCCAATCGAATCCCATCGCATTTAATGAAAAGCATGCAGGGTACTGTAGCTCGGGAAAGTCGAGGCAGAAGTCAGAACGTTTTGACTACCTCACGCGCGCGTGACCAACACTCTATTTACGCACGTCACTTAACGTGTAGCGCAAATTTCTCCCAGCCGCAGATCTTAAAGTCGGATGCCAAGATCTAAACCGTTCATCAAAATAGACGGTTGATATATATATATATATCAAAGATATGCAAATCGTCGCCATAGTTTTTTCCATATCTCTGAAATTTTATATAACAAGTTCTTGCTTATCTTTCTGCAAAACACCTTTCCCTTGTATCTTCTAACTCTTTAATACAGAAAAAGATCATGGCACCAAAGAAGATAATAACACCAGGAGTGAACCAGTCTGAGAATCTCATGTCAAAGCTTCACTTTGAGAGTTGCTTAACTCTCAAGAATTACAAGAACTCAGAGTTCCAGGAGGTGCTGGATCTCATCGAGAAAGCCGGTCTACTGCAATGGGCGACTGCAAGACCGAAGAACATCTTCCGCCGGGAAGTGGCAGAATTCTTCATGGAGATGACAAACAGAGATGAACGTCTCCGCTCCAACATCACTCTTCATATCAAGGAAAAGACAGGGCATACAACTCCCTGGGATGTCGACATCAATATCAATCGGATGTTGAGCAAGCTGTTCGGCCTAAAGACTCTTGGGGACCGCTCCCCAGACAACTACACCAGAGAAGAAATCTAGGCCGAACTGGACCAGATGCTGTTCAAACCGGAACCTTACAGGGCGAGCATGTCCAAGCTTCTGCTCAAGCCTAAATTCAGACTTCTTCTGGATGTCACCCAGAAGTGCATCCTCGGTATCGCTGGATCTCAAGGAGAGATCAGCATACCCAAGCTGAAGCCAATGATAGCCATCCTTAGGAATGATCCTGTGGATTGGTTCTCCTTCTTCATGGGAAAGTTGGAGAAAGAGTCGAAAAAGATTCACTTTGAAGATGATAGCTTCACCCGGTACAGCTGTAGGGAGACAATATATCTGTGCACCAAGGTGGCGTGCATAATAGAACACTACTCCACTGGACGGCAAATCAAGTGGCACGACACAGAAGAGTTTCCTGTGTCCAAAATTCTTTTTGAAAAGCAGAGTCAGCTCTCTGACTTGTTGAAGAAAGCAGCCCCTGAAGGGAAGAAGAAGATGCAGGAGACAAAGCAGCAGACTGCCTCTCCCTCTCAAGCAGGGAAAAGGAAGCAGCCGGAGGAAACTCAGCCAGCTGTATCTCCTCCTGTCAAAAAGAAGCTCAAATTCAAGGCAGCCAGCAAGCCAGCTGAGGAGACAGCGGAGAAGCCAGTTGATAAGCCAGCTGAGGAGACAACTCAGGATTCCTTCTCCAGCTCAGATCAAGGAAGAGAGTTCGTGATTGCATCACGAGAAGCTGAAGAACCACAGGTAGTGGTCCCCCACCCTGACCCGGAGGATGCTATTCCCCTTCGCCAAATTCTTCAAGCATCCTCACAACCCACTCCAGCTGATCTCACATCAGCTGGAACTCCTCAACAACACTCTCTTCTCCTTCCTCCTCAACAACACTCTCTTCTCCTTCCTCTTCATCCTCAGGTACCACACCCAGCATCCTCTCCTACTTCTTCAGTACCTGAAATCATCCAATTCTCAGCACCCAACTCACCTAAAGAGCCCCATCCAGCTAACGATCCTTTGCAGTTGGATGATGAAAACCAAGCTGAACCTTCTAGCCCCACTTCCTCTGAGGAAATCGAAATCCTCAGTCCCAGAGCCGTTGTACGTGTTGCCACTATCATGAGGTTCGAGGACCTCAGGCTTCAAGGAATAAAGAGCGCACTGCAACAATTTCCTTTTCTTGCTTCTCTACCCGCCGCATTAGTCGCCGTTAGCGACTTCAAATTTTATCTAGCTACCAAGATGTCTACTTGGTACGCAAATGAAGAACTTGTGGAGTTCTACACTTTTGATAAGCTCAAAGCCGAAGAAGCAGCTCTACAAGAGATATTTGGATTTGGAAGTCTTCAGGATGCTTTTGAGCATCAAGACGAGCTGATCCAAATCCTCATCCAAAAGGTTGAACAGGATGAAATACCACCTTCTGAGGAGGTCATCTCAAGAGCCACCTCTTACCTTCACAATCTCAACTGGATTGTTCCAGTTGAGACTGCAGTTGAGATTGCCAAGGAAATTGTCCCTGCCGACACAGCTGAGGCAATAATGATTGACGAAGGGCCAACTAATGCAACAGTTGAGTCTACCGAAGCTGGCCCACAATGTCCAAATGCCGATGACACTCGCTCACTGGTCAAGATCGAGGCAGTAAAACCCAGCCAAGTCGAATCCGGGACCCAGACAGATCCTAATGTGCTTTCTGATGCCATGAAGGACGAGATCGCCAAACAAGTTGAGGAAATCCTATTCCAGGATAGACTCAAATCAGATGTTGACAACCTTCTGCGCATCACAGCTGTAGAATGGCAAGTTCATTGTAATGGACAGTCCATTGATGAAGTCCACAAATTTGCCCAAAATCTACAAGAAAGCACTAGTCAAGATCTCAAGCAATCTCTCGTTTCTTAACGAATTGATCAGACAAATCATCTAGAGAAGAGAGTCCCAGAGATCATCTCAAACCTCCAAGCTCCACTGGAAAGCAGCGTCAACGACTTATCCAGCCAGCTGGAAGCTCTCCAACAGCTGACTCTCTCCAACAGAACTGACATTCACCAGCTGTTCAATCTCTACAAGGAGCTGGACAATCAGTTCAAAGCTGGAAGCAACAGCACAACACAGCTCAATCTCGTCACAGCAGACAACTCAGCCAAGATTGCTGATATTGACAAAGCCCTGGCCCAGCTGAATGAGACAGTTGTCAACCTCTCCTCCGCTCTTGTTGATAATGCCAAAAAGGGGGAAGGTAATGACAAGAGAAAACATCAAGGACGGGCAAAGGGAAAGCTGTAGCTGAAGTCGAAATTCAAGTGATACAGTCTGAGATTGATGAAGTTGTTGCTGAGCTGGATGCAGAAGAACCAACTGGACGGAAAGGAAAATGGAGCAAAATGATCATTCCTCTTGCCAAAGCTAGTGGAGCCACGCCGGAACAGTTGATACTCAATGGCTCTGCGACTTTGTGAATCAACAAAAGCAAGAGATGAAAAGCTTTCAAGAACAGCAAAAGAAGAAAGAAAGTTTGCTCAATGCCGAAGAAAAGAAGCAGAAGAAGAGAAGAGCAAACATGAGAGCAGCAAATTAAAAGTCTCAGATGCCGATGAACTGGAGAAGAACAGATGAATGGATCCCAGAAGAGTTAAACGACGACTGGGAACATACAAAATTTGAGTTCATTGAAGATTACTACTATCTGGGAGCTTACCCTAATACGCCCCCAGATGTTGCTTTCAAGATGCATCTCAATGAGCTTTTTCATCAAGATAGGATGACTGCGATAGCATTCTTCAATGCTGCAAGTACCGCAAAGATCCAATTCACTGCTTCCCAGCTGTATCATCTCCAGCCTCCGCTGATACCTGGAACTCATCTTCCTGACAAATCGAAAATTATCGCAGAAGTAAATAGATGGGCAATCAGGAGAAAAATTTCCAAGGTAAACAACGAAGAAGAATACAGGAAGCTGGAACAGATGATATTCAACCGATACAGGTTAAGAACAGATGAGCAGCTGGAAGAAGATAGGCTGAAGAATCAGCAGCAGCAGCAGAAATGAAGACCCAGCCAACTGGGATTAAATTGTTTTTTGTCTAATTTTCAGTTTGTTAATCATGTAATTCATGTAATCTTCTTTGTGGATTAATAAAACTGAAATGTTTTTGCTCTCAAGCTCACCCTGATGACAATAACTCTTTGTCCAGGCACTGAACTCTGAATTTAATCTTCTGCTGAAATTTTCTTATCGTTTTTAAACCCACTCTCTCATTTAGGGGGAAGTAGGTTATTTTTCTCAGTTAAGTTTTGGCATCATCAAAAAGGGGGAAATTGTTGGGAAAATTCTAGAGTTTTGATTCGATTCCAAAACCCAACTGTTCACCAACCTAGTAGATGAATGTACAAACCTAAGTTAAGTTTACCAGCTCGCTTGTTTGAGCCTTAGATTTTCTAAGTTTACAGGTAAGGAAGCTGAAGACAAAAGAAGACCCAGCTGAGTGATAAGCTGGACCCAAAGTCAGCTGAAAGATTTCTTAGCTGAACAGAGTTCAAGGACTGAGCTGAGTCAGACTGACTCTCAAGAAAAGAAGAGTGAATTCAGCCAAGGAGATCCAACGGAGCAGAATGAATTGAGCTAACTCAAGTCTAAGAGAGTCAGCTGAGCAGACAAAAAGGGAACTAACTTTGAAGTCGTCACTTCAAGTCAGTTTACCCAATCCAGCTCTAAATTCAAAAACCAGCTCGAAAGATAGAAATCCCGGTGTTAGAGGAAGTCAATATACCTCGACCAATGAGGGATCGACATCTCAGCATCCTAGAAAGGCGAACCTAGGATCTGACACAGTGATGAAGACAGGTGAAGATACGTTCAACGGCAGATCGACAGATCAGAGAGTAGGTAAGATTCAAACGGCTCCTCCAACGGCTAGATTTGAATCTCTACCTATAAATACCAGTCTTCAACCTCAGAATCAAACACGAAAAACTCTCTACAAGCTTTCAACCTCTCTGAATCTCTCATGTTTTAAAAAGCTCTCCAGCAGTTATCTAATTCTTTGAAGAACACTTAAATTCTTAAGTGTTTACTTTCAGAAACTGCTTTAGTTTTTCGTCTGATCAATAGGCAGAAATCATAGTAAATCCAAAGCCTAGATCTGAACGAGTTCATTTTCCAAAGTTCTTCATTGTAAGAACTCGTTCAAAGTTGGAAACCAAAACCCTCATTTTCCCAGAAAAGGTTAGGTCAAGGTTACGCCCTCTCGAAGCGCGAAATTCGAGTGTAAGGTTTTTCAGTACCCGAAAACTGAAAAGATATAGGCTTCTGCAGTGCCCGTAAACTGTTAGAACACAGGTCGAGGTAGAGCTGCGAAGTTGCTTGGTACTCGTAAACCAAGTGGTCATCCTTAGTGGATTTACCAGCTAAAACCTGGTCGTGGACGTAGGAGTTCTCTCTCCGAACCACGTTAAAATTCCATGTTCTTTATTGCTTTATTCTGTCCTTGCATTTTATATATTTAAAGAACTAACCTCATTTGCACAGCACAAGTTTTCAAAGCTTAAGTTCTCTGGCTGTGTGACCCAGCCAGCTGCATTTATTTCAAACCTGCTTAACTGAAAACTGAAACAAAGTTTTTCTGAGATTTTGTAAAGGGAACGAGCTAAGTTTTTCTTTCCACCACTTTCCGCACATCCAGCTGAGTTATCAGTCCTGCTGATCACCTTCTTTAGAAGTCAGCTGAACTCATAACTGAGCTCTCACTCAACTCTGTTTTAATTTGTCAATCATTTTCAAAAATCCCTCTTCGGTGTATTCACCCCCCTTCTACACCGAAGACCTCGTTCCGGGACCATCAGATCTGATTCAGCTTTGGCCATCTCCAGCTTCTTGATCAGCTATGTTTTCTCATCTTCAAGCTCCTGATCATTCCTCTGCTTGTGCTCATTCTTTAGCTCCGAATTCTCAGCTAGCTAGATTTCAAGGATTTCTAGCAATCTCTTGAAGTCGCTGAGCACTTCTTCGATGAAGTCTCTTTAGCATGCAGTGAGCTGTACCAAGTCCAGTTGGGTAAACTGCTGCTTCTTCTTTCATCTCTTGAGACCATTTTACTCAGCTGTGTGTCTAGCTGTGTTTGCATTTCACAGCTAGTCCCAGACAGCTAGGTGGGTAAGCTCAGTTTCTTCAACAACTGGGTTTGAGAATCCCATGCTTTATCTTCTGAGTCGGAAGAAAATACTTGATCTTCTTCTATCTTGCTCGACTTGAGCTCTTTATCTTTTCTTTGGGAAGTCGACTCAGTTGGGGTTCTCTTTGGGTAGAATTGCTTGTCGTGATGAACCTTCACGATCATCTTGTACCTTTCCTTGCTGTATTCCAGCCTATTAATATTCCATACAAGCATGACAACTTCTTCGTGCAATTCTTCTTTGCTCATATTTCTGTGCTCCTTGTTGGTTCTTCCAAGCTGAGCTGATTGAGCTGATCTTCTTGATTGAGCTTTGAAGGCTGTCTCTTTTACCTTGAGAGTCAGCTCCGTTTCATTCATCCGGCTGGATGATTCTCTGCTTGTGATCCTCAGATCAAATTTGTTGGCTTTCAAGATGGAGAACAATTTTTCCGTCTCCATGCTGCCATGATCAGTTCTGCTTTGGTGAACCACTTTGTGTGTACACCATTCTGAGGAGAGAGCTGCAAGAACTTTCAAGTTCTTATCTCGAACTGTATATTTTCCAGTTCGGATCGTCTCGATCTCGACGATGAGGTTGGAGAATCTAAGCTTCATTTGATCAATGGACTCGTAGGAGAGTTGCTTGAAGTTGTCGAACTTCTGGCATGCAACTGAGAATTTGTTTTCTTGAATTTCCTCTGAGCCTTCACACATCTTGGCTAGAGTGTCCCACATCCCCTTAGGTGTCTCGCAGTTGATGATCTTGCTGAGATAAGCGTCCGTCACCGTTGAGGAGATGACGTTGCGAGCGTAGCTGTCCAATCCAACTTGTCTTCTTTCTTCTGGAGAGTACTCCCTTTTGGGCTTCACAACTTGCCGGAGTACTCGTTCAGCTCCAGGTGTGGTTTCTACTTCTCTTTCTGACTTCATGATGACGATAGGTCCGTTAGTGATAACATCCCACATCATGTCGTGTCGTGCGTACAGAAAGCTTTTGAGTCGGAACTTGCAGATCTGATAATCATCGACAGAGAATGTCGGACCTGCACAAGGAAGATTCCATGACAGTATGCAATATAATGATTTAAAAAAAAATTTGAAACTTTGAAGGATCTGTTCAGGTGACCACTATCAGCAAAGAGGCTGACTTGACACGGACACAGTGATCTTTTTGAACCACTGCTCTGATACCAATTGTTGGTCCCGAGACGGATACCTTGGTGTAGAGGGGGGTGACTACACCAAGGTTTAAAACCTTTTCCAATTAAAACTCTTGAGTGAGCTGTCTGTGTTCGATCCAGCTGGAAGGCAGCTTGATCGACATAGCTGGCTGTGTGCGGAATGTGGTGGGTTTTTGGAAAGTTCGTCTGTTACTTCAAATATATTGCAAAGCTTTGTTTCTCTTTTCAGTTAGTCAGTTTATGCAGCTTGAAAGAATGCTTATAATGAGTTAGCTTAATGCATAAATAAAGCAGTAAAGAACAAAGCTATTTAACATGGTTCGGAGAAACTACTCCTACGTCCACGACCAGAAAACCTTCAGGTAATCCACAAAGGATACCACTGACTTTCCGCGCAGTCAGCAAGCGTTGCAGCTTAGTTTCTCAACCTGGATACAAGTTTACGCGTACTGTATCGAAACGTAACCAACTGTTTACGGGCACAGCTGAAGCCTAACCTGTAGTTTACAGGTACTACAGAACCAACACTCGAATTGCGCGCTTCGAGAAAGCGTACCTTTACCTAACCTTTTCTGGGTAGAAGGGTTTGTGTTTGGGTTTTCCAACTATGAACGAGTTCTTACAATGAAGAACTTTGAGTATAATGAACTCGTTCAAACTAGGCTTATGATAGGAAGGATTTTATGCCTAGATACTAATGGGAGAGAGCTTCAGTAGCCTGAGAATGAATAAGAACTTAGAAGGATATAGGCTGCTGGATCTTGAAGCTTTTCTGAGAGATATCTTGATCTTTGGTTAGACTTCTTTTAATGTAGTCTGTTGATCTCTCATCTTGTATTTTCTCTCTCTACTCACTCTTATCTCTTCTCTTCAATGGAAGAGGAGATATATATAGGTGGAGATTCAAACTAGCCGTTGGAAGAGAGCCGTTTGAATTAGACCAACTCTCTTTGACTTCTAGCCTTTCGCCTACGATGTAGGTCTGCATCTGCAGAAGCTATTCCTCATCTCTGATTGGACCACGTTAGATGAGATCTTCTGACACCGGGATCTTGTCTTGGAGTTGGTCTTCGTCTTCGAGCTGCTAAGCGTCTCTTCTGTGTCTTCAGCGTCTTCGACTCTGAGCTGTGTCTTAGACCTGAGCTGTATCATCAACCTGAGCTGTGTCTTCAACCTGAGCTGTGTCTTCAACCTGAGCTGTGTCATTAACCTGAGCTGTGTCTCAGACCTGAGCTGTGTCATCGACACTAAGCTGGGTCTTTTACACTGAGCTGGGTCTTCGACACTGAGCTGGGTTTCCGTCACTGAGCTGGTCTTGATACTGCTGGGTCTTTGACTCTGCTTGGTCCTTTCCGCCGAGTCCGCTTCCGCCGAATTCTCAGCTGTGTCTGCTTAGCTGCGTCTTCTGCTGTGTTGAACCTGTACTTAGAAAACCTAATAGCTTTGAACACGCGAGCTGGAAACAACACAAAGTTTGTACATTCATCTACTCGGTTGAGGTCAGCTGGGTTTTGGTATCACTTCAAAACATGTTTATTATTTTCCCAACAGTTTCGGTACGGTTTGTCGGTCGGTTCGGTTTTTCGATTTGTTTTGCTCACCCCTAGGTAAGACCGGATCTTTGACCCATGACCCGACCCGGATATAATAAAAATATATAATATAAAAACTGGATAAACAAAACGCAAGAGACCATTTAGCCTGGTGATTGAGCGCCCGCCTAAGACCTTTGAGTTCGCGGGTTCAATGCCCTGTTCCAGTATCAAATCTATTTTTTCCTTCCTTTCCTTTCTTTCTTTTTTCTTAATTTTATTTTTCCTAATTGTTTTTTCTTTCTTTTTTCTTAATTCTTTCTTTTGCTTAATTATTTTTCTTAATTCATTATATCTTTTATTTTTCTTAATATTAAAATTTATAATCATTTCTCTTTTCTTTCTTTCTTTTTTTAATTAATTGTTTTTTCTTTCTTTTTTCTTAATTCTTTATTTTTCTTAATTCTTTATTTTTCTTAATTATTTTTCTTAATTTATTATATATATTTTTGTGCTTATTAATAAAAGTGATACTTCTTTCAACAAAAGTGACACTACATTTTTCCCCTTCTTACTTTTTTATTCCTAATTGTTTTTTTCTTTATTTTTTCTTATTTCTTTCTTTTGCTTAATTATTTTTCTTAATAATAAAAGTGATAATCCTCATTGATAAAAGTGACACTTCTTATGAATAAAAGTGACACTTCTAATGAATAAAAGTGAAATTTAACATTGATAAAAATAACACTCTATGAATAAAAGTCACCCTTTTTGTTGATAAAACTGCCAGTTTTACTAAATAAAAATGACATTTAACATTGATAAAAGTGATGCTTCTTGTGAATAAAAGTGACATTCCTCATTCATAAAAGTGATAGTTTTATTGTATAAAAGTGACATTCTTTATTGATATAATGGACAATTCTTATGAATAAACTTAAGCAATTGAAATTCATTAAAAAATAAAATAAAATAGTTTTTTTCTCTATTTTTTTATTTCATTATTTTCTTTTATTTTTCTTTCATTTTTCTTAATTATTAATTTCAATAGGATTTATTAATCTAAATTAGAATTTACTATCGTTTATTTTTTTTCTATAAAGGTTTATTAATCTCCAATTCTCTTTAATAAAATTGACAATTATATAAACTGACAAAATAAGCTCATGTAAAATAAAAGTGTCAATTCTTATGAATAAAAGTGACACTGCTCATTGATAAATGTGATACACTTTATGAATAAAAGTGACAATTCTCATTAATAAAAGTGACACTCTTTATGGATAATAATGACACTACTCATGAATAAATACAACACTCCTTCTCATTGATAAAAGTGACACTTCTAATGAACACAAATGACACTTGTCACACTTCTTAAGAATAAAAGTGATACTTCACATTAATAAAACTGACATTCTTTATAAATAAAAGTGATATTTTTCATTGATAAAAGTGACACTCTTTATTGAATAAAAACGACACTCTTTATTTAATAAAAGTGACACTTTTTAATCATTGGTAAAAGTGTCACCCTTATAAATAAATGAATAAAAGTGGCTATTCTTATGAATTAAAATGATACTTATTATTAATAGAATTGACACTTCTTATAAATAAAATTAATATACTAACTCAAATAATTTTTTAGTTTTACATTGATAAAAGTGATACTTCTTGTGAATAAAACTTATAAATAAAAGTGACACTCCTCATTGATAAGAGTGACACTTCTTATGAATAAAGTGACACTTTCAATGAACAAAAGTAAAATTTAACATTGATAAAAATGACATTATGAATAAAAGTGACACTTTTTGTTGATAAAAATATCACTTCTAATGAATAAAAATGACATTTAATATTGATAAAAGTGATACTTGTGAATAAAAGTGGCACTCCTCATTCATACAAATGACACTTCTTATTTGTAGTATCCCGCTCTTTCATAACCCATCTTAGTAATTAATTAAGAGCTCGTCTAAAAGAATTAAGTTGTGAGAGCTTAGAAAGAAAATAAGTTTCGGCAATTAAATTTTGTTTTCGGCAGCTCTAATTTACCGAATTTTAATAATATAAGATTTATTCTTGTCCCGGTTAATCCGAAATGAGATAATGAAGATATTTATGACTATGTGCTTATATGTTCGAAGTTCTTTGAGAAATGTATGCTATTTTGAAAGATTTGAGTTCTTCGGAAATCATAAAATCTCTTCGATAATTTATTTTATTTCCGGATTTTTTGGAAATTCATAAAGAAAGCTTATATTAGAGTTGGAGAAACTTTAATTAAAGCCGTTAAGATTAACTGATTAATGTTTGATTAATTAAAGAATTAATTAATCAATTTAAATTAATAATTATATGCATAATGTTTAATTAATTAATATAGTATTTCGTCTTTCTAGAGTATTAAGATTTATTAAATTAGTAAGAAAGATAAGATTTCAGTAAAAAAAAAATTTCGTTCAAAAACTTTTATCCGGCAGATATATTCTACCGGAAAAATGAGTTTTAAATAATTTTTATCGTCTTGGTTAATCCGAAACGAAGAAGTTTTTACATTTATCAATAAATGATAAATGTTTAGTCATAAATTGACTGAAAGAAGAATTTAATTTAATTACGTGAAATTTTACGTAATTTATCAGTTAAAAATTTAGTTTCGGTCGATTTGAAAATATTTCGAATCTCTGATTCTTTCTGTAAAATTTTTAAATCAGGTTCATGAAACCTTAAGCTTAATTACTGTGTTTAGAAATTAAGAGTTTATTGGATGGGTTGTTAGTGATTAATAAATTGAATTGATTAAGTAATTAAATGATTAAATGACTAACTTAGCAATTAAGTTATAATATAATAACAGACCTATCCTACCTCTACCTATATGTGAGATGATATATCTCTCTCACATCTCAACTAACGCACACACACAAGAGCATCAACAGCTCTCTCTTCTTTCATCTCTCTCGATCAAACACACACTCTCACACACTCCATTTTTGTTCTTCACTTCAAGCTTCAAGCTTTCAAGATTCAAGTTCTAATCTTCATCCAAGTAGTTAAGTAATATTAAATCTCTTATCTTCCAAATCCTTGATTCATTTTCATGGTTTGAATCATCTCTTTCATATATATATATATATATATATATATATATATATATATATATATGTCGACATTTTTGGAAGAAAATTAAGAAATGATTGGATGATGTTCATGTCTTAGTATGATGTTTTTATGATGTTTAGATGATTATCTATGAGCTTAAATGATGTATGAGAAACCCTAGTTCATAATTATATATACGTCGACTTTTTGGAAGAAGAAATGAAGAAGTGGTTGAATGATATTTTGATCTTCATGAAGTATTCTTATTTTATGATTAAAAGATCATTTATGTGATTAATTCCTGGGAATCAAAACCCTAACCTTAGTTTTGATAATTTTCGAAAATGTGAGAAAATGAAGAATAATTGATGCATGAATTGTATGATTATTTTAATGTTATAAATGAGTTTAAGTGATTAATCTAAGCATGTTTCATGTTGAAGTTAAGTATGAAATCATTAATCTTCTAATTTTATTCATTATGGTCGAAAATGAGATAATAAAATTAGGGTGGGTTTGTGATGTTGAGATTATATGATGTATTTGATGGATAATTTGATGATATATGATGTTAATGATACATGTTTAATCAAGAAACAATGAAATGTAAGCATAAAAACCCTAGAAACCCTAGAAATCGAATTAGGGTTCTTGAAATGAAAATTTAAAGTTTAATGCTTAAAGGAATGAAATTAATTAAAGAAATATGTTAAAGATGATTAATTAAGTATGTTAGAAATTAAAAAGAAGAGAAAAGAATTCTAGAAATCCTAAAATGATAAATACCGAAAAATAAATAAATAAATAAAATAAAATATTAATTAATTTTTAATTAATAAACTAATTACATTTATGAACTAATTATTAAAAATGTAATATTGTGTGATTTTCTGGAAATTTAATTCAGAATATTAAAGATTTTCTATTTTCGGATGATTTTCCCGATTTGGGAGTTTATATGTTTAAAGGTGTAAATGTGTGTTATAAATGTGTAAAGATGTGTGTTGTATCGAAAAATATGTATAGATTTTAATTTAGAATTTTCTGAATCCGTTAGACGGAATAAAATCAACTTAGTCGATTATGATGAATAGTATTTGATCAATATTGATGAACGCGTTGAATTGTTGATGTTTGATGCTTAAAGATAAGTTAAGATAGATTAAGGACGTTTAAGAAATTAAGTTAGAAATTCTCGAGTTTCGCCGAGTTTCGATGTAGGATTCCGAAGCGAATTAAGTTAAGAATATCGAAGTCGTTTATTCGATAGAAATTATTCTCGTTTTAAAGTTCGTTATTCCATTTCGATTTAAGGACCGAGTGGAAGTGGAAGCGGAGGCGTGAAGTAGAAGTTGAACGAGCATTAAAAAGAAAAACTTAAGTTTATCAGGTAGGCTTTTCTAACCAAAAAAATGACAGATGATATACATATATATGATTACATATATATGATGTTTTTAAGTTGATTAACTTACCAAATGTTTGTATGATACCATCTACTGTAGCAAGTTGAATTCAGTTCTACGCAAGGTAGGATTTGTGTACACTTAGTTGTAATCATGTGCCTTCGAAAAGGTGGGCCGATTACAAGTGTTTGAGAAGGAGGCCTCCTTCTCAACACTATCATTATGTGATTATAGATCCGGTACTTACATCCAAAGTATATGTCTGGCCAGACAAATATGATTTACAGAAAAGAAATTGTTTGAGCATGCACAAGTTTGTTTTTGAGAAACATTACTTGTGCTTATGCTTTATGGCAAGTTTAAATCTCTAACTCTAAGAAGCAAGTTTTTAAGTATTTTTGGCATGTGCCCACTGAGTACTTCGTACTCAGCCCTGCGTATTATTTCTAAAATATGCAGGTTAGCTGGAATGAGGATGACGTGTGCTAAATGGACGATGTTGTTGTTAAATATTTAGAGGTTGTTTTGAGAAGTTAGACCTAGAATATATGTCTTGTTGGGAAAATTATAAGGTTTTGATTTGATACCATAACCCAACTGATTCTCCAACCGAATAGATGATCGCGTCAACCTAAATAGTGTTTTCCAGCTCGCCTGTTTGAGCTTTAGATTTTCTAGGTTTACAGGTTAAGGAAGCGGAAGACGACGGTCGACCCGTGTCTACGGCGGGAGTCGGCTAGCGGAAGACGACGGTCGACCCGGTGTGTTTACGGCAGAGTCACTAGCAAAAGACGGCGGGCGTCAACCTTCGGTGAGTCCTCCAGCAGAGCCTGATCAAGCTGAAGAGAATTCGAGCTGATTTCAAAACACAGCCGGTCCAGCTGTACAGAGCAAAGGGAACTATCTCTGAAGACTTCACTTCAAGACAGTCCAGCTCTGAATTCAAAAGCCAGCTCCAAAGGCAGAAGATCCCGGCATCAGAAGAAGTCAACATACCTCGACCAATGAGGGATTGCCAAATCAGCATCCTAGACTTCAGGACCTAGGATGTGACACAAATGAAGACAGGTGCAGATTCGCCCAACGGCAGATCTTGAATTTAAGAAGAGTAGGTAAGAGTCAAACGGCTCCTCCAACGGCTAGTCTTGAATCTCTACCTATATAAACCCGTCTTCAACCTCAGGATCAGATACGAAAAACCCTCTACAAGCTTTCATGATCTGAAATCATCAATCTTTCAAAAGCTCTCAAGCAGTTCTACATAGATCAAAGAACACTTTATCTTAAAGTGTTTCTAGTTCAGAAACTGCGTAGTTTTTCGTCTGTTCCCTAGGCCAAACTCTTTGTACATCTTAAGCCTAGATTTCGAACGAGTTCATCATACTCTAAAGTTCTTAAATGTAAGAACTCGTTCACAGTTGGAACCCCAAACCAAACCCCTCTTACCCAGAAAGGTTAGGTCAAGGTTACGCTTGCTTGAAGCGGAAAATTCAAGTGTGTAAGGTTTTTTCAGTACCCGTAAACTGAAAGGTTAGGCTTGACAGTGCCCGCAAACTGTTGGAACACAGCTCGGGTTAGAGTTGTGAAGTTGCTTGGTACTTGGAAACTAAGTGGTAGTGGATTACCAGTGAACCTGGTCGTGGACGTAGGAGGTGTTACTCCGAACCACGTAAAAACTCGCGTGCTCTTTACTTTCTCTTTATATTCAGTTTTGTACTAACTCTTTCATATCATTGCATATTTGTTCAAAACTACACACACAGCTGCTCTCCAAAGACAGCTATGTCTCTCTGAAAGTTGCACAACTTGACTAAGCTGAAAACATAAAGTTAATCTTTTCAAACTGAGTTTTTCTAAGTAACCGAGCTAAGTTTTCAAACCACCACTTTCCGCACCGCCAGCTGAGTTATTTACCCAGCTGACCCTCCCCAGCTGGATCGATAACTGAGCTCACCAACTCCGTGATTTAACTTGAAAAAGTTTCTAAAAATCTATTTGGTGTATTCACCCCCCCTCTACACCAAATACCTAGCTCAGGGACCATCAATTGGTATCAGAGCAGTGGTTCAACAGACCACCGTTTCTGTATCAAGAGATCTCTCTTGACAATCTGTCAGTGGTCATCTGAACAGATCCTCTCTGTGAAAAACTCATATTATTACATACTGCATATTTCTATGGATTCTTATCTTAACAGGAATCTTCCCACCTTCTCGGTAGACAATTATGCAATATGGAAGTTCAGACTGAAGAGCTTTCTCTGTGCGCATCACGATATGATGTGGGACGTCATCACATACGGACCCATCATCATCTACAAATCAGGGAACGAGCTTGTACCAACTCAAGATGGCGAACAACCAAGATATCAGCTCATTCCCAAGCCCAAGAATGAGCACACCTCAGAAGAAAGGAAGCAGGTTGGACTAGACAGCTTCGCAAGGAACACCATATCTTCAACGGTTTCCAATGCCTACCTCAGCAAAATCATCAACTGTGAAACTGCAAAGGAGATGTGGGAAACCCTAGCAAAACTATGCGAAGGGTCGGAGGAGATAATGGAGAACAAATTCACGATTGCATGCCAGAAGTTTGATAACTTCAAGCAGCTGGTCAACGAGTCCATCGAAGGGATGGAACTCAGATTCTCCAACATTGTGGTGGAAATAGAAACCATCAGAACTGGGAAATACACCCAGCGAGAAAAGAATCTAAAAGTTCTTTCAGCACTCACAGCTGAATGGAACACCTATAAGGTGGTACACCAAAGTCGAAGTGACTTAGGTGATCTTTCAAAGCCAACGAGTACAACTTGAAGATTACAATGAAAGAATCTTCAAGCAATCAGAATGATGGAGAGCTGACACCTGCAACAAAGGAGATTGCGTTCAGAGCCAACTCTGACAAATCCGCATACATGCAGTCAGCTGAGTCATCGAAGAAGGATAAGAAGGACATGAGCAAGGAAGAGCTACTTGAAGAAATAGCCATGCTGGTCAAAAACTACAACAGACTCAACACCAGCAAAGGCAAATACAAGAAGTTCGCAAGAACTTACAGAGACAAGTACGCAGCAGCTGATGAGAAGTCAGCTGACAAACGAACAGAAGAAGGTTGCTTCAACTGCAAGGAACCAGGACACTATCGGCTAGATTGTCCAAAGCCGTCCAAGAAAGACAAAGACCAACTGAAAGCTAAAGCAGCTGACAGAAGGAGAGCTTATATCGCCGATGAAGAATCAGAGTGCAACAAAATGGATGACATGCCATTTTCAGACTCGGAAGAAGAAGCCCTGATGGCCCATGATGAACCTGATTGGGATACATGCTTCATGGGACAAACAGACGGCATCGATGAAGATGAGGTAATGTCTCGAACTCAAAATCTATCTAACATCTCACCATCACACGAACACTCTACACAGGTCTCAGAATCTGGACTACCTGATTGGAGTCTAGTAGAGAAAGTAATGAACGATTCCAAGGAGCTTCAAGAGATCCTTGACGTCATTATGTGTGAGAATGCCGAGCTGAAGGCGGAATTGAAAAAGACAAAAGTATCAGACGCAGCTGATACAACTCAGCTCCAACAGGAAGTCGTTTCACTAAAAGACAAAATAGTGAAACAAGATTAGCTGATGAAGGAATTCTACTATGAGAAGAAACAGCTGATAGAAGATGTGGAAAAGGTCACAGCTGAATCGGAAAAGAAGTCAGCTGAGATCATTGAGTTGAAAAGCACCGAAGAGGTACTATCTAAGAAGATAGTAGCTCTCATCAAAGCCACGTCAACAATGGACGAGATCATTAGTGCTCAGCGTCCAGCGGCACTCAAAGCGGGACTGGGATACAACGAATCAAAGGATGCCTCAAACATTGCCTCCACAAGTGGAACAAAGGTAATGTTTGTACGTGCAAACGAACCTCCAATCCCAGCAGCCCAGCATCAACAGTTGAGGACACAGCAGGCGTCAGGAAGACCAGCTGTGAAACATCCTCAAGCTCCGTCGAAGACACAGCAGGCATCAAGAAGGTCAGCTGTGCGACAACCTCAAGCCCAACTCAGACAGCAACGTGCTCAACCTCAACGAAGACAACAGCCGGATTTCACGGATACCAAAGAAGAAACAGCACATTGAACGATATCAACCGGGATATCAGAGATACCCAGCTGGATACCACTCACATGAGTACCAGCTGGATAATCATTTCCAGCCACAGCATAACATGAGACAGCAGAGACAAAGGAACGTCTCAGCTATGCACACAGCTGGAAACCAAAAGAAATCAAGACATCAAAACGGGAAGACACGGAGATCAAGACCCCGCCAGCAACAACCGAAGAACACAAAGAATGTGTATATCGACTCAGCTGGGAGAATTATCAGATCAAATGACCCAATTTGAGTCATCAAGCAGATCTGGGTCATCAAAGGATCTCTGTCTAACCCACAAGGACCCAATTAAAACTGGGTACCTGAATTTTAATTTTTTGTTTAGGTTGCAAGGAATTGACGCATCTCTGAGGAGTCGATGAGAACGCTATGGTACTTGGATAGTGGATGTTCCAAGCACATGACGTACCTAAAGCATCTACTCCAGGAGTATATCGAGCGTACAGGTCCACAAGTAACATTTGGTGACAACTCCAAAGGCCTAACCAAGGTTATGGTACATTTAAAACTAGAAATGTTATAATCCCAAATGTTTCTTATGTACAAGGATTGCAACATAACTTGCTTTCTATTAGCCAATTCTGCGACAACGGTTTTTCTGTCAAGTTTGATGCACAGGGATGCACAGTGAAGCACAGGGAAACCAAGCAGATACTCCTAAGAGGGAAAAGAGAAGGAAATATGTACTTGCCGATCGGAATGAGCCCCTCCGGAGACTTGTCTTGTATCGAAAAGCAGCAATGAAGTCAGCTGGCTGTGGCACAGACGGCTGAATCATCTCAACTTCAAGACAATCAACAAACTGGATAAGAACCAGCTTGCTAATGGAATTCCAGATCAAATATATGATAAAAGTCATATGTGCAGCTCATGTCAACAAGGAAAGCAGACAAGAATTTCATTCTCTCTCAAGCCAGTTCAGTTAACTGATCGAGTACTTCAACTTCTTCACATGGATCTTTTTGGTCCAGTTACTCCAGCAAGTTTCAATGGCAGAAAATATACTCTGGTCGTTGTGGATGATTTCTCAAGATTCACATGGGTATCATTCTTGTACCAGAAGAGCGAAACCAGGACTAAGCTGCCTATCCTGCTGGAAAGATTATCAACACAGAAGGAGTGCAAGATAATGTCAATAAGATCCGATCGGGGAACGAAGTTTCTGAATGAAACTATTTATGATTATTGCGAGAAGAACGGAGTTCAACACCAAACATCTGCAGCACGCACACCTCAGCAGAATGGTGTAGCAGAAAGAAGAAACAGAACTCTCAAGGAAGCAGCTACCTCAATGCTAGCTAGCTCTGCCATTCTAAAGAAGTTCTGGGCTGAAGCAATCAACACAGCTTGCTTCACTCAGAATCGCTCCCTACTCACATCAAGGCAAGGAAAGACACCGTATGAGCTATGGAACAACAGAATACCATACATAGGGTATTTCAAGGTATTCGGATCCAAATGTCACATCCTCAACAATTGGAAGACACAGCTCAAGACATTCGACGAGAAGACAGACCGAGGAGTATTCCTTGGTTACTCCGCTGTGAGTAAAGCATACAGAGTCTTCAACAGAAAAACTCAAATAGTCAAAGTAACTCCACATGTTACCTTTAACGAATCCTCCTTCGAATATAGAGAGTCTATCAAACGAAGAAATGAAGGAGAATCTTCAAGACTGATTCAGATAAGAGCTCAAGAAAATAGAATCAGGAATCTGGCCGAACCATTAATTTGGGACGATGAGCTAGAGGAGGAACTTCAAATCAACCAAGAAGCTCCACCAGCTAGAAATCGAGAAAAATCTTCAACGCCAAATCAAGGGGGAACATCATCAGCTGGAAATCCAAACACAGCTGAGTCCCCAGCTCCATCTCCAGCTGAGCCTCTACTGGAGTCTCCTCAAAATCTAAATCAAAGAGAACCAATCTCTCAAGATTTAACTCCTGAGCAACTACAAGTCAGACAAAATTTAGCCACGTCAAGCATCAATCAATTGGAAGAAGAAATTCGTAAGAGGAGAAGATGGATTGAAGATCATCCATCATCAGCAATCATTGGAGAACCAAATGACCAAGTCAAAATCAGAAGCTCAGCTGCTCAAGCTTCATCGGATCATCAAGAAGCAGCTGACACAGCTCAACTCTCAGTAGAGCTAGGACTGACGGTCTATGATGAAGACACAGCTCTAATGGCGTGTTACGTAGCTCAAGTGCCAGAGCCTCAATCAATTCTCAAAGCTTTGAAGAGCGTGCCTTGGATAAACGCCATGCAAGAAGAGCTGAACGAATTCCTCAGAAATTGTGTCTGGGAATTGGTCGACAGACCTCAAGAAGTCAAAGTCATAGGACTCAAATGGATATTCAAGAACAAATTAGATACCCTGGGAGTCGTCATCAGAAAAAAAGCTCGACTGGTTGCCTAGGGCTACACTCAGCAGGAAGGAATTGACTTCGAAGAATCATTTGCTCCAGTAGCACGATTGGAAGCAATCAGACTCTTTCTCGCCTATGCAGCACATCACAAATTCAAGGTCTATCAAATGGATGTGAAGTGTGCATTCTTAAATGGAGAAATCAAAGAAGATGTCTACGTTGAACAACCTCCAGGATTTGAAGTAGAAGGAAATAAAGTCTACAAGCTAAAGAAGGCTCTTTATGGATTGAAGCAAGCACCTTGAGCTTGGTATGACACTCTGTCAAATTTTCTCGTATCCAAAGGATTCAAGAAGGGCTCAGTAGACAGAACTCTCTTTACCATCAAGTCAGGAGAAGATATCCTGGTTGTTCAAATCTACGTAGACGACATCATCTTTGGATCAAGATCAAGCTTCTTATGCCAAAGATTTGGAGAGATGATGTCAAAGAAGTTCCAAATGTCCATGATGGGAGAAATGAGTTTCTTCCTAGGACTTCAAGTCAAGCCATCATCAGAAGGGATTTTCATAAATCATCCAAATACGTGAAAGACTTGATCGCCAAGTATGGAGTTCAATCCAGCAGAATTGTAAAGATTCCAATGAACACCAACTGGAAGATTGAACCAGGAACTGAAGGGAAGTCAGTTGATTCCAGCAAATGCAGAGGGATAATAGGATCCCTGCTGTATCTTACAGCAAGTCGTCCAGACATCTCTTTCGCAGTCGGAGTGTGTGCCAGATTTCAAGTTGATCCAAAGGAAGCACACATGCAAGCAGCCAAGAACATTCTCAAATATCTCAAAGGAACTCAGAATGTTGGGCTGTGGTACCCAGCTGAAGACAATCTACAGCTGACTGGATACTCAGACTCAGACTTCGCTGGAGATCGGTTGGACAGAAAATCAACTTCAGGAACTTGTCAGTTCTTAGGAAGTAAGTTGATTTCATGGTTTTCAAAGAAACAAATGTGCTTCGCAACTTCCACGGCAGAAGCAGAATATATGGCCGCCGGAAGCTGCTGCTCACAAATTCTCTGGCTGAAACATCAGCTGGATAACTATGAAGTGAAAACTGGACAGGTTCCAATTTTTTGTGATAGCTCAAGTGCGATTGCCATTTCAGAGAATCCAGTACTTCACACAAGATGCAAGCATGTAGATGTACGACATCATTTCATCAGAGATCACGTAGAAAAGAAGGAGGTGATTGTTGAGAAAATTCACACAGACATACAGCGGGCTGATATTCTCACAAAGCCACTGATAGAAGCAAGATTCAAAATGCTGTGCGGATTACTTGGACTACTCAACCTAGACGATGCTTCACCCAGCTGAATGAAAGCAGACCCAGCTGAATGGAAGCAGACCCAGCTGAATGAAAGCAGACCCAGCTGAATGGAAGCAGATCCAGTCGAATGCAAGCAGACAACTGCAATTCAGAATCAACATCACTGATATCAGCTGAGAAAGAATTCAGCTAAACCAGATGCTGAAAGTGAAGAAGTATTCAGCTGAGGGGGAACCAGCTGGAACCACGGTGACCCAGCACACCCACTCAACCGAGGTATCAGCTGACTACAATGATCAGCTGAGAGGTTTGCAACAACATTAATTACACCTACTCAATCTGTTTTTCTGTCAACTCATATCTTGTCATATCTAATCAATCTTAATTAAGAGTCTGCAAAGAATTGAATCATGGGAGTTTCGAGGCAAAAGTCAAAACGCCTCAACCGTTCTCTCTCGCGCATTAACTCACATCTTCTAATCAAGAAACTGACATGACGCGAGAATCACTCCTAATCGTAGATCTTCTTATCAATAGACAAATCTTGATCGTCCATTCATCAAGAAAGCTCTTTAAATATGCTAGAAGATATACGTAAAGCATAGCATCTTCCCTAAAAAGTTTTTCGGCATTCTTTCTTATTTCCATCAATTGGTATTATTTGTTTCTACTAACAAAAGATGCAGAAGAAGAAGATGGAATCCAGAAAGATATCTCCCGAAGCCGATCAAACTTGAAGAATCTGTCAAAGCTTCAAGATAAGAGTTGCTTAACTCTCAAAGAAGACGGAAGTCCAGAAGAAGGTGAAGCCCTTCGACAGATCCAGGCCAGCGCAGTGAGAGACTGCAAAGCTCAAGAACGTCATTCACCAGGAAGGTGCAGAAAACTTTCTGGGAATGTCAAAGGAAAAAGACCTCCTCAGCCCCACTGATTCTCTCAACATAAAAGAGAGAACGGGACATACAACTCCCTGGGATGCAAAAATCAACGTCAACAGACCTGGACCAAATGTTGATAAAGTCGGAGTATTCAAGAGCAATCATGACAAAGCTCTTGCTCCACCATAGGAGGCACAGAAAAAGATGCAGGAGACAAAGCAGCATGCATCTATCTCCGTCCCAGCTGGGAATCGGAGATAACTTGAGGAGACAAAACATGCTGAAGCACCATATTCAAACAGAAGACTCAACTCAAAGGTGCTCAGTCAGTCAGCCGAGAAGCCAGCTGACATTATGAGAGAATTCGTAATTACTCTCCTAGGAGCAGAAGGTCCACAAGCGGTCGTTTCTTACGGTGGAGGAGAAGTTCATGCTCCTGCGTGAACATCATCGTCACCAACACCGCAACGGAGTATTCCAGCTGATCAACCAAGCTTATACCCCAAGACAGATGAAATACTTCAACCGCCTTCTCCTCAGTTTCCTTCAGCTCCACAGGGACACCAGCTTCAAGATCTTCCGATGAAAGATGCTCAAGTCCCTACACTAAGCTTAAATGAGAAACATCACCCAGCCAATGATCACCTGCAGCTGGATGATGATGATATGAGCTGAACGTAAGTCCCTCAAGTGCTGAATCAGACTTTCTCATTCAATCTAAGAAGTCTGAAGAAGCAAAATTTGCAAGGAATGAAGTTGTGCCCGACTCAGAAGTTGCTATCTCCCGTGCCAACTCATCCCTCCAAGCATTCAGCTGGACTGCCCCAGCTGAATCAGGCCAAGGACGCTGTGTCTGCAATCACAGCTGAGGCTAATGCTACTGAAGAAGAGCCAGCTAATACAACAGCTGAGCCACTTAGACTCCAAACCTCGCTGCTCAGAGCTGAAAACCACAGTTTCGCCAAACTAAAACATCGCAACAGCTGATGGTGTATCTCTCCAACCCTGTTTGATCATGCCAAAAAGGGGGAAGTAAGGGAGAAGAGAGACAAGTCAAAAAAAGAGGCAAACTATTGAGCTAGAGGAACCAGCTGAATCAGAATCAGCTGAAGAGACGAGTCAAAAGAAAGAAGCAACAGATATAGAAGAGAAGACCCAGCCAACTAGGATTGAAGACTGAAGATTTGAAGATTTTTTTTTCTTCTTTCTTTTGACTGTGTTATAATGTATATTCTTACATTAATAAAACACAAGTTTTTCTGCGTCATAAGTTGTCTCAGTTAGGTTTTGGCATCATCAAAAAGGGGAAAATTGTTGGGAAAATTATAAGGTTTTGATTTGATACCATAACCCAACTGATTCTCCAACCGAATAGATGATCGCGTCAACCTAAATAGTGTTTTCCAGCTCGCCTGTTTGAGCTTTAGATTTTCTAGGTTTACAGGTTAAGGAAGTGGAAGACAGCAGTCGACCCAGCTGTGTCTACAGCGGGGAGTCGGCCTAGCGGAAGACGGCCTCGACCGTGTGTTTACAGCAGGAGTCAGCTAGCAAAAGACAGCAAGCGTCAACCTTCAGATGAGTCCTCCAGCAGAGCCTGATCAAGCTGAAGAGAATTCGAGCTGAGTTCAAAATACAGCCGGTCCAGCTGTACAGAGCAAAGGGAACTATCTCTGAAGACTTCACTTCAAGACAGTCCAGCTCTGAATTCAAAAGCCAGCTCCAAAGGCAGAAGATCCCGGCGTCAGAAGAAGTCAACATACCTCGACCAATGAGGGATTGCCAAATCAGCATCCTAGACTTCAGGACCTAGGATGTGACACAAATGAAGACAGGTGCAGATTCGCCCAACGGCAGATCTTGAATTTAAGAAGAGTAGGTAAGATTCAAACGGCTCATCCAACGGCTAGTCTTGAATCTCTACCTATATAAACCCGTCTTCAACCTCAGGATCAGATACGAAAAACCCTCTACAAGCTTTCATGATCTGAAATCATCAATCTTTCAAAAGCTCTCAAGCAGTTCTACATAGATCAAAGAACACTTTATCTTAAAGTGTTTCTAGTTCAGAAACTGCGTAGTTTTTCATCTGTTCCCTAGGCCAAACTCTTTGTACATCTTAAGCCTAGATTTCGAACGAGTTCATCATACTCTAAAGTTCTTAATTGTAAGAACTCGTTCACAGTTGGAACCCCAAACCAAACCCCTCTTACCCAGAAAGGTTAGGTCAAGGTTACGCTTGCTTGAAGCGGGAAATTCAAGTGTGTAAGGTTTTTTCAGTACCCGTAAACTGAAAGGTTAGGCTTGACAGTGCCCGCAAACTGTTGGAACACAGCTCGGGTTAGAGTTGTGAAGTTGCTTGGTACTTGGAAACCAAGTGGTAGTGGATTACCAGTGAACCTGGTCGTGGACGTAGGAGGTGTTACTCCGAACCACGTAAAAACTCGCGTGCTCTTTACTTTATCTTTATATTCAGTTTTGTACTAACTCTTTCATATCATTGCATATTTGTTCAAAACTGCACACACAGCTGCTCTCCAAAGACAGCTGTGTCTCTCTGAAAATTGCACAACTTGACTAAGATGAAAACATAAAGTTAATCTTTTCAAACTGAGTTTTTGTAAGTAACCGAGCTAAGTTTTCAAACCACCACTTTCCGCACCGCCAGCTGAGTTATTTACCCAGCTGACCCTCCCCAGCTGGATCGATAACTGAGCTCACCAACTCCGTGATTTAACTTGAAAAAGTTTCTAAAAATCTATTTGGTGTATTCACCCCCCTCTACACCAAATACCTAGCTCAGGGACCATCATGTCTTCATACATATATTCTCTCATTTTTCCACTGCCATGATAAGATGTTTGTTTTGAGAAAGTTTATGAAATTTGATGTTGACGATGTTTGGATTCTAGAGTCGAACTATGTTGAAGTCGTTTGAATTCTAAAGTCGAATTCTCTTTTTGTCAAGTTCTTTTGAAACTCAGCCACTTGATCATATATATATATATATAAAGTGTTCGTTGTTTGAGAAAGCTTTGTCGAACTTGAAACAGTTTTCTTTATCGTGCTTTCTTGATCATGAAATTAGCTTGTCGTCTTCTTGGTTATTGTTGATAATTTGGTTGATCAGGTCTGTTGGGAAAATTAATAGAGTTTTGATTGGATACCAAAACCCAGCTGACCCCAACCGAGTAGATGATCGCACAAGCCTAAGCGTTTTTCAGCTCACCTGTTTGAGCTTATAAGAGTTTTTTAGTTTATAGGTAGAATCGCTGAAGACAGCAGAAGACACAGCTAAGCAGACAGCTGAGGTATTCAGCAAAGCAGACTCAGCAGAGCAGACCAAGCAAAGTCAAAGACCCAGTAGTATTAAGACACAGCTCAGTGACGGAAATCCAGCTTAGTGTCAAAGACCCAGCTTAGTGTCGATGACACAGCTCAGGTCTAAAACACAGCTCAGGTTGAAGCCACAGCTCAGGTTAATGATACAGCACAGGTCTAAGACACAGCTCAGAGTCAAGACGCAACAGAGTCCAAAACGCTGAAGATACAACAGAGACGTTTAACAGCTCGATAACGAAGACCTTCTCAAAGACAAGATCCCGATGTCAGAAGATCTTATCTGACGCAGACATATCAGAGAAGAACTAGCTTCTGCAGATGCAGACCTACTTCGTAGGTAAAGGCCAAAAGTCAATGAGAGTATGTAAGATTCAAACGGCTCTTTTCCAACGGCTAGTTTGAATCTCCACCTATATATATTTCCTCACCATTGAAGAAGAGAAGCTGGCGAGACGATTGAAGAAATAAAAGAGCAAACAGAAAAATGAACAGCGATCTTCAAAGCCAAATCTTTCAAGAACACCCAGCCAGTCAGCTGTGTTCTTAGTTGTTCACATATTCAGTCTTAGGCAGAATAAATCAGAATATAAATATCTTAAGCCTAGTTTGAACGAGTTCATCATACTCTTTGTTCTTCATTGTAAAACTCGTTCATAGTTGGAAACCCCATACCCAAATCCAAACCCATAAAGGTTAGGTAAAGGTACGCCTGCTCGAAGCGTGTAATTCGAGTGGTTAGGTTTTACAGTACCCGTAAACTGTAAGGAAGGTTCTTCAGTACCTGCAAACTGAAGGTGTAGGCTTGACAGTGCCCGTAAATTGTTGGAACACAGCTCGGGTTAGAGTTGTGAAGTTGCTTGGTACTTGGAAACCAAGTGGTAGTGAATTACCAGTGAACCTGGTCGTGGACGTAGGAGGTATTACTCCGAACCACGTTAAAATTGTTTTGTTCTTTATCGCTTTGTTTTATGCATTTAGCTAATCCTCATGAGCATACATTTCAAGCTGCATAAACTGATTAACTGAAAAGTGAAACAGAGCTTTGCAATTTAATTTGAAGCAACAGACGGACTTTCCAAATCCACCACATTCCGCACCCACACACAACCAGCTGTGTCGATCAAGCTGCCATCCAGCTGGATCGAACACAGCCAGCTCTTTGAAAAGAGTTTTAACTTGGAAAAGTTTTTAAACCTTGGTGTATTCACTCCCCCTCTACACCAAGGTATCCATCTTGGGACCAACAATTGGTATCAGAGCAGTGGTTCAAAAGATCACTGTATCTGTCAAGTCAGCATTTCATTGCTGATAGTTGTCACCTGAACAGATCCTTCAAAGCTTCAAATTTTTTTAATCATTATATTGCATACTGTCGTGGAATCTTCTTTGTGCAGGAAACATCCGACACTATCTGTCGTTGATTATCAGATCTGAAAGTTCCAACTCAACCGCTTTCTAAGCGCGCGTCACGACATGATGTGGGATGTTATCTTTAACGGACCCAACATCATAAACTCTGAAAGTCAAGCAGAAGAATGAGTGATCAGGAGCTTGAAGATGGCCAAAGCTGAAATCAGATCAAAGAATTGCTCCAGCCAATGCAAACACAGCTGGAACCTTGCCATCGATGTACCAAAGAGATCGTACTCATTCAATCCAGCTCTCCAAGCTCGGTCCGATCAGAAAAGAAAACTGATCGCCAACTCAAAGACCAAGAGAAGCAGCGGATCTCAGCTGGACACAAAGCTCAAAAGCGGCAGATAAATCCAGCTGACTGGAATCAATTAAAATGTCATCCAGCACAGACATCAAGGTCAACTTAAAAGACAGCTGGGAAGGATCTCAGCTGGTTAGATAGCTGGAAATCTACCGAGCTTCAACTCAAGATTCCAGCAGACGGGATATCAAGCTGACAGACTCCAGCTATGAAATGAACATCATCGAAGAAAATGGAGTCAATACGGTCCAAAGAAAAAGCTGACTCATTCAAGGACCAACCAGGGAGAACTCCACCAAGCTGGAAGACAACACCGCTATGACAACTCAGAAGAGGAGTCAAGAAGAAGGGAATTCAGTGGAGCAGATTCAACAACGATTGGTATCTGTTCAAACCAGATGAAGAAAGTTCATCCAGCCGAGGGGGAACAAACTCAGCTGGATCCCAAAGCAGAAGATTTACTCAGCTGAAGGGAGAAACTCAGTCAAGCAAATGAAAAGACATCCGCGACATCAGCTGACTTTTTGGTCCAAGCTGACAGGAATGTGTCTCACGCATTTATTTCTCTAAGGAATATACTATTTAAGTCCAATTATTTTGAATTCCTATTTTAAGCGGACATATGTTCCTTAGTTAAATTGCTTGATAAGTTTCCATTCCCATCGCATTAATTATAAAGATTGCTGAGTACTGAAGCACGGTAGGATCGAGGCAGAATGTCAAGCGATTGAACTGCCTCACGCGCGGTTGTAATACATTCGCCGTAAACACGTCAGAACGTGATGAGTGAATCTCTCCCAGCCGTTGATCAGAATACCAGCTGTCTCAATCTCAACCGATGATCTATTATGGCAGTTGATATACATGGAAAAGATACGGAGAATTCTTCTATCTTTATCTCTGCGAATTTCAAATCTTCAAATCATCTGTCCATTGTCTGCAACTTCCTCGCTCGATCAAAATCAACAGATTGCAGAGATGGTACCCAAGAAATCAATCGTAGGGATGAACCAGTTCGAAGTTCTTATGACAAAGTTGTCATTTGAAAGTTGTATTTCCACCGCCAACCTTTCAGTTTCAGAACTCAAAGAGATGGTAGATCTCGTCATAGACTCCGGTCTCTTACTGTGGGCAACCTCCATGCCCAAGCTTATGCTAAAGAGAAAAGCCGCTCTATTCTATCTAAACATCATTGACGAAGAAGGCGTTTACTCATCTTCATTCGATGTGACTGTCGAGGGCGAAGACAGAAAATTTGACTCGGCAACCGTCTACATCAAACTCAACAAGATGCTACGAAAGGTATTCAACATACCCAGAGAAGGAGAATTCATCCCAGATGATTACAGTCGTGAAGAAGTGGATGAATTCCTTAGCCAAGAGATGCTTATCACCCCAGAGCCGTACAGAGCGAGCATGTCAAAGCTCCTTCTCAAGCCAAAGTACAGGTTGCTGCTGGATATCACGCAAAAGTGCATTTTAGGGATAGCTGGATCTCATGGAGAGATAAGTATTCCAAAGCTCAAGCCGATGATTGCCATAATCAAAGGCGCAAACGTCAACTGGTTTGATTTCTTACTCAACAGATTAGTCAAGGAGTCAGAGAAGATCAAGTTTGACTCCACCAGGACGACGTACTCAACCTCAGAGCCCCTGTGTTTATGCTCCATGATTTCGTTCTTAATAGAACAAGCTGTGAAAGGATACACAGTAAAGTGGGCTGAATCAGTTCCGTTTCCAGAGACGAAGATTCTCTTCCAAAGGATGAGTCAAATCAATGATCTCCTAAGGAAACAGCATGTTGTGAGCAAAGGCAAGAAGCAGCTGGAAGAAACAGAGACAGATGTTCCAGCTAAGAAAAATCAGAGAAAGAGGAAGACAGCTGACCCCAAACCAGCTGGAGGTCCAGCTGAGAAGAAAAAGAAAACGACTGTCATTCCACCATCTGAGGCGAGATCCTCCTCTGAAGAAACTCCAAGGGAAGCAATTGTGATTCTCTCCCCATAGCCTGTATCAGCCTTCAATCAACTCGGATCAAACATCTTGGCTGATATGGGATTGAATGATGATTCGTCATCTAGTTCAGAGGACGAGCTGGACTATTCAAAGAGTCAGACTCTTCCCAGCTCACCCTAGCCCTCACCGCCTCATATCTCTCCGCCCAAACAGCCTTCTTCTCCACCCAGCTCCCCAGCAAGAGACTCATCTCCTGTAAACGTACAGGGAAATATTCAATTGGCTGAAGCTCCTTCACAGCCAGCTGACGACCAAGCTGAACCCTTTTCCACCATTCAAAGCTCTCTCCCAAATCAGCCTACTCCCAAAGCACATATCTCCACAGAATCAGAGGAAAGTGACTCTACTACTTCTCCATCACTCAACTCCTCTGGATCAGCCCTCATGGAAGTTATGTACGAGGAGCTACGCATCGCAAGGATCAAGAGTGTTCTAACTCAGTATCCCATCTTGGCGCACCTACCAATTGCCCTCGTCAAAGTTGGAGATCTCAAATTCTATCTGGCCACCAAGATGGCGACTTGGTACCAGAATGAGCAGCTGATCGAGACCTTCTCGTATGAGAAATTAAAGACGGATGAAGCATGCCTGCAGCACACGTTTGGCTTTGGAAGTCTGGAAGATGCTTACTTACATCAAAATGATCTCATCAGAGGAATTATCGAAGTGTCTCAGCGATACCCCAAGCCGCAACCAGCAGACGTCTGGGATTCAGCCAACATGCTTCTAACAGCAGCGAGATGGGTGACATCTTCTGAAGATGTCATGTCCAAAGAAGTCACAGCTGAGATTACCAAGGATGCTGAACCAGTCAACACAGCTGAGGTAATAGTCTTGGAAGAACCAGCTGTTGAAACAGCTGAACCAGAAATAGTAGCCCCACCTAGTCCAATTGCCGATGACACTCGCTCGCAGGTCGAATTCGAGGTAAACAAACCCTGTCATGATTCTGCAACTCAAACGGACTCAGCTGTCGAGCTTTCAACCGCCATGAAAGAAGCAATATCTAAAGAGATTGAAGAAATTCTTTTTCAGGACAGACTGAAATCTCAAGTGGATATCATTATGCGATTCACAGCTCTAGACTGTCAAGTTAGAGAGCAACAGCGGACAATTGATGAAGGCCATAAATTTGCTCAAGACTTACAAGAAAGTACCAGTCTAGATCTCAAGCAATCTCTTGTCTCTCAACGCATTGATCAATCGTACTTTCTAGAAAAGAGAGTTCCTGAGATTGTAACAAGACATCAAGCTCCACTGGTCGACGACATAGCAAATATTTCAAGCCAGCTGGAAGCTCTCAAAAAGAACTCTCTTTTCAACAGCTCGGACATCCGCCAACTCTTCAACTTGTATAAAGATCTGGATGCTCAGTTTAGAGCTGGAAGCAACAGCACTGCTCAGCTGAACATCGCCACAGCGGACAACTCAGCCAAGCTTGCTGATGTTGAAGCCACTCTCACCAAGCTCAACGCATCTGTCATCAACCTCTCCGCCTCCCTTGTTGATAATGCCAAAAGGGGGAAGATAAGAATAAAGCGGGAAAAACAATGGAGAGGGAAGCTGTAGCTCAGGGGGAACCTGTGCAGCCAATTCAATCTGAAAGCGACGACTTCGCCAAAGAGCTGGATGAGGAAGAGCCAGAGCCAACTGCAGCAGCCAAAGCAGTCAAAGAGACATGGAGAGAGAAGATGGTTGCTCTTGCCAAAGCTTGTGGACATAAGCCAGAAGAATACAAGGACTATCACTGGCTGTGTAACTTCCACAACGAGCAAAGAAGAGAAATGCAAGAGCTGGACAAAATCATCAAGAAGAAAGCCGAATCGCTCCAGCCTGCTGAGAAAAAGCAGAGGAAGAAAAGGCTAGGCTACAGGCAAGCTAGGAAGAAACAAGCAGCTTCAAGCAATCGAAGATCCGACAAGAGGAACACAGATGAAATCAATGAAAACTGGGAACAATGCAAAACAAAATTCATCAAAGAATTCTACTACCTGAATCAATACAAAGGTATGGATCATGAAACTGCATTCAAAGAATACTTGCTCGAACTTCATGAAGAAGATCCAATGATGGCAAGATCATTAGCCCTAGCTGCCAAGAGAAACGACATCCAGCTCAAAGCTCCAAAAGTCAAGCAATTGAAACCTCCCACTATAGCCGGAACGAATCTTCCTGACAAAGCCTAGATTATCAAAGAAGTTCATCACTGGGCTGGCGAAAGAGGAATCTCCAAGTCTAAAAATCAAGATGAATGGAGAAACTTGGAAGAATTCATCTTCAACAGATACGGTCTCAAGACTGACCATCAAATGGATGATCAGAGGAAGCTCAGTTGAAAACCCAGCCATCTGAGAATTTTTTGTCTTTTGAATTTTTGTAAAATTGTAACATTTTCTTTTATTAATGAAAAAATCATTTTTGCTCTCAAGCTCATCCTGATGACAATAACTCTTTGTCCAGGCACTAAACTCTGAATCTGATATACCTGCTGTGTATGTTTAAACTTTTGAAAACCCGTTTTCTTGTTAAGGGGGAAGTAAATTGTTTTTCAGTTAGGTTTTGGCATCATCAAAAAGGGAGAAATTGTTGGGAAAATTAATAGAGTTTTGATTGGATACCAAAACCCAGCTGACGCCAACCGAGTAGATGATCGCACAAGCCTAAGCATTTTTCTGCTCACCTGTTTGAGCTTATAAGAGTTTTTTAGTTTACAGGTAGAATCGGCGAAGACAAACCGAAGACAAAGAAGACACGGCTAAGCGGACGGTGAGGTATTCAAGAAAGCGGACTCGACAGAAAGGCACCAAGCAAAGTCAAAGACCCAGCAGTATCAAGACCCAGCTCAGTGACGGAAATCCAGCACAGTGTCAAAGACCCAGCTTAGTGTCGATGACACAGCTCAGGTCTAAAACACAGCTCAGGTTGAAGCCACAGCTCAGGTTAATGATACAGCACAGGTCTAAGACACAGCTCAGAGTCAAGACGCAGCAGAGTTCAAAACGCTGAAGATACAGCAGAGACGCTTAGCAGCTCGAAAACGAAGACCTTCTCAAAGACAAGATCCCGATGTCAGAAGATCTTATCTGACGCAGACAGATCAGAGAAGAACTAGCTTCTGCAGATGCAGACCTACTTCGTAGGTAAAGGCCAGAAGTCAATGAGAGTAGGTAAGATTCAAACGGCTCTCTTCTGGAAAACCTCATATTATTTCATATTGTGCATATCTCCACGGATTCTTATCTTAACAGGAACCTTCCCACCTTCTCGGTCGACGATTATGCAATCTGGAAGTTCAGATTAAAAAGCTTTCTGTATGCGCATCATGACATGATGTGGGACGTCATCACAGACAGACCCATCATCATTTACAAACAAGGAAACGAGCTTGTTCCAGCTCAAGATGGTGGACAGCCAACATATCAGCTCATTCCCAAGCCAAAGAATGAACATACCTCAGAAGAAATGAAGCAAGCTGGATTAGACAGCTTCGCGAGGAACACCATCTCGTCAATAGTCTCCAATGCCTACCTCAGCAAGATCATCAACTGCAACACCGCAAAGGAGATGTGGGAAACCCTAGCCAAGCTATGCGAAGGGTCGGAGGAGATAAAAGAAAATGTTGGGAAAATTAATAGAGTTTTGATTGGATACCAAAACCCAGCTGACCCCAACTGAGTAGATGATCGCACAAGCCTAAGCGTTTTAGCTCACATGTTTGAGCTTATAGAGTTTTTTAGTTTACAGGTAGAATCGCTGAAGACAACAGAAGACACAGCTAAGCAGACAACTTAAGAACTCAGCAGAGCAGACTCAGCAGAGCAAGACCAAGCAGAGTCAAAGATCCTGCAGTATCAAGACCCAGCTCAGTGACGGAAACCCAGCTCAGTGTCAAAGACCCATCTCAGTGTAAAAGACCCAGCTTAGTATCGATGACACAGCTCAGGTCAGTGACACAGCTCAGGTTGAAGACACAGCTCAGGTTGATGATACAACACAGGTCTAAGACACAGCTCAGAATCAAGACACAACAGAGTCCAAGCCACTGAAGATACAGCAGAAACGCTTAGCAGCTCGAAGACGAAGACCTTCTCAAAGATAAGATCCCGATGTCAAAAGATCTTATCTGACGCAGTCGGATCAGAGAAGAACTAGCCTCTGCAGATGCAGACCTACTTCGTAGGTAAAGGCCAGAAGTCAACAAGAGTAGGTAAGATTCAAACGGCTCTCTTCCTACGGCTAGTTTGAATCTCCACCTATATATATCTCTCCTCCACCATTGAAGAGAAGAGACTGGTGAAGAAATAGACGATTGAAGAAATAAAAGAGAAAACAGAAAAATGAACAACGATCTTCAAAGCCAAATCTTTCAAGAACACCCAGCCAGTCAGCTGTGTTCTTAGTTGTTCACATATTCAGTCTTAGGCAGAATAGATCAGAATAAATATCTTAAGCCTAGTTTGAACAAGTTCATCATACTCCTTGTTCTTCATTGTAAGAACTGGTTCATAGTTGGAAAACCCATACCCAAACCCAAACCCAGAAAGGTTAGGTAAAGGTAAGCTTGCTCGAAGCGTGTAATTCGAGTGGATAGGTTCTTCAGTACCCGTAAACTGAAGGTGTGGGCTTGACAGTGCCCGCAAACTGTTGGAACACAGCTCGGGTTAGAGTTGTGAAGTTGCTTGGTACTTGGAAACCAAGTGGTAGTGAATTACCAGTGAACCTGGTCGTGGACGTAGGAGGTGTTACTCCGAACCACGTTAAAAATGCTTTGTTATTTATCGCTTTGTTTTATGCATGTTACTAACCCTCATGAGCATACATTTCAAGCTGCATAAACTGACTAACTGAAAAGTGTAACAGAGCTTTGCAATATAATTTGAAGCAACAGACGGACTTTCCAAATCCACCAACTTCCGCACACACACACAGCCAGCTGTGTCGATCAAGCTGCCATCCAGCTGGATCGAACACAGCCAGCTCTCTGAAAAAGAGTTTTAACTTGGAAAAGTTTTTAAACCTTGGTGTATTCACGCCCCCTCTACCCCAAGGTATCCGTCTTGGGACCAACAATTGGTATCAGAGCAGTGGTTCAAACGATCACTGTATCTGTCAAGTCAGCATTTTATTGCTGATAGTGGTCACCTGAACAGATCCTTCAAAGCTTCAATTTTTTGTTTAAAAATCATTATATTGCATACTGTCGTGAAATCTTCCTTGTGCAGGAATCTCTCTAGAGGAGCTCTTGAGAAATCATGAATCCAGACATTTGTCCGAGATGCGAATGTTATAGGAATTATCTCCATGACTTGGGGGTACGAAGAACAAGATATCAAAATATCTTGGAGCACTGGAGAGAGGAATTTCACTCAGCAGCAAACCGGTTGGATTGTGAAGCCATCATCTTAAGCCACCAGGAGTGGAGAAGAACAGAAAGGCTGATCGACGATTTGGAACGTCTCATACTCAGAATATATGACACCATGAGAGACAACCACCAAAGTCATCACAATATCTGACGAAAGCTTAGAAGAAGCTCAATCAGCTCAGCCGGGAAGGACCAACAAGGAGCACTGAAATATGAGCATAGAAGATGAAGAAACCCAGCCAGCTGACTAGGACCAGCTGTGGAATAAAGACAGCTGGATACATAACGGAAGATGCAGCCAGTCATACAGCTGAGCACATTGGTCTCAAGGAAAGAATAAAGAAGCAGCAGATGATTCAGCTGGATTTGGAACAGCTGACTACCTGCTATACAATCTGAGACCTCTTAAAAGAAATGAGCCGATGGTGAGAAGATCCGTTCATTAAAAGGAAGTAGGATGCAGCTGAAGAAGAAGCCACCTACTATCAAATCGAGGGGGAACTCTACATAGCTGAAAAGAATCAGCAAAATTAAGTAGAATACCAAGCAGGATGCACTCACCAAGATAGACTCAGCTGGAGTCACCAACTGGAGGGAAAACTGAACCAGCAGAGTAATCAAAATGTTTCTCTAACCCAGCTGACATCATCCAAGAGCCTTATCAACTTCTGAAGAAATCCATTGTTGGAAAAATTCACATAGAAGCACCCTTGCTGAAATCTAAGACAAGAAGGTGTGAATCAAGCTGACGGCTCAATCCTAATGAAAGAAAAGTTCATCCAACTGAGGGGGAACAAACCCAGATGGATCCCAAAAGCTCAGATCAGAAGGATTATCCAGCTAAAATGAAATAAAGCTCAGCTGGACAACAATCGAAGAGCTAAAGAGAACTCAGCTGAAGAAGCTTCAAGCTAATCCCCAAGATACTCAGCTGAGGAGAATCTTTAATCTAGTAGAAAAGAATACAACAATGGTATCAGCTGACTACAATGACCAGCTGACGGGTTTGCAGATTTTGCTTATTATATTTCTTGTTGTAATATACAATGTAAGGATAAAGTTATTTGAATTTAATTCAAACATCCAAACATTCCTTAAATGGATTATTCTGCAAGCTATACATTCCATCGCATTTAATAAAAAGCATGCAGAATACTGTAGCTCAAGAGAACTGAGTCAGAAGTAAGAACGTTTCGACTTCCTCACGCGCGCGTGACATACACTCAATATTCACACGTCATAGGACGTGTCGCGCAAATCTTCTTCAGCCGCAGATCTTCAATACAAATTTCCAAGATCTCAACCATTAATCAAAATGGGCAATTGATATATTTATCAAAAATTTGCAAATCTTCGCCATATTTACTATCGCTCATACTTATCTGAAATTCATATCTCATATTCTTGATTATCTTTTTTTGCTAATACGCTCCCCGAGTATCTTCGTCTTTCTAAACTCTTGCTACAGAAGAAAATCATGGCACCAAAGAAGACTACACCAGGAGCAAGCCAGACTGAGAACTTGATGTCAAAACTTCATTTTGAGAGTTGTCTGACTCTCAAGAACTACCAGAATGCGGAGTTCCAGGAAGTTCTAGATCTCATCGAAAATGCCGGACTATTGCAGTGGGCGACTGCAAGACCGAAGAACATCTTCCGCCGAGAAGTGGCAGAGTTCTTCTTAGAGATGTCTAACCGTGATGACCGACTCCGTTCCAACGTCTCTCTGCAAATCAAGGAAAAGACTGGACATACAACACCATGGGACGTTGATATCAACATCAACCGGATGTTGAACAAGCTGTTCGGCCTGAAGACTCTTGGGGATCGCTCCCCAGACAATTACACCAGAGAAGAAATCCAGATCGAACTGGATAAGATGCTGTTCAAGCCAGAACCGTACAGGGCGAGCATGTCCAAGCTCCTGCTCAAGCCCAAGTACAGATTACTTCTGGATGTCACCCAGAAGTGCATCCTCGGTATCGCTGGATCTCAAGGAGAGATCAGCATACCCAAGCTGAAACCAATGATAGCCATCCTCAGGAATGACCCTGTGGATTGGTTCTCATACTTCATGGGAAAATTGGAAAAAGAATCTAAAAAGATTCATTTTGAAGATGACAGCTTCACCCGGTACAGCTGTAAAGAGACAATCTATCTATGCACCAAAGTAGCGTGCATAATAGAAAGTTACTCTACCGGAAGGCAAATCAAGTGGCATAACGCAGAAGAATTTTCTGTGTCCAGGATACTTTTTGAGAAGCCAAGCCAGCTCACTGACTTGTTGAAGAAGGCAGCCCCTGAAGGGAAGAAGAGGGCGCAAGAGGCAAAGCAGCAGACTGCCTCTCCCTCTCAAGCAAGAAAAAGGAAGCAACCAGAGGATACACAGCCAGCTGGATCTCCACCTGCCAAGAAGAGGCTGAAGTTCAAGGCAGTCAACAAACCAGCTAAGGAGGCAGCAGAGAAAATAGTTGTTGAGCCAGCTGGATCGGAATCCACTCCCACAGCCTCCCCTGTCCAAAAGAAGAAAACTGAGTGGAGACCAGTTACTGAGGAGACAGCTCAGGGATCCTCCTCCAGCTCAGACAATGAAAGGGAGTTCGTGAGAACATCACGAGAAGCTGAAGAATCACAGATAGTGGTCACTGACCCAGACCCAAAGGATGCTATTCCCCTTCGCGAAATTCTTCAAGCATTCTCACAATCCATTCCAGCTGACTACAAATCAGCTGGAATTTCTCTTCAACAATCTCTTCTTCCATCCCATCCTCAGGTACACATCTTAGATTTCCCTTTCAATTCTTCAGTACTTGAAACCTCCTTGCTTCCACACACCCAAGATTCAGCACCCAGTTCTCCTCCCAAAGAACCATCTCCTTTAAGAGAGCAGACAGATGTTCAGTTGGCTGAAGCGTTTTCATAGCCAGCTGACTCCCAAGCTGAACTTTCTTCTCTTCCCAGCTCACCTAAAGAGCCCCATCCAGCTGATGCTCCTTCACAGTTGGATGATGAAAACCAAGCTGAACCTTCAAGCCCCACTACTTCTGAGGAAGTTGAAATCCTCAGTCCCAGAGCCGTTGCACGTGCTGCCACCATCATGAGGTTCGATGACCTCAGGCTTCAAGAAGTAAAGAGCGCACTACAACAATACTCGTCTCTTGTTTCGCTCCCCGCCGCATTAGTCACCGTAAGTGATTTCAAATTTTACCTTGCTACCAAGATGACTACTTGGTACGTTAATGAGGAACTTGTAGAGCTCTACTCCTTCAACAAGCTCAAAGCCGAAGAAGCTGCTCTACAAGAGATCTTCGGATTTGGAAGTCTTCAGGATGCTTTCTTGCATCAAGACGAGCTAATCCAAACACTCATCCAGAAGACTAAGCAAGATGAAGTATCACCATCTGAGGAGGTAATCGCAAGAGCCAACTCCTACCTCCACACTCTCAGCTGGATTGTTCCAGTTGAGACTGCCAAGGAAGCTGTACATGCCGACACAGCTGAGGCAATGGTGATTGAAAAAGAGCCAACTTCTGCAACAGTTGAGCCCACAGAAGCTGCCAGACCTAGTCCAATTGCCAATATCACTCGCTCACTGGTCGAGATCGAGGCAGTCAAACCCAGACAAGTCGAATCCGGGACCCAAACGGATTCCGATGCCGTGCTTTCTGATGCAATGAAGGACGAAATCGCCAAACAAGTTGAGGAAATCCTATTCCAGGATAGACTCAAATCAGATGTTGACACCCTTCTGCGCATCACAGCTGTAGAATGGCAAGTCCATTGTCATGGACAGTCCATTGATGAAGTTTACTCTTTTGCCCAGAACTTACAAAGAAGCACCAGTGAAGATCTCAAGCAATCTCTCGTATCGCATCGCATTGATCAGTCACATCATCTAGAGAAGAGAGTTCCTGAGATCATTTCAAGCCTTCAAGCTCTACTGGAAAGCAGCTTCAGCGACTTATCCAGTCAACTGCAAGCTCTACAACAACAAACCCTCTCCAACAGGACTGACATTCAAAAGCTGTTCAACCTCTACAAAGAGCTGGACACTCAGTTCAAAGCTGGAAGTACCAACACAGCACAACTCAACCTTGTCACAGCAGACAACACAGCCAAGATTGCTGATGTTGACAAAGCCCTGGCCCAGCTAAATGAGATAATTGTCAACCTATCCTCCACCCTTGTTGATAATGCCAAAAAATGGGGAAGATAAGGGGGAAGGAAATGACAAGAGAAAAACATCAAGGGCAGGCAAAGGAAAAGTTGTAGCTAAAGATGAAATCCAAGTGCTGCAGTCTGAGATTGATGAAGTTGTTGCTGAGCTGGAAGCAGAAGAACCAGCTGGACGAAGAGGAAAATGGAGCAAAATGATCATCCCTCTTGCCAAAGCTAGCGGAGCCAAGCCAGAAGAAATAAATGATACTCAATGGCTCTGCAAATTTGTAAATAAACAAAAGCAAGAGATGAGTAACTTTCAAGAGCAGCAGAAGAAGAAGGAAAGCTTGCTCGATGCTGAAGAAAAGAAGCAGAAGAAGAAAAGAGCAAACATCAGAGCATCGATGAAAAAGACTCAGATGCCAATGAATTGGAGAAGAATAGATGAATGGATCCCAGAAGAATTAAACGACGACTGGGAACATACAAAATTCGAGTTCATTGAAGATTACTACTATCTGGGAGCCTACCCAAATACGCCTCCAGATGTTGCTTTCAAGATGCATCTAAATGAGCTCTTCCATCAAGATGGGATGACTGCGAAAGCATTCTTCAATGCTGCAGAGACCGCAAAGATCCAATTCTCTGCTCCCCAGCTGTATCATCTCCAGCCTCCACTAATACCTGGAACCGATTTCCCTGACAAATTGCAAGTAATCGCAGAAGTAAACAAATGGGCAATCAAGAGAAAAATTTCCAAGGTAAGTAATGAAGAAGAATATAGGAAGCTGGAACAGATGATCTTCAATCCGTACAGGTTAAGAACGGATGAACAACTTGAAGAAGAAAGACTGAAGAATCAGCAGCAGAGGAAGCAGAGCTGAAGACCCAGTCATCTGGGAATTTTGTCTTTTGAATTTCTTTTGTAAAGTTGTAAAATTATAATATTTTCTTTTATTAATAAAAAATTCGTTTTTGCTCTCAAGCTCACCCTGATGACAATAACTATTTATCCAGGCACTGAACTCTGAATTTGATATGCCTGCTGTGTATGTTTAAACTTTTGAAAACCCGTTTTCTTGTTAAGGGGGAAGTAAATTGTTTTTCTCAGTTAGGTTTTGGCATCATCAAAAAGGGGGAAATTGTTGGGAAAATTAATAGAGTTTTGATTGGATACCAAAACCCAGCTGACCCCAACCGAGTAGATGATCGCACAAGCCAAAGCATTTTAGCTCACCTGTTTGAGCTTATAGAGTTTTTTAGTTTACAGGTAGAATCGCTGAAGACAGCTGAAAACAACAGAAGACACAGCTAAGCAGACAGCTTAAGAACTCAGCAGAGCAAGACCAAGCAGAGTCAAAGATCCTGCAGTATCAAGATCCAGCTCAGTGACGGAAACCCAGCTCAGTGTCAAAGACCCAGCTCAGTGTAAAAGACCCAGCTTAGTGTCGATGACACAACTCAGGTCTAAAACACAGCTCAGGTCAGTGACACAGCTCAGGTTGAAGATACAGCTCAGGTTGATGATACAGCACAGGTCTAAGACACAGCTCAGAATCAAGACACAACAGAGTCCAAGCCGATGAAGATATAGCAGAAACGCTTAGCAGCTCGAAGACGAAGACCTTCTCAAAGACAAGATCCCGATGTCAGAAGATCTTATCTGACGCAGTCGGATCAGAGAAGAACTAGCCTCTGCAGATGCAGACCTACTTCGTAGGTAAAGGCCAGAAGTCAACAAGAGTAGGTAAGATTCAAACGGCTCTCTTCCAACGGCTAGTTTGAATCTCCACCTATATATATCTCTCCTCCACCATTGAAGAGAAGAGACTGGTAAAGAAATAGAAGACTAAAGAAATAAAAGAGAAAACAGAAAAATGAACAACGATCTTCAAAGCCAAATCTTTCAAGAATACCCAGCCAGTCAGCTGTGTTCTTAGTTGTTCACATATTCAGTCTTAGGCAGAATAGATCAGAATAAATATCTTAAGCCTAGTTTGAACGAGTTTATCATACTCCTTGTTCTTCATTGTAAGAACTCGTTCATAGTTGGAAAACCCATACCCAAACCCAAACCCAAACCCAGAAAGGTTAGGTAAAGGTACGCTTGCTCGAAGCGTGTAATTCGAGTGGATAGGTTCTTCAGTACCCGTAAACTGAAGGTGTAGGCTTGACAATGCCCGCAAACTGTTGGAACACAGCTCGGGTTAGAGTTGTGAAGTTGCTTGGTACTTGGAAACCAAGTGGTAGTGAATTACCAGTGAACCTGGTCGTGGACGTAGGAGGTGTTACTCCGAACCACGTTAAAAATGCTTTGTTATTTATCGCTTTGTTTTATGCATGTTACTAACCTTCATGAGCATACATTTCAAGCTGCATAAACTGACTAACTGAAAAGTGTAACAGAGCTTTGCACACAGCCAGCTGTGTCGATCAAGCTGCCATCCAGCTGGATCGAACACAGCCAGCTCTCTGAAAAAGAGTTTTAACTTGGAAAAGTTTTTAAACCTTGGTGTATTCACCCCTCCCTCTACACCAAGGTATCCGTCTTGGGACCAACAGAAAAATAAATTCACAATCGCCTGCCAGAAGTTTGATAACTTCAAGCAGCTTGTCAACGAGTCCATAGAAAGGAATGAAACTCAGATTCTCAAATATCGTTGTAGAAATTGAAACCATCAGAACTGGGAAATACACCCAGGGTGAAAAGAACCTAAAAGTCATTTCAGCGCTCACAGCTGAATGGAACACATACAAGGTGGTACATCAAAGTCGAAGTGACTTGGGTGATCTTTCAACTGAAAGATTATTCTCCCTGCTCAAAGCCAACGAATACAACTTGAAGATTACCATGAAAGAATCTTCAAGCAATCAGAATGATGAAGAGCTGACACCTGCGCCAAAGGAGATTGCATTCAGAGCTAACTCTGAAAAATCCACATACATGCAGTCAGCTGAGTCATCAAAGAAGGACATGAGCAAGGAAGCGCTACTTGAAGAGATAGCCATATTGGTCAAAAACTACAACAGACTCAACACCAGCAAGGGCAAGTACAAGAAGTTCGTAAGAACTTACAGAGACAAGTATGCAGCAGCTGATGAGAAGTCAGCTGACAAACGAACAGACAAAGGATGCTTTAACTGCAAGGAACCGGGACACTATAGGCTAGACTGTCCTAAGCTATCCAAGAAAGATAAAGACCAACTGAAAGCTAAGGCAGCTGACAGAAGGAGAGCCTACATCGCCGATGAGGAGTCGGAGTGCAACAAAATGGAGGATAACATGCCATTTTCAGACTCAGAAGAAGAAGCACTAATGGCTCATGATGAACCTGAATGGGATACATGTTTCATGGGACAAACAGACGGAATTGATGAAGATGAGGTAATGTCAAGAACTTAAAATCTATCTAACTTCTCACCATCACACGAACACTCTACACAGGTTTCAGAATCAGGGCTACCTGATTGGAGTTTAGTAGAGAAGGTTATGAACGATTCTAGGGAGCTTCAAGAGATCCTTGACATCATAATGTGTGAGAATGCCAAGCTGAAGGTGGAACTGAAAAAGAAAAAGGTATCAGAAGCAGCTAATACAACACAGCTCAAAGAGGAAGTTATTTCACTAAAAGACAAAATAGTGAAACAAGATCAGCTGATGAAAGACTTCTACTACGAAAAGAAACAGCTGATGGAAGAATTGGAAAAGGCCACAGCTGAATCAGAAAAGAAGTCAGCTGAGATTATAGAGCTGAAAAGTTCCGAAGAGGTACTATCTAAGAAGATGGTAGCTCTCATCAAAGCTACAACAACAATGGACGAAATCATTAGTGCACAACATCCAACAGCACTCAAAGCAGGACTTGGTTACAATGTATCGAAGGATGCCATAAACATTGCTTCCACTAGTGGAACAAAGGTAATGTTTGTAAGAGCAAAAGAAAACCCAATTCCAGCAACTCAGCAACGACCGTTGAGGACACAACAGGCATCAAAAAGGCCAGCTGTGAGACAACCTCAAGCACAGATCAGACAGCAACGTGCTCAAACTCAACAAAGATAGCAGGCTGGACAGTTCAGATACCAGCAACATCAACAACACATCGAAAGATATCAACCGAGATATCAAAGGAGATACCCAGCTGGATATCACTCATATGATCACAAGCTGGAGCACCCATTCCAGCTGAGGTATCACAAGAGACAACAGAGACAAAGGAACGTCTCAGCTGGATACCGAAAAAGACCAGGACATCAACAAAGACATCAAGCTGGGAAGATACTGAGATCAAAACCCCACCAGCAACAACCGAAGAATACAAAAAATGTGTATATCGACTCAGCTGGAAGGATCATCAGATCAAATGACCCAATTCGAGTCATCAAGCAGATCTGGGTCATAAAAGGATCTTTGTCTAACCCACAAGGACCCAATTAAAACTGGGTACCTAAATTTTGATCATTTTTATAGGTTGCAAGGAAACGACGCATCATTGAGGAGTCGATGAGAATGCTATGGTACTTGGACAGTGGATGTTCCAAGCATATGACACACTTAAAGTATCTACTCCAGAAGTATATCGAGCGTCCAGGCCCACAAGTAACATTTGGTGACAACTCCAAATGTCTAACCAAAGGTTATGGTACATTTAAAACTAAAAATGTTATAATCCCCAATGTTTCTTATGTACAAGGACTGCAACATTACTTGCTATCCATTAGCTAATTCTGCGACAACGGTTTTTCTGTCAAGTTTGATGCACATGGATGCACAGTGAAGCACAGGAAAACCAAGCAGATACTACTAAGAGGGAAAAGAGAAGGAAATATGTGCTTCGCTGACTGGAACAGCAGCCCTCCTAAGACTTGTCTTGTATCGAAAAGCAGCAATGAAATCAGCTGGCTGTGGCACAGACGGCTGAATCATCTCAATTTCAAGACAATCAACAAACTGGCTAGAAACCAGCTCGGTAATGGAATTCCAGATCAAGTTTATGACAAGAGTCATATTTGCAGCGCTTGTCAACAAGGAAAACAGACAAAGATTTCATTTTCTCTCTAGCCGACGCCCTCAACTGATCGAGTTTTTCAACTCCTACACATGGATCTTTTTGGTCCAGTTACTCCAGCAAGCTTAAATGGCAGAAAATATACTCTGGTCGTAATGGATGACTTCTTAAGATTCACATGGGTGTCATTCCTGTACCAGAAAAACGAAACAAGGACTAAGCTGCCAATCCTGCTGGAAAGGTTGTCAACTCAGAAGGAGTGCAAGATAATGTCAATCAGATCAGATCGAGGAACGGAGTTTCTGAATGAAACTATTTTTGAATACTGCGAGAAGAACTGAGTTCAACATCAAACCTCAGCAGCACGCACACCTCAGCAGAATGGTGTAGCAGAGAGATGAAACAGAACACTCAAAGAAGCAGCTACCTCAATGCTAGCCAGCTCTGTCATTCCAAAGAAGTTCTGGGCCGAGGCAATCAACACAGCATGCTTCACTCAGAATCGCTCTCTACTCACAACAAGGCAAGGAAAGACGCCATATGAGCTATGGAAAAACAGAATACCATACATTGGATATTTCAAGGTCTTCAGATCCAAATGTCATAAACAATGGAAAAACACAGCTCAAGACGTTCGACGCGAAGACTGACTGAGGAGTATTCCTTGGTTACTCTGCTGTGAGTAAAGCATACAGAGTCTTCAACAAAAGAACTCAAACGGTCAAAGTAACTCCACATGTTACCTTTGACGAATCATCATTCGAATATAGAGATTCTATCAAACGAAGAAATGAAGGAGAATCTTCAAGGCAGATTCAGACAAGAGCTCAAGAGAATCGAATCAGGAATCTGGCCGAACCATTAATATGGGATGATGAGCTAGAGAAGGAACCTCAAATCAATCGGGAAGCTCCACCAGCTGGAAATCAAGAGGAACCTCCAAAGCCAAATCAAGGGGGAATGCCATCAGCTGGAAATCCAGACACAGCTGAATTCCCAGCACTATCTCCAGCAGAGATTCTACAGAAGTCACCTCAAAACTCAATCAGCTGGAAATCCAGACATAGCTGAATCCCCAGCACTATATCTAGCCACTTCTAGCATCAATCAGCTGGAAGAAGAAATTCGTAAAAGAAGAAGATGGATTGAAGATCATCCATCATCAACAATCATTGGAGAACCATCTGACCAAGTCAAAACCAGAAGCTCAGCTGCTCAAGCTACATCGGATCATCAAGAAGCAGCTGACACAGCTCAACTCTCAATAGAGCTAGAACTGACTGTCTATGATGAAGACACAGCTCTAATGGCGTGTTATGTAGCTCAAGTTCCAGAGCCTCAAACAATTCTAGAAGCCTTAAAGAGTGTACCCTGGACAAACGCCATGTAGGAAGAGCTAAATGAATTCCTCAGAAATTGTGTCTGGGAATTGGTCGACAGACCTGAAGGAGTCAAAGTCATAGGACTCAAATGGATCTTCAAGAACAAACTGGATACCCTTGGAGTCATCATCAGAAACAAAGCTCGACTAGTTGCCAAGGGCTACACACAGCAAGAAGGAATTGACTTCGAAGAATCATTTGCTCCAGTAGCACGATTGGAAGCAATCAAACTTTTTCTCGCTTATGCAACACATCACAAATTCAAGGTTTATCAAATGGATGTAAAGTGTGCATTTTTAAATGGAGAAATCAAAGAAGATGTCTATGTTGAACAACATCCAGGATTTGAAGTAGAAAGAAATAAAGTCTACATGCTAAAGAAGACGCTTTATGGATTGAAACAAGCACCTCGAGCTTGATATGATACTCTATCAAATTTCCTTGTATCCAAAGGATTCAAGAAGGGCTCAGTAGACAGAACACTCTTCACCATCAAGTTGGGAGAAGACATCCTGGTTGTTCAAATCTATGTAGACGACATCATCTTCGGATCAAGATCAACATTCTTATGCCAAAGATTTGGAGAGATAATGTCAAAACAGTTCTAAATGTCTATGATGGGAGAAATGAGCTTCTTCCTAGGACTTCAAGTCAAGCAATCAGCAGAAGGGATTTTTATAAATCAATCCAAGTACGTGAAAGACTTGATCGCCAAGTATGGAGTTCAATCCAGCAGAACAGTAAAGATTCCGATGAACACCAACTGGAAGATTGAACCTGGAACTGAAGGGAAGTCAGTTGATTCCAGCAAATACAGAGGGATAATAGGTTCCCTGTTGTATCTAACAGCTAGTCGTCTAGACATCTCTTTCGCAGTCGGAGTGTGTGCCAGATTTCAAGTTGATCCAAAGGAAGCACACATGCAAGCAGCCAAGAACATTCTCAAATATCTCAAAGGAACTCAGAATGTTGGGCTGTGGTATCCAGCTGAAGACAATCTACAGCTGACTGGATATTCAGACTCAGACTTCGCTGGAGATCGGTTGGATAGAAAATCAACTTCAGGAACATGTCAGTTCCTAGGAAGCAAGTTGATCTCGTGATTTTTAAAGAAGCAAACGTGCGTCGCAACCTCCACAATAGAAGCAGAATATATGGCAGCTGGAAGCTGCTGCTCACAAATTCTCTGGCTGAAACATCAGCTGGATGACTATGAAGTGAAAGCTACATCCAGCTGAATGGAAGCAGACCCAGCTGGAATTCAGAACCAACCTCAAAGAACCTAGCTGAGAAAGAATCAAGCTCAGCCAGATGCCTAAGTTGAAGGATTATTCAGCTGAGGGGGAACCAGCTGGAAAAACGATCACTCAACACAGCTATTCATAACCGAGGTATCAGCTGACTACGATGATCAGCTGAGAGGTTTGCAACATCTTTACATACATATACTCATTCTGTTTTAGACAGACTTCAGTCAAATCATATCTTGTCATATATAATCAAATTTAATTAAAAGTCTGCAAAGAACTGAAACATGGGAGTTTCGAGGAAAAGGTCAAAACGCCTCAACCGTCCTCTCACGCGCATTAACTCGCATTTTCTAAATAAGAAACTGACATGATGCGAGAATCACTCCCAGTCGTAGATCTTCTTATCAAACTATAAATCTTGATCGTCCATTCATCAAGAAAGTTGATATAAATATGCTAGAAGAGATACGCAAACATTTGCATTAACCCTAAAAAGTTTTTTTTTCGGCACTCTTTTTTCTTCATCCCATTTGTATTATTTGTTCTACTAACAAAAGTTGCAGAAGAAGAACATGGAATCTAGAAAGATATCTCCAGAAGCCGATCAACATGAAGAGTCTGTCAAAGCTTCACTATAAGAGTTGCTTAACTCTCAGGAACCACAAGAAGACGGAGTTCCAGGAGAAAATGAAGCTCATCGACAGATCTGGTCTAATGCAGTGGGTGACTGCAAAGCTCAAGAACATCATTCACCAGGAAGTTGCAGAATTCTTTCTAGGAATGTAAAGGAAAAAGACCTCCTCCGCCCCACTGTTTCTCTCAAAATAAAAGAGAGAACGGGACACACAACTCCCTGGGATGCGGAAATCAACGTCAACAAGATTCTGACAAAGGAATTCAACCTGAGAGGAAGCCCAGCTAGAACTGGACGAGATGTTGATAAAGCTGGAGTCTTTAAGAGCAGACATGTCAAAACTCTTGCTCCACCACAGGAGGCACAGAAAAACATGTAGGAGACAAAGCATCATGCATCTACTTCCTTCCCAGCTGGGAAGAGGAAACAACTTGAGGAGACAAAACAAGCTGAAGCACCGTCTTCAAAGAGAAGACTCAAGTTAAAGGTGCTCAGTCAGTCAGCTGAGAAGCCAGCTGACATTGAGAGAGAATTCGTAACTACTCTCCGAGGAGCAGAAGATCCACAAGAGGTGGTTTCTTACGGTGGAGAAGAAGTTCATGTGCCAACATGAACATCATCATCGCCACCACCACAACGACGTATTCCAGCTAATCAACTAAGCTTAGACCCCAATCAACTAAGCTTAAACCTCACAGCAGATGGAATACTTCAACTGACTTCTCCTAAATTTCCTTCAGCTCAACAGGGACACCAGCTTCAAGATCAACTTATGGAAGTTGGAGCTCAAGCCCCTGCACTAAGCTCAAGTGGAAAGCATCATCCAGTCGATGATCACTTGCAGCTGGATGACGAAAATATGAGCTGAACTCCATACCAACCACTTCAGAAGTGGAAGGGGAATACTTAAGTCCCTCAAGAGTTGCATGTGACGCCTCCATCTCAAGGTTTGAAGACCTCATGCTTAAAGGAGTCACAAGCGCAACTGAAGTACTGAATCAGACTTTCTCATTCAATCTAATGAAGTCTGAAGAAGCCAAATTGCAAGGAATGAAGTTGTGCCCTACTCAGAAGATGTCATCTCTAGTGCCAACTCATACCTCCAAGCACTCAGCTGGACAGCCCCAGCCGAAATAGGCCAAGGAAGTTGTGTCTGCAATCACAGCTGAGGCTAATGCTATTGAAGAAGAGCCAGCCAATGAAACAGCTGAGCCACCAAGACTCCAGACCTCGCTACTCAGAGCTGACAACTGCAGCACAGCCGAACTAAACATCGCAACAGCTGATAATACAGCGAAGATCGCTGACGCAATTCAGGAAATTGCACAGCTCAATAAGACGATGGTGTGTCTCTCCCGCCTTGTTGATCATGCCAAAAAGGGGGAAGATAATGAGATAAAGAAGAGGCAAACTGCTGAGCTAGAGGAACTAGCTGAATCAGCTGAAGGATTAACGAGTCAAAAGAAAGAAGCAGCGGATGCAGAAGAGAAGACCCAGCCAGCTAGGATTGAAGATTAAAGAATTGAAGAATTTTTTTTCTTTCTTTCTTTTTCTCTTTTTATGTTGTAATTTCTTACATTAATAAAATACAATTTTCTTTGCTGCTCAAAGCTCACCCTGATGACAATTACTTTTTGTCTAGGCTCTGAATTCTGAACTCTTTTCTGCTGATTTTTTTTACCCTCTTAAAATGTAGGGGGAAGCTAAGGGAAAGCTTCATAAGTTGTCTCAGTTAGGTTTTGGCATCATCAAAAAGGGGGAAATTGTTTGGAAAATTATAAAGTTTTGATTTAATACCAAAACCCAACTGTTCTCCAACCGAGTAGATGATCGCATCAACCTAAGTAGTGTTTTCCAGCTCGCCTGTTTGAGCTCTAGATTTTCTAAGTTTACAGGTTCAGGAAGCGGAAGACAGCAGAAGATCAAGACAGCAGAAGATCCAGCTGTGTTTACAGCAGGGGTCAACTATCAGCTGAGTTTTCCAGCTGAGCTGAGTTCAAAACAGAGCAGGATCAAGCTGAAGATAAATCGAGCTGAGTTCAAGACACAGCTGGTCCAGCTGTACAGAACAAAGGGAACTAACTCTGAAAACGTCACTTCAAGTCAGTTTACCCAATCCAGCTCTAAATTCAAAAACCAGCTCCAAAGGCAGAGATCCCGGTGTCAGAAGAAGTCAATATCAGCATCATAGACTTCAGAACCTAGGATGTGACACTAATGAAGACAGGTGCAGAAACGCCCAACGGCAGATTTCAAATTTAAGAAGAGTAGGTAAGATTCAAACGACTCCTCCAACGGCTAGTCTTGAATCTCTACCTATATAAACCCGTCTTCAACCTCAAGATCAGATACGAAAAACCTTCTACAAGCTTTCGATTTCTAAATTCATAAAGTCTTCAAAAGCTTACAAGCAGTTCTAAATAGTTCAAAGAACACTTTATCTTAAAGTGTTTCTAGTCCAGAAACTGCCCAGTTTTTCGTCTGATTCCTAGGCAGAAATCATTGTATAACTTAAGCCTAGATTTCGAACGAGTTCATCTAACTCTAAGTTCTTCATTGTAAGAACTCGTTCATAGTTGGAACCCCAAACCAAACCCCTCTTTACCCAAAAAGGTTAGGTCAAGGTTACGCTTGCTTGAAGCACAAAATTCAAGTGGTTGTAAGGTTTTTTCAGTACCCGTAAACTGAAAGGTTAGGCTTGACAGTGCCCGTAAACTGTTGGAACGCAATTCAGGTTAGAGTTGTGAAGTTCCTTGGTACTTGGAAACCAAGTGGTAGTGAATTACAGTGAATCTGGTCGTGGACGTAGGAGGTGTTACTCCGAACCACGTAAAATCTCGTGTTATTTACTTTCTCGTTATTTTCAGATGTTGTACTAATTCCATTTGCATATTGCATCTTTATCAAATCTGCATACTCAGCTGCTCCCCAAAGACAGCTGTGTTTTGTCTATAAACTTGCATAACTTGACTAAGTCGAAAATGTAAAGAATATTTTCAAGCTGAGTTTTTCTAAGCAATCTTGCTAAGTTTTCAAACCACCACTTTCCACACCGCCAGCTGAGTTATTAGCCCAGCTGACCTTCCTCAGCTGGATTGATAACTGAGCTCACAAACTCTATTTTAAACTTGAAAAAGTTTTTAAAAATCTATCTTTGGTGTATTCACCCCCCCTCTACACCAAAGACCCAGCTCAGGAACCATCAGGTTGTTAGTGATTAATAAATTGAATTGATTAAATAATTAAACGATTAAATGACTAACTTAGCAATTAAGTTATAATATAATAATAGACCTATCCTACCTCTACCTATATGTGAGCTGATATATCTCTCTCACCTCTCAACTCACGCACACACACACAAGAGCAGCAGTAGCTCTCTCTTCTTTCATCTCTCTCGATCAAACACACACTCTCACACACTCCATTTTTGTTCTTCACTCCAAGCTTCAAGCTTTCAAGATTCAAGTTCTAATCTTCATCCAAGTAGTTAAGTAAGATTAAATTTCTTATCTTCCAAATCCTTGATTCATTTTCATGGTTTGTATAATCTCTTTCATATATATATATATATATATATATAGGGAGCGGATCTGGTAACAACACATCTTATATGAGAACGTAAGAACAATACATTTTTATTACATTTGAGATGCATAAAATGCAGAAACTAAATGCATAAATATTTTAATGCATAAACTACAATAACTTAATGCATTAGCATTTAAATGCATAAATTAGAGTAATTAAATGCACGGTTAAATCTGGACCGTAGATCAACAAGGATCAAGGGTCCAGATTTGTTCTTATTTCTCACCTAAGAAAGTGTTCTTATTTGATCCGCGCTCTATATATATATATATCGACATTTTTGGAAGAAAATTAAGAAATGATTGGATGATGTTCATGTCTTAGTATGATGTTTTTATGATATTTAGTTGATTATTTATGAGCTTAAATGATGTATGAGAAATTCTAGTTCATAATTATATATATGTCGACTTTTTGGAAGAAGAAATGAAGAAGTGGTTGAATGATGTTTTGATCTTCATGAAGTATATTCTTATTTTATGATTAAAAGATCATCTATGTGATTAAATCATGGGAATCAAAACCCTAACCTTAGTTTTGATAATTTTCGAAAATGTGAGAAAATGAAGAATAATTAATGCATAAATTGTATGATTGTTTTAATGTTATAAATGAGTTTAAGTGATTAATCTAAGCATGTTTCATGTTGAAGTTAAGTATAAAATCATTAATCTTCTAATTTTATTCATTATGGTCGAAAATGAGATAATAAAATTAGGGTTTGTGATGTTGAGATTATATGATGTATTTGATAGATAATGTGATGATATATGATGTTAATGATACATGTTTAATCAAGAAACAATTAAATGTACGCATGAAAACCCTAGAAACCCTAGAAATCGAATTAGGGTTCTTAAAATGAAAATTTAAAGTTTAATGCTTAAAGGAGTGAAATTAATTAAAGAAATATGTTAAAGATGATTAATTAAGTAAGTTAGAAATTAAAAAGAAGAGAAAAGAATTCTAGAAATCCTAAAATGATAAATACCGAAAAATAAATAAAAAAATAAAATATTAATTAATTTTTAATTAATAAACTAATTGCATTTATGAACTAATTATTAAAAATGTAATATTGTGTGATTTTCTAGAAATTTAATTCAGAATATTAAAGATTTTCTATTTTTGGATGATTTTCCCGATTTGGGAGTTTATGTGTTTAATAGTGTAAATGTGTGTTGTATTGAAAAATATGTATAGATTTTAATTTAGAATTTTCTGAATCCGTTAGACGGATTAAAATCAACTTAGTTGATTATGATGAATAGTATTTGATCAATATTGATGAACGAGTTGAATTGTTGATGTTTGATTGATGTTTGATGCTTAAAGATAAGTTAAGATAGATTAAGGACGTTTAAGAAATTAAGTTAGCAATTCTCGAGTTTCGCCGAGTTTCGACGTAAGATTCCGAAGCGAATTAAGTTAAGAATATCGAAGTCGTTTATTCGATAGAAATTATTCTCGTTTTAAATTTCGTTATCCCATTTCGATTTAAAGAGCGAGTGGAAGTGGAAGCGGAAGCGGAGGCGTGAAGTAGAAGTTGAACGAGCATTAAAAAGAAAAACTTAAGTTTATCAGGTGGGATTTTCTAACCAAAGAAATGACAAATGATATACATATATATGATTATATATATGATGTTTTTAAGTTGATTAACTTGCCAAATGTTTGTATGATACCATCTACTGTTGCAAGATGAATTCAGTCCTGCGAAAGGTAGGATTTGTGTACACTTAGTTGTAATCATGTGCCTTCGAAAAGGTGTGCCGATTACAAGTGTTTGAGAAGGAGTCCTCCTTCTCAACACTATCATTATGTGATTGTAGATGCGGTACTTACATCCAAAGTATATGTCTGGCTACACAAACATGATTTACAGAAAAGAAAATGTTTGATCATGCACATGTTTGTTTTTTAGAAACATTACTTGTGCTTATACTTTATGGCAAGTTTAAATCTCTAACTCTAAGAAGAAAGTTTTTAAGTATTTTTGGCATGTGCCCACTGAGTACTTCGTACTCAGCCCCGCGTATTATTTCTAAAATGTGCAGGTTAGCTGGAATGAGGAACACGTGTGCTAAATGGACGATGTTGTTGTTAAATATTTAAAGGTTGCTTTGAGAAGTTAGACCTAGAATATATGTCTTCATACATATATTCTCTCATTTTTCCACTGCCATGATAAGATGTTTGTTTTGAGAAAGTTTATGAAATTTGATGTTGACGTTGTTTGGATTCTAGAGTCGAACTATGTTGAAGTCGTTTGAATTCTAAAGTCGAATTCTCTTTTTGTCAAGTTCTTTTGAAACTCAGCCACTTGATCATATATATATATAAAGTGTTCATTGTTTGAGAAAGCTTTGTCGAACTTGAAACATTTTTCTTTATCATGCTTTCTTGATCCTAAAATCAGCTTGTCGTCTTCTTGGTTATTGTTGATAATTTTGTTGATCAGGTCTATTGATTTCCGAGGTGATTTCAGTTGTATTCGTTGACATGCATGTTGTTATTGAATTCAGTTAATCGTCTCGTTGATCTTGAATCATGCATGTCATAATTATTCTAAGTTGATGAATTGTTGAGCATGAGTGTCTTTTGTTGTTCTTGAACGATAGCCGGGTCGCTATCTTAATCCTTTTGTTACTCATAAATTGTTTAAGTCGTGGGACCCACCGCCTTGGTCATCTAAATTCTAAGTCGGGCTGCGACATTATTAATAAAAGTGACACTTCTAATGAATAAAAGTGACATTCCTTATGAATAAAAGTGTCACTTCTTTTTTATAAAAGTGACATCTTTTATTGATAAAAATGCACTTCTTATGAATAAAAGTGACAGTCATTATGAATCAAAGTGTAAGTTTTAATAAATGAAATTGTTAGTCTTAATGAAAGCGTCAGTATAATGAATCAAAATGTCAGTCTTGAATAAAAACTAATTTCTACAAAAAAAAAGAAAAAAAATATTAATTTAAATAAATTATTTAAATTAATAACAAGGGTTGAAGGTATTATGGTTTATTAAATATTAATATAAATAATTTATTTAAATTAACAACAAGGGTTAAAGGAAATTAGAATTGGTTAAATAATAAATTATATATTAATTTAAATAATTTATTGAAGTTAAAAAAAGGGAAAAGAGATAAAAAAAAGTAGTTTGATTTGTGGTTAAAGGTAATTAGAGTTTAAAAATATTAAAATAAATAAATATTAAATTAAATAAATGTATTTAAATTAAAAACAAGGGTTAAAGGAATTGGGGTTTATTAAATATTAAAATAAATAATTTATTTAAATTAAAAATATGGGTCAAAAGTAATTAGGATTTATTAAAATAAATATCAATTTAAATAATCTATTTAAGTTATAAATAAGGAAAAGAGACAAAAAAAAAAAGAAACTGATATTTTGATTTGTGGTTGAAGAGATTCGAACCTGCACCATTGGAACCTGAAGTAGGCTTTTCAACCAGTAAGCTAAGAGATTAATAGTGGCAGTGTATCAAATTTTATGAATTTTATAGGTTAACCTGATTCGGGTCAAAAAAAAGATTTGGTCGTACATACGGCAAGCCTTATGAGAGTCCAACTCTGTCGTAGCCCGACTTAGAGTAAAGATGACTAAGCCGTTGGGTCCTGCGACGTACACAATTTATGATTAACCAAGGAATGGATAACGACCCAGTTATCAAACAAAAACCAATCATACCATGAAACACTTCCAACAAACATGCTTATCAAGGAATCAATATCAATAACAGGCTCAACAATTTCAACAACAATTGGTTATCAACAACAGATATGACTTGATATCAACAATAGGGTTACATGACCGAAATATACCAAGTATAAACATTAGCAAGAAATCATGTTTAACCTACTATCAACAATTAATACCATACGACCAACGGTGTCAAGGGATCAATAACAACAGGCAGTTTATCAGATCAAGAAAGCACGATCAAAGGGTCGCATGACTTAGAAGATCTCAACAGAGAATCAACAACTGGTTTCAAGTTAAGGCAGACTAGCATTAAAACCTTAACAAATAACATCAAAGACTTCAAAATTTATAAACTTCAGAGTTTTAAAATGAACTTCATACTTCAGAAACATATTTCAAAGTGTTGCAGCGGAAGACATAACTAGGTTACATGTATGAAGACATATAACCAAAACTCTAGTTTAAACAATTTTCAAGGAGAACTTAACCAACAAAAGTCCGTCCAAGCACACTCTCATCTTCATCCGAGCTAACCTGCACATTTTAGAAAATAACATGCAGGGCTGAGTACTTCGTACTCAGTGGACACATGCGAAAAATACTTAAAATCTTGCTGCTTAGAGCTATAGATTGAACTTGCCATAAAGCATAACACAAGTAAACTTTCATAAAACAAACCTGTGCATGCTCAAATATTTTCTTTCGAAATAAGCACCTCGCGAGTTATATACTTCTATCATGTATGTACCAGATCTACAATCATAAATTAGTGCTGAGAAGTAGGCCTCCTTCTCAAACACTTGTAATCGGCCCACCTTTCGGAAGGCACACGATTACAAACTAGTGTTCACAAATCCTACATTGCGTAGGACCGAATTCGTCTTCCTTCAGTAGATGGTAACATACAAAACTTAAAACATTTGGCAAGTTAATCAATTTAAAAACATCACATATATATAATCATATATTCTCATTCATCATTTTTTTGGTTAGAAAGCTCACCTGTCGAGTGTTGCTTTATCTTACTCTTCTCGTTCTTGATTTCTCAGTTTTACGTTCCCGCTCAATCCTTCATTCGAAATTTTGGTTTATCAACCATCAGAGCGAGAAACAACGACATGCAAAGAGATACGCTATCTCGAACAACTTAATTTCTATTACGCCTTGATTCTCTAACGCTTAATTTAATACTATCACTTAGAAATTCTAAACATTTCTAAATCTCAAACTTAACTTTTAATTAGCAATCTAACTATAAATATTAACATTAAACCCTTAAACATCTCATTACACTAATCATATAAGCACTTTAATAACATTTAATACTTATACTAATCACATCATCAATCATTTAAGCTTATTATTATCACATACGCTCATCATAATATATAATTAACATATAAGCATGTCATTAACATATAAAATCATCATTAGCATATAATTAACAAATAACTTATTATTTACAATTCATATCATCAAACTTAAAATATTTTCAACTCGACAAACGAGCTCTGAAAATTCTCAAATTAATTCCACATTATTACTAAACCATAAAAAACATAATTACATAATCATATCATCAATTTAAATCATTTATACGTATAAACCATCAACTTGGAAAAATAGCCGAAAAATAGAAAATTCTTAATACTTGGTAATTAATTTCTGAAAAATTCCACAATACTTAATTTTTATTGTAGAATTCAAATATGTGATTATTTGTTTAATTAAAAATCAAATAATCATTTAAGTTAATATAATAATTTTCGGCCCTTTTGGAAATAATAGGATTAAAAATTCAATTTCATTCTAATCACTTCCAAACATCTTAAAATAATTTATAAGCTACAATTATAGCTTAATTACTTAAATAAATTGGATAAAAATAAAAAAAAACCCTAATATATATATTTCGACTCTTTCTAGAAATTAGGGTACATTTGATTATTTTTCTCCAATTCAAATTGCAACATGCTTTATTAATATTCTGGAGGTTAATTATAACATCAATTAACCAATTTAGGCTTTAAATTTAAAAAGCCCTAAATTTAATAAAATCTAAAAATTTCAAAATATATGAAATTGAGCTCCAAAAATTCTAAGAAAATTTTCACATGCTTAAATAAATATCATTAGCTCAATTCGATCATCAATTTCATCATACAAAATCTAAATAAAAAATCCCCAATTTGATGAACCCTAATTTTCGAAAATAAATAAAATTGGAGCAATTATGATTCAATCAATTAATTCAATGCATAATCATACTCAATAACATCATATAAGCTCAATTTAAATATCAATTTAATCATAGAACATCAAGATCGAAAACCCCTAATTTTAATTATTAATTTCGGTCATTTTTAAAATTAATTAAGGATCATCAAGCATGAAAATTAAAAACCCCCAAATTTCCCTAATTTTTTGGTAATTATAATTAATTAGGGTTAGGGTTTAATTAATCTTGTTTTAATGATATTAATGATATCTATATCATGAATTAAACAAGATAAATCAAGATCATAATCATCTACTAAACTTTCTTAAAATTTTCGAAAATAAATAAAAGAATAAAAAGGAGGATTAAATCTTGATCTTTAGCTAAATACTTAAATTAAACACTTATCTTACCTTAATTCTTGATTTGGAATTGATTTAACTTTGATTTGGAAGCTTGATGAAGGAAGAACAATGGAGGAATTAAAAGTGTGTATGTGTGTGCAGTAGCAGCCGAGAAGAGAGAGGTGAGGAATGAGGGTGTTAGATGATGATAATTATATATATATATGACTTAGGATTAATTTATTAATTAATTAGCCATAAGTCAAATTAAGCATATACTAGGAATATGCCTTGCTTAAGCTAATTAAATTTAATTAATTATTATGTTAGTCACATAGTCAACAAACATATGTCATTGCTTAGGTAATAATTAAGATTAATTAATTAATTAAATGCTTAGTTTAATTAATTAATTACTAAACTTGCAAATCATAACTTTAATCTCTAATTTCTCAATTTAGAAAAATCAATTAGGGCATCTCAAACCCTAATGCAAGTTCTTGTAAGAAAATACGGAAAAATAAATCGTTTCCGACTAAAATATAAATTATTATTTTTAATAATTAATTGCGAATAAAATAAATTAAGAAAATTAAATTCATAATTTTCTCCATTAAAGATCAAACATAAATGCACATTTTGATAAACATAAATTCTACTTTATTTCGGTTAACGCAAGACGAAATAAAAATAATTAAATTCCTTTTCACGGCAAGAATTAGGCTTACCGAATAAAAATTATTAAAAAGGAAATTTTCTTCTTCTTAAATTTCTTAATTTAATACAATTCGGCAAATTAGGCTGCCGAATAATTTTAATTGCCGGAACTTATTCTCATTTTAAAATCTCGCGGCTTAATTAATTTAAACAAGCTCTTAATTAATTATTAAGATCGGTTATGAAATTTACTTATCTCAAGGGAAAAGTTCGGGATATCTTTCTTTTATATTATCTTTCAATTTCTAACAATTCTTCTTCTGAGCCATCGGCTCCACTTGATCTTTACTGACATGATCGACTTATTTCTTAGCTGTTGGACCTTTCGATCCAAAATCACTTTTGAATATTTTCTCGAACTGAGGTCTGATGGTCTGATTCTAGGGTCGTTTCTTCTTCTTGATGAAAAACAGGCTTGGGGTCGAACATATATCAACGCAATTGGGATACATAAAACACGTTGCGCGAATTTCTAAAGCTTGGCGGTAAAGCCAGCTTGTACGTAACTTGACCCATCCTTTCCAGGATTTCATACGGTCCTATATAACGGGGCTTAAGCTTTCTTTTCACGCCAAATCTATGGATTCTTTTCGAAGGCGAAACCTTCTGAAAAACTTTATTTCTAATTACTAACTCTAACTCTGATCTTCGAGTATCCGCATAAGACTTTTGGCGATCTTGCACTTTTTAAACCGTTGTCTGATTTGGCGAACGATCTTGATCATCTCTTTAATAGCATCGGGCCTTATTACTTTCTTTCGCTTAAATTGTCCCAATAAAGTGGGGACCAATATTTTCTTCCAATAATTGAATTGTTCTCTCGGATCGACCATCCTTCTAAGGATGAAAGGCGATGCTGAAATTTAAATTGGTGCCCAATTCACTTTGTAAGCTTCTCCCAAAACGGGAAGTAACTTAGAATCTCGATCTAACGTGGTCAATTTAGGCACACCATGCAAATGCACAGTTTTTATGAACATACAACTGAGTTGGCTTATCTGATCCAAACGTTACTGGAATTGGTATGAAGTGAGTAGACTTTATCATTCTATTCACAATCACTCAAATAGTTGTACTTCCTCTTTTGGACTTAGGTAACCTGGTTACAAGTCCATGGTGATATCATCCCATTTCCACTCTAGGATATCCAACGACTGAAGCTTTCCATAAGGCCGTTGACGCAAAGCCTTAATTGCTGACAGGCTAAACATCTCTTTATTAATGAAGCTATATCTTGCTTCATTCATTTCCACCAAAATTTCTGCTTTAAAATCTTGATACATTTTGGTGTAAGATGCTTCATGAGCTTCTCTCATGATTTCCGAGATGAGCGGTATAAGATGCTTCATGAGCTTCTCTCATGATTTCAGCTCTGAATTCTTCTTCATCTGGATCACAAAGCCTTTCTCCAAACACTAGAATATTATCTCTAGTTTCATGGAAATGTTCTACTTTACCTTGCGAAGCTTAAGTCGCGATTTCTCTGGCTTCTCATCCTTTCCTTAAGCATTCGAAATTCTTATTCTCAAATCGAGAGTTATTTTGAATGCTGCAATTAGCTGCTCTAAATATTGAGGTGGTAAAACCACTTTAATTTTCAGCTCTTTAAGACCTTTAATAAGCTCTGCTTCTTAAGTAAGCAGAAATTCTAACTCGGTCTACTCTTTCCGCTCAGAGCATCGGCTACCACATTTGCTTTTCCTGGATGATAGAAAATCTTGCAATCGTAGTCTTTTATTAGCTCGAATCATCTTCTTTGCCTCATATTCAAATCTTTTGCTCAAAAAAGTATTTGAGGGTTTTTTTTTTTGAGATTTGTAAAGATCTCACACTTAGCTCCAACAAGATGATGTCTCCAGATCTTCAGAGCGTATACAACTGCTGCTAATTTTAATTCATGAGTTCGATAATTTATCTCATGAGGCCTGAGCTGTCGTGACGCATGGGCGATGACTTTCCTCTCTTTGCATCAGGACACAACCTAGTCCATTCTTTGATGCATCCTTATAAACGGTGTAGTCCTTGCTTGCTTCTGATACTGCTAAAACTGGAGCAGTGGTTAGCTTTCTCTTAAGCTTTTATAAATTTTCTTTGCATTCAGGAGACCATTTTAACTTCGATTCTTTCTTCATGAGTTGGGTTATTAGCCTTGCTATCTTGGAGAATCTTTCAATGAATCCCTGATAGTAACCTTCTAGACCCAAGAATCTTTAAATTTCATGAGACGAAGTTGGGGTCTTTCATTCTTGGATTGCTTGCACTTTGAAGCATCAATTAAAATTTCTTCGAAAGAAACATGTCTGAGGAGATTTACTTCTCTTAGCCAGAATTCACACTTGCTGAATTCGGCATATAACTTTTCATATCTCAGCTTTTCTAAGGCAACTCGGAGATGCTCTTCATGCTCTGGTTCATTCTTTGAATGTATGAGAATGTCATCGTCGATAAAGATTATGATAATTCCAAACGGCATTACTACAAACTCGTAGTAGCCGTACTCCACTCGAAACATGGTTTTTTGGAATATCTTCTGATGAATCTTCAGCTGATGATAGCTAGATCTCAAATTAATCTTTGAGATAACGCTAGCTTCTCAGAGCTGATCAAACAAATCATCTATCCTTGGCAAATGATATTTTTTAATTCTCGGTAGTCTATACACATTCTTAGACTACCGTCTTTCTGCTTGTCGATCAAGATTGGCGCTCCCCACGGGAAAATACTAGGTTGATAAAACCGAGATCATGTAGCTCTTGTCACTGAATATGGAATTCTTGCAATTCCTTCAGGCATTCTTACAATGCTTTTGATATTGGAGCTGAACCAGGTTCTAGGTCGATGGTAAACTCCAATTGCCTTATCTGGGTATTTCTGATAAAATTTCAGGAAAACATCCTTAAACTCTTGGACTACAGTAACATTATCGATATTCTTCTCTTGGTTCTCATCTTTGTTAAGATAAACTAGGTATGCTTGCACATCTTTTCTTTTCAACAACTTTCTTGCTTGAATTGCCGAAATAATTGGTGTTCTTTTTCTGCTTCAATTCTCTATATTCTAAAGAATAGGGTTGGCTCTTTTCCAAATGGCTGGAAAGAAATCTGTCTTTGCTTGCACCGAATGGTGACAAAATTCTCGATCAACAAATCCATTCTCAGAATGATGGCTACTTCCCATAATCGAATTAGATTTAGGGTTTTGACTAACATCTTAAGGGTATCAATTTGAATTTCCGATTAGGGAAAATATGCATAAATAAGGTAGATTTACCTACCGGGATCAATACTTTTAGGCTCTGGCTAGCTCGCCCTATTTTAAGGCCAAGAGTATGCACGTATGCACTCGATATTAAAGAATACTATGCACTAGTACCAAATAAGATTATAATTGGTACATCTCTTAATTGGCCCATATCTGCTAGACTTTCTTGATCCTTAACGTAATCTTCCTAATCAAGAACGAAAACTCTTTGATACTATTATTACGACTCTTGCTGCGGTAGTTGCTATTGCTTTGGCTGCTGCTGCTGAGGGCGGGACACTTGACTCTGGTGTTGTTGCAGCTGTGTAACTTCTTCTATGGCCTTCAAATGCGGGGGCTGATACTGATTTGGTCTACTTCCATCTACTTCTTTCTTCTTACTGGGGCACTGGTACGGACAAAATACTTGCAGTCTCTAAGACGAACATTCTTGCCCAACAAAAAGCGATCTAGACTTCCCCAGAGTTAACTGATTGCTGCTGACTTTGCCCTAGCCATGGCTTCTTGCTAGATTGATTTCCAGCATTTCACTTTCCTTTTCTCTTTGGATTCTGGCCTTCGCAAAAAGATTGCAGGTTGTCGGTTGCTGAAACTTGAACTTGAAATGGGGGAGGTGCTAGGGTTTTGGACTAGCTTTTCTGGCTATGCAGCCAACTCCATATCCAAAGCTCGGTTTAACGCTTCAGCGTAAGTCAAAACACTTTGACTTGCTAGTACTACTCTTTATGGCTTGCCTGAGTCCGAAGAAAAAGCTCAGATATCTTCTTGCCCGAATCAACTTTGTCGAGAGCGAACGGCTAAGTCACATAATTCATGGACATACTCTGTCGCCATCTTCTTTCCTTGCTTTAAATTTGCGAACTCGCTTTCTTTCTGCTTGCAAAAGCATTTCGAAACATATTCCTCAAAAAGAGCTTCCTTGAATACCCAAGTGAAATTCTCGAGCTGCTCGGGATAAGTCTTCGGGCAAACTTTCCACCAGTAGATTGTTGATCTTTTCAACTGATAAGGCATGTGTGTGAGACACTCGTGGTCATCACATCGAAATACCTAAAGATTCTCTCTAGCGTACGATCTATTCTTCTTCTTCTAACGGATTTTCTTTATCGTCAAAAGTTGGGGAATTCTGACGAAAAGAAAAAAGTTCTTTGATTTTCCTCTCAGACAGAGGAGATGTGATAGGTTCTTGTTGCTCTTCTTCTTTTACCCTAAATTTTTTTTCTAGAAGACATTCTAATTAACACGCTCAAGGGTTTAAGCATGATTTGCTTTATTCAAAACATCAAGAATTTAACTTGAAAGTTTAGGCACTTTCACATCTTAAACTTTAACATAGAAGCAGTTACTTCTCATAGTAATTATTCCAATCATGGAACTTCGCATTCAAGCAAATCAAATCTCAGCATAATCACTTTCACAACTCAACTCAATAATTAAGCAATAGCACATCAACTTAACTTCATAAACTTTTCTTACTAATTCAAATAATTCGCAAGATAACTTAACTTAACTTATAAACTTTTGACAAAGTAACGTACTTCTTTCATATTTAGCTTATATTTTTAAAATTCTCATTCTTCAAACTCTAGCTTCATCTTGACAATTAACTTTCAATTTACTTTGCACTCAACAAAGTATCATAACTTCTCATCTTTCTTAAGCATATAACATCAGGAACTCATTAACTTAATTAAATGACAGCTCTGGTCATTCTTCCATATACTAGAAAATTTTCCTCTTTGAGATCTTCTCAAGATAAGAAATCTATCAATAGAAAAATTATCCCTATCTTAATTGTGATGTCCTAGCATCACACAAACATAACAGCGACGGTACAAACTACTAATCTGTTACCGTAAAATCAAAGGTCAAATTATGCATCATATTATTTTTTTTTATCACACATTTTCACTTATATAAATATATACTACTTCTTTATTATTTACTAACATTACTTCTACTTTCACACTCTCGATACTGACAACAATTAAAAAGGCCGACTCTCTACTGGTCGTCCTTGGAAAACTTTTCTTCTTTAATAAACGCATTCTTGAAATCTACACTTTCGACCTCTGCATCATTTTCTTCTGCTACTTATTCTTTGACGATCACATCTCCGTCCAAAGTAGGCTTGACTTCATCCTCAGTGTCCACAACCGATATCGATGAGAACTAATCTCGAAACTCGACTTCTGTAGAGGAACACATCGAAGCTTGGCTAAGCAAACCGTCACCTCGGTAGCTGGATAATTGTCGAGGTCAGCATCACTATTCCTAGTGCTACAATAATGATCCCGCTTCAAATTTCTTCATTGAAACGGAACAATGAAAGCAGAAGAAAAATTTAAGATCCGAAGGGTTAAAAATATGAAGTACCCTCGGGTACAAAAGAATCACCTCTGCATGAAGGGCTAAAAATAAATTAAAACCTTGAAATAAAAGGCTCTGAGGCCAAGACTGGCACGTTTAACTAGATAAGGAAATAACATGACTAACAATCTGAGAAGTAGGTTGGGTGAAGAAAGAATCCAAACCTTAACTAAATCAGATAATTGAGGCTTAATAAATACTGGCTTAGGATCTTTTGGTGGAAATAAGGAAGGAATAAGGTTATTTTGAGACATTGGCTTCAATATGAGCCCTTCCGAAGTATAACAAGAAGGTGCGTGAAGTTGAATAACAAATATAGCGAGATCTGATTTGATCAACCTTCGATTTTGCAATAAAATCTCTACAATCACCAAAGAGCGTATCTTCCCAGCTGAAGAGTCACGACCTGCGGCATGAGCGAAACTGTCCACTTCTCCACTCTTTTGATAACAATGGAATCAAGTAATTGATGCCCGTTATTCCGTTGATCTCCGTAGATATCACATTGCTTTAGTCGTATTTCCCATTTTTATTACTCGTATTTGACTAAGTTTTCGGGTTTTTAATTGGAAAGTGTTGCAAAAGAAGGCAGTTAGTGGAGAAAATGACCAGCGATCCTCGAGAATGGGAGCATGTGGGAGTCGTGGAAAGCAAGTAGCCAGCAACCGCTGGACTAGGGTGTGCGAAGAAAATGATCAACGAATGTTGGATGAAAAGAACGGAGGAAACCGGTCTGCCAGCTCCCAGCCGGCGCCGAAATCTAGCGACCGCTGTAATCAAGTTTGGCAAAAATTTTCCAGCCGGCGTTGAGTTGAGGTTTTGTAATATTTTGCAGCTGGGGCTGACTTCATTTTCTGCAATGCCTCCTTTGATTTTCATACTTTCAGCAAGGGTTTTCACACATCCATCTATGCGCGGTGGTCACGAGCCAAGAACTCGTCCAAGATCTCCTGATAACTCATCCTAACGTGGCGAAACTCTTACAACACTTCTTATTTTCTAGGAGCTTTCATTTTATTATCGCTTTCAACGATATCTCACGTTCACGTTACTTCCCAAAAACAAACAATCGTCTCGCTTGTAATTAATTCATCATCTCGCTTAAAATAACCCATCATAAAACAACCTCATTAAGATCTCAAATACACAACAACCAAATATTAAATCTCAATCATAACTTATTTTCATAAAATTCTCCTTCTTTACTTTCTAACTTCATCTCATTAATTAACTTCATTATGAAGGTGGAAGATCCATATTACTGAGTTTCTAGCTATGTGGGTGGATCAGGTCCACATAACAGTCCGTTAGTCACATGGAACTTCAAATTTTAAACTTTTAAACTTTTAAACATAGGAAACCTTTAAATTCATACCTGGTTTGCCGGATGAGATGAGGTACTGGACTTTTATTGTTGGTACTTAACTAGTCTAAGAATTCAAATCTAGACTAGACTCACAGAAAGTTTAAACATAGAGCAGACGAGCTGCTCTGATACCACTCAGTCGCAGCTCGACTTAGAGTAAAGATGACTAAGCCAGTGGGTCCCGCGACGTACACAATTTATGATTAACCAAGGAATGGATAACAACCCAGTTATCAAACAAAAACCAATCATACCATGAAACACTTCCAACAAACATGCTTATCAAGGAATCAATATCAATAACAGGCTCAACAATTTCAACCAACAATTGGTTATCAACAACAGATATGACTTGATATCAACAATAGGGTTACATGACCGAGATATACCAAGTATAAACATTAGCAAGAAATCAGGTTTAACCTAATATACGACCAACGGTGTCAAGGGATCAATACCATCAGGCAGTTTATCAGATCAAGAAAGCACGATCAAAGGGTCGCATGACTTAGAAAATCTCAACAGAGAATCAACAACTGGTTTCAAGTTAAGGCAGAGTAGCATTAAAACCTTAACAAATAACATCAAAGACTTCAAAATTTATAAACTTCAGAGTTTTAAAACGAACTTCATACTTCAGAAACATATTTCAAAGTGTTGCAGCGGAAGACATAACTAGGTTACATGTATTAAGACATATAACCAAAACTCTAGTTTGAACAACTTTCAAGGAGAACTTAACCAACAAAAGTCCGTCCAAGCACACTCTCATCTTCATCCGAGCTAACCTGCACATTTTAGAAAACAACATGCAGAGCTGAGTACTTTGTACTCAGTGGACACATGCCAAATATACTTGAAATCTTGCTGCTTAGAGCTATAGATTGAACTTGCCATAAAACATAACACAAGTAAACTTTCATAAAACAAACCTGTGCATGCTCAAATATTTTCTCGAAATAAGAAACTCGGTAGTTATATACTTCTATCATGTATGTACCAGATCTAAAATCATAAATTAGTGCTGAGAAGTAGGCCTCCTTCTCAAACACTTGTAATCGGCCCACCTTTCGGAAGGCACACGATTACAAACTAGTATTCACAAATCCTACATTGCGTAGAACCGAATTCGTCTTTCTTCAGTAGATGGTAACATACAAAACTTAAAACATTTGGCAAGTTAATTAATTTTAAACCATCACATATATATAATCATATATTCTCATTCATCATTTCTTTGGTTAGAAAGCCCACCTGTCGAGTGCTGCTTTATTTTACTCTTCTCTTTCTTGATTTCTCAGCTATACGTTCCACTCAATCCTTCATTCAAAATTTTGGTTTATCAACCATCAAAGCGAGAAACAACGACAGACGAAGAGATACGCTATCTTGAATAACTTAATTTCTATTACGCCTTGATTCTTTAACGCTTAATTAAATACTATCACTGAAATTCTAAACATTTCTAAATCTTAAACTTAACTTCTAATTAGCAATCTAACTTATAAATATTAACATTAAATCCTTAAACATATAATTACATTAATCATATAAGCACTTTAATAACATTTAATACTTATACTAATCACATCATCAATCATTTAAGGTTATTATTATCACATAAGCTCATCATCAATATATAATTAACATATAAGCATGTCATTAATCGTGCAATCGAGACGGTTGTTTGTCTTTGAAAAGTAATGTAAGCGTGATGCCGTCGTTAAAAAACGATAATTAGATGGAAGCATTCAAAGAAGAAGAAGTGTTACGAGAGTTTTGCCACATCAGGAAGAGTTACAGGCAATCTTGGATGAGTTCTTAACTCGTTATCACTGCGTGTAGATGGATATGATATCTACGGAGATCAATGAAGTGGTGGGTATCAATCAATTGATCCCATTATTACCATAGGAGTGGCGCAAATGGACAACATCGCTCATGCCACAGGTTGTGAGTCTTCAGCTGTGGGAAGACGTGCTTTTCAGGGATTATAGAAATTTATCGCAAAATCGAATGTTAATCGATCAGTTTTCGCTATATGCGTTATGCAACTTCACACTCCTTCTTGTTATATCTCAGAAGAATTCATATTGAAGCCAATGCCTCAGGATGATCTTATATCTTCCTTATTTCCTCCAAAAGATCCTGAGCTAGTATTTGTTAAGTCTTAGTTATCTGATCTAGTTACGGTTTGGATTCTTTTATTTCCAAACCTACTTCCCTGTTTATTAGTCTTGATATTTCTTTATCCAGTTAAATGCGCCAGTCTTGGCCTCAGAACCTTTTATTTCAAGATTTTGATTTCAAGATTTTGATTTATTTATAGCACTTCATACAGAGGTAATTCTTATGTAACCGAGGGTTCTTCGTATTCTTAACCCTCTGAATATTAAATTTTTCTTTGGCTTTCATTGTTCCGTTCTAGCAAAAGAACTTAGGACGGAATCATTTTTGCCGTGCCAGGAGGATAGTTTTGACGATCTTGATGACGATTCAGCTATCGAGGTGATGGTCTGCTTAGTCAACTTAGAGTATAGATGACTAAGCCGGTGGGTTCTGTGACGTACACAATTTATGATTAACCAAGGAATGGATAACGACCCAATTATCAAACAAAAACCAATCATACCATGAAACACTTCTGATGGTCCCGAAACGAGGTCTTCGGTGTAGAGGGGGGGTGAATACACCGAAGAGGGATTTTTGAAAACTTTTGTTGATTAAAACCGAGTTGAGTGAGAGCTCAGTTATGAATCCTGCTGACTTCTAAGGAAGATGGTAAGCTGATAACTCAGCTGGCGGTGCGGAATGTGGTGGTTTGAAAAACTTAGCTCGTTCTCTTTACAAGAGTTCAGAAAAACATAGTTTCAGTTTTCAGTTAAGTTCAGTTGAAAAATAATACAGCTGGCTGGGTCACTCAGCCAGAGAATTTTGAGCTTGAAAACTTGTGCTGTGTTAATGCAGCTAGTTCTTTAAAGAGATAAAATGCAGAGAATAAAGAAAGCAATAAAGAACTCGAAATTTAACGTGGTTCGGAGAAACAACTCCTACGTCCACGACCAGATTTAACTGGTAAATCCACTAAGGATTTCCACTTGGTTTACGAGTACCAAGCAACTTCGCAGCTCTAACTCGAGCTGTGTTCTAACAGTTTACGGGCCCTGTAGAAGCCTGTATCCTTTCAATTTCCGGGTACAGAAAAACCTTTAACACTCGAATTATGCGTTTCGAGAAAGCGTGACCTTAACCTAACCTTTTCTGGGTAAAGAAGGGTTTGGGTTTGGGTTTCCAACTTTGAACGAGTTCTTACAATGAAGAACTTTCGGAAATGAACTCGTTCAGATCTAGGCTTTGGATTTAATATTATTTCAGCCTAGGGATCAGACGAAAAACTAACGCAGTTTCTGGAAAGGAAAACACTTGAAAATTAAGTGTTCTTCGATGGATTTGAGAACTGCTTGAGAGCTTTTTAATGGTTGAGAGATTTTGAGATGTTGAAAGCTTGTACAGAGTTTTTCGTATCTGATTCTCAGGTTGAAGACTGGTATTTATAGGTAGAAATTCAAAACTAGTCGTTGGAAGAGCCGTTTGAATCTCACCTACTCTTTGATCTGTCGATCTGCCATTGAGCATATCTTCACCTGTCTTCATCATTGTGTCAGATCCTAGGTTTGCCTTTCTAGGATGCTGAGATGTCGATCCCTCATTGGTCGAGGTATATTGACTTCCTCTGACACCGCGATCTCTGCCTTTGGAGCTAGTTTTTGAATTTAGAGCTGGATTGGGTAATCTGACTTAAAGTGATGTCTTCAGAGTTAGTTCCCTTTTTGTCTGCTCAGTTGAATCTCACAGCTGAATCTTTTAGACTTGAGTCAGCTCGATTTACTCTGCTCCGTTGGATCTCCTTGGCTGGATCAAATATTCTTTACCTGAAAAAGTCAATCTGACTCAGCTTAGTCTTGAACTATGTTCAGCTGGAATACCTTTCAACTGACTTTGGGTCCAGCTGATTACTCAGCTGGGTCTTCTGCTGTCTTCAGCTTTCTTATCTGTAAAGTTAGAAAATCTAAAGCTCAAACAGGCGAGCTGGAAAAATATAACTTAGGTTTGTGCATTCATCTACTAGGTTGGAGATGAGTTGGGTTACAATTTCTCCCTTTTTGATGATGCCAAAACCTAACCGAGAAAAATAACCTATTTCCCCCTTAATGAGAAAGTGGGGTTAAAAACGATAAGTAACTTCAACAGATATTCAAATTTAGAGTTCAGAGCCTGGACAAAGAGTTATTGTCATCAAGGTGAGCTTGAGAGCAAAAGCATTTCAGTTTTATTAATCTTCAAAGATGATTACAAGAAATACAAGATTAACAAACTGAAATAAGATAAAAACTTTTAATCCCAGTTGGTTGGGTCTTCATTTCTGCTGCTGCTGCTGATTCTTCTATCTATCTTCCTTCAGCTGCTTATCTATTTTCAACCTGTACCGGTTGAAGATCATCCGTTCCAGCTGTCTATATTCTTCTTCATTATTTACCTTGGAAATTTTTCTCCTGATCGTCCATTTGTTTACTTCTGCGATGATTTGCGACTTGTCAGGGAGATTAGTTCCAGGTATCAGCGGTGGCTGGATATGATACAGCTGAGGAGCAGTGAACTGGATCTTCGCAGTCCTTGCAGCATTGAAGAATGCTTTAGCAGTCATTCTGTCTTGAAGAAATAGCATATTGAATGCAACATCTGGCGGCGTATTTGGGTAAGCTTCCAGATAGTAGTAGTATTCAATGAACTCAAATTTTGTAAGTTCCCAATCATCGTTTAACTCTTCTGGGATCCATTCATCTACTCTTCTCCAGTTCATTGGCATCTGAGACTTTTTCTTCGCTGCTCTGATGTATGCTCTTTTCTTCTTCTGCTTTTTTTCTTCAGCATTGATCAAGCTTTCCTTCTTCTTTTGCTGCTCTTGGAAGCTTTTCATTTCTTGCTTCTGCTTGTTCACAAAGTTGCAGAGCCATTGAGTATCATTGATTTCTTCTGGCGTGGCTCCGCTAGCTTTGGCAAGAGGGATGATCATTTTACTCTATTTTCCTCTCCGTCTAGCTGGTTCTTCTGCTTCCAGCTCAGCAACAACTTCATCAATCTCAGACTGCAGCACTTGGATTTCGTCTTCAGCTACAACTTTCCATTTGCCCTTCCTTGATGTTTTTCTCTTGTCATTACCTTCCCTCTTTTTGGCATTGTCAATAAGGATGGAGGAATGGTTGATGACTGTCTCGTTCAGCTGGGTCAGGGCTTTGTCAACATCAGCAATCTTGGCTGTGTTGTATGCTGTGACGAGGTTGAGCTGTGTTGTGCTGTTGCTTCTAGCTTTGAACTGAGTGTCCAGCTCTTTGTAGAGATTGAACAGCTGGTGAATATCAGTTCTGTTGGAGAGAGTTTGCTATGGAGAGCTTCCAGCTGGTTGGATAAGTCGGTTTCCAGTGGAGCTTGGAGTCTTGAAATGATCTCAGGAACTCTAATCTCTAGATGATTTCTGAGCTCGAGATCTTGAGAGACGAGGGACTGCTTGAGATTCCGTTCGGTGTCCTCATCAAGGGAGTAGATGGACTTCTGCATTTCATTGATGGTCCTCCCTTGAGTATCTGCCTGCATTTCAATGGTTGTACATCGAAGAAGAAGGTCAGTTTGATTTTTCATACTTTCCATGAGAAAAACCCTTTCGACGTATTCCTGGATCTACTTTTGAAGAGCAGGAGATAATTTAGTGTCGGACTCCGTTTGGGTTCCAGATTCAACATGACTGGGTTTATCTGCCTCAAACTCGACCAGTGTGCGAGTGTCATCGGCAATTGGACTTTGTGGGGTAGCTTCTGTAGGCTCAACTGTTGCATTAGTTGGCTCCTCTTCAATCAGCATTGCCTCAGTTGTGTCGGCAGGGACAGCTTCCTTGGCAATCTCAACTGGAACAATCCAGCTGAGAGTGTGGAGGTAAGAGTTGGCTCTTGAGATTACTTCCTCAGAAGGGGGCACTTCATTCTTCTCGGCCTTCTAGATGAGGATTTGGATCGGCTCGTCTTGATGCATGAAAGTATCCTGAAGACTTCCAGATCCAAAGATCTCCTGCAGAGCTACTTCTTCGGCTTTGAGCTTATTGAAGGAGTAGATAAAGCGGGGATCAACATTTTCTTCCATAAAGAGCTTCATAAGGGGCCATGCTGATTGTCATTTGATAATTATTGTTATAGGCGAATTCAACGAGAGGTAAAATTTTCTCCCAATTACCTTCTCGATCTAAAACAACTGTTCTGAGCATATCTTCCAGAATTTGGATGGTCCTCTCTGATTGTCCATCCGTTTCTGGATGAAAAGCTGTGCTGAAATTTAACTTAGTGCCTAATTCACTCTGCATACTTTTCCAAAAACGGGAAGTAAACTTAGAATCTCGATCAGACGTGATCGATTTAGGCACATCGTGCAAACACACAATTTCACGAACATACAACTGGGCTAGCTTATCTGATCCATAAGTGATCGGAATTGGTATGAAGTGAGCAGATTTTGTCAATCTGTCCACAATCACCCAAATAGCCGTATTTCCTCTTTTGGACTTAGGTAATCCAGTTACGATGTCCATTATGATATCATCCTATTTCCACTCTGGGATATCTAACGGCTGGAGCTTTCCATAAGGTCTTTGATGTAATGCCTTTACTTGCTGACAGGCTAGGCATTGCTCTACAAATGAAGCTATATCTCGCTTCATTCCTTCCCACCAAAATTTCTGCTTCAAATCCTGATACATTTTGGTGCTTCCGGGATGAGCTGTGTAAGGGGTTTCATGAGCTTCACCCATGATCTCACCTCTTAGCTCCTCATCATTTGGTACGCAAAGCCTTCCTTTAAATAGGAGAACATTATCTCCAGCTTCTTGGAAATCTTCCACTTTTTCTTTGCGAATCTTGAGGCGCAATTTTTCTAGCTATTCATCCTTTCTCTGAGCACTCGCAATCCTTGATCTCAAATTTGGAACTACTTCTAGGGCTGCAATTATTTGCTCTGTGGATTACGGTTTTACCACCACTTCTAATCGCAACTTTCCAAAACTCTCAATTAACTCTTTTTCCTGAGTGAGAAGAAATCCCAACTCAGATTTACCCTTTCTGCTCAAAGCATCAGCTACTACGTTTGCTTTTCCTGGATGATAGGAAATTTTACAATCGTAGTCTTTTACTAGCTCGAGCCATCTCCTTTGTCTCATATTTAACTCTTTCTGCTCGAAAAAGTACTTGAGACTTTTATGATCCGTGAAGATCTCGTATTTAGCTCCAAAAAGGTGATGTCTCCAAATTTTCAGAGCATGCACAACTGCTGCTAGCTCTAAACCATGAGTTGGATAGCTCTGCTCATGAGGCCTAAGTTGTCTTGAGGCATAAGCAATGACTTTTCCTTCTTGCATCAGGACACATCCTAGTCCATTCTTCGATGCATCTGTATAAACGGTATAGTCTTTGCCTGCTTCTGGAACTGCTAAAACTGGAGCAGTGGTTAGAATCTTCTTGAGCTCTTGGAAACTTTCTTCACATTCTTTTGTCCACTTGAATTTTGATTCGTTCTTCAGGAATTGGGTCATTGGTTTTGCTATTTTAGAGAATCCTTCAATAAATCTCTGATAATAACCTGTTAAATCCAAGAAACTCCTAATCTCATGAGGCGAAGATAGAGCCGAAGATGGAGTCTTCCACTCTTGGACTGCCTGTACCTTTGCTGAATCGACTTTGATTCCTTCAGAGGAAACAACATGACCGAGGAAATTTATTTCTCTTAGCCAAAAATCACACTTACTGAATTTGGCATATAATTTCTCGGTTCTCAACTTCTCCAAGACGATTCTGAGATGTTCTTCATGTTCTAATTCACTCTTTGAATACACGAGAATATAATCAATGAAAACTATGACAAATTTATCCAAATATTCATGGAAAACTCGATTCATGAGATCCATAAATACTGCTGGAGCATTTGTCAATCCGAACGGCATTACTACAAACTCGTAGTGACCGTATCTTGTTCGAAAAGCTGTCTTCGGGATGTCTTCTTGACGAATCTTCAGCTGATGCTAACCAGATCTCAAATAAATCTTCGAGAAGACACTGGCTCCTTTAACCTGATCGAACAAATCATCTATCCTTGGCAAAGGATATTTGTTCTTTAAAGTCAGCTTATTTAACTCTCGATAGTCTATACACATTCTCAGACTACCGTCCTGTTGGTCCCAAGACGGATACCTTGGTGTAGAGGGGGGGGGTGAATACACCAAGGTTTAAAAACTTTTCCAAGTTAAAACTCTTTTGAGTGAAATTTGTTGTGTTCGATCCAAATTTGGATGGCGGCTTGATCGACACGGTGTTGTGTGCGGAATGTGGTGGATTTGGAAAGTCCGTCTGTTGCTTCAAATTATATTGCAAAGCTCTGTTTCACTTTTCAGTTAGTCAGTTTATGCAGATTGAAATGTATGCTTATGAGAGTTAGTAACATGCATAAAACAAAGCGATAAATAACAAGAGCATCTTTAACGTGGTTCGGAGTAACCCCTCCTACATCCACGACCAGATTCACTGGTAATCCACTACCACTTGGTTTCCAAGTACCAAGCAACTTCACAACTCTAACCCGAGTTGTGTTCCAACAGTTTGCGGGCACTGTCAAGCCTACACCTTCAGTTTGCGGGTACTGAAGAACCTAACCACTCGAATTACACGCTTCGAGCAAGCGTACCTTTACCTAACCTTTCTGGGTTTGGGTTTGGGTATGGTTTTCCAACTATGAACGAGTTCTTACAATGAAGAACAAGGAGTATGATGAACTCGTTCAAACTAGGCTTAAGATATTTATTCGATCTAATCGCCTATGATCGAATATGTGAACAACTAAGAACACGGTAGTAATTTGGGTGTTCTTGAAAGATTTGGCTTTGAAGATCGTTGTTCATTTTTCTGTTTTCTTCTATTTCTTCAGTCGTCTTGTCAGCCCCCTCACCAGCAATGGTGGAGGAGAGATATATATAGGTGAAGATTCAAATTAGCCGTTGGAAGAGAGCCGTTTGAATCTTACCTACTCTTGTTGACTTCTGGCCATTACCTACGAAGTAGGTACGTATCTGCGAAGCTATTCCTTCTACGATTTGACTGCGTCAGACAAGATCTTCTGACATCGGGATCTTGTCTTGGAGAAGGTCTTCGTCTTCGAGCTGCTAAGCGTCTCTGCTGTGTCTTCAGCGTTTTGGACTCGCCGCGTCTCGACTACGAGCCGTGTCTTAGACACTGTCGTATCATCAACCCGAGCCGTGTCTTCAACTCGAGCCGTGTCATCAACTTTGAGCCGTGTCTCGGAACTGGCATGTCATTAACACGAGATGTGTCTCGGACTGTTGTGTCTCGGACACGAGCCGTGTCATCGACACTAAGCCAGGTCTTTTACACCGAGCCGGGTCTTCGACACCGAGCCGGGTTTCCGTCACCGAGCCGGGTCTTGATCTTGCAAGATCTTTGACTCTTCTTGGTCTTGTTCTGTGAGTCCTTTCGTATGCCTTCGTTGTGTCTTCGGTATCTTCGGTGATCTACCTGTAAACTAAGAAACTCTATATGCTCAAACGGGTATGAAAAATGCTTAGGCTTGTGCGATCATCTACTCAGTTGGGGTCAGCTGGGTTTTGGTATCCAATCAAAACTCTATTAATTTTCCCAACAATTTCCCCCTTTTTGATGATGCCAAAACCTAGCGAGAAAAACAACACGCTTCCCTAAATGAGAAAGTGGGTTTTTTAAAAGATTTCAATGAAGATTAAATTCAAAGTTCGGTGCTGGACAAAGAGTTATTGTCATCGGGGTGAGCTTGAGAGCAAAATATTTCGGTTTATTAATCCACTAAAGATGATTACAAGAGATACGGGATTAACGAGCGAAAAAAAAAAACAAAATTAAATCCCGATGGGTCTTCATCTCATTTCCCTTCGCCGATTCTTCATTCTATCTTCTTCCGCTCATCGTTCTTAACTTTGTATCGGTTAAATATCATCTCGCTCCAGCTTTCCCGTATTCTTCTTCGTTGTTTGCCTTGGAAATTTTTCTCCTGATCGCCCATCTGTTTACTTCAGCAATAATCTTTGATTTGTCAGGAAGTTGAGTTCCAGGTATCAACGGAGGCTGGATATGATACGGTAGGGAGCGATGAGCCGGATCTTCGCGGTATTTGCGGCGTTGAAGAATGCTTTTGCCGTCATCTGTCTTGATGAAAAAGTTCATTTAGATGCATCATGAAAGCAATATCTGGGGGCGTATTTGGGTATGCTCCCAGATAATAGTAATCTTCGATGAACTCAAACTTTGTATGTTCCCAGTCGTCGTTTAGCTCTTCTGGGATCCATTCATCAACTCTTCTCCAGTTCATCGGCATCTGAGACTTTTTCTTTGCAGCTCTTATGTTTGCTCTTTTTTTCTGCTGCTTCTTCTCTTCGGCATTTAGCAGACTTTCTTTCTTCTTCTGCTCATCTTGGAGGCTTTTCATCTCTTGCTTTTGCTGAGTAACAAAGTTGCAGAGCCAATGAATATCATTGAGCGTTGCAGCGTGGCTCCGCTAGCTTTGGCAAGAGGGATGATCATCCCGCTCCATTTCCTTTCCGTCCACTGGTTCATCCGCATCCGGCTCAAGAACAACTTCGTCAATCTCTCGATTGCATCACTTGGACTTCGGCTACGGCTTTTCCTTTGCCCGTCTTTGAAGTTTTTCTCTTGTCATTACCTTCCCTTTTTGGCATTATCAAAAAGAGTGGAGGAGAGGTTGACTACTGTCTCATTCAGCTGGGCCAAGGCTTTGTCAATGTCAGCAATCTTTGCTGAGTTGTCTGCTGTGACTAGGTTGAGCTGTGCTGTGCTGCTGCTTCCAGCTTTGAACTGATTGTCCAGCTCCTTGTAAAGATTGAACAGCTGGTGGATGTCAATTCTGAAGGAGAGAGTTTGCTGTTGGAGAGCGTCCAGCTGGCTGGATAAATCGATGACGCGGCTTTCCAGCGGGGCTTGGAGGTTTGAGATGATCTCAGGGACTCTCTTCTCTAGATGATTTGAATTATCAATACGTTGAGAAACGAGAGACTGTTCGAGATCTCTGCTGGTGCTTTCTTGCAGATTCATAGCGAATCTGTGAACGTCGTCAATGGAAAGTCCATTGCTCTGGACTTGCGATTCTATAGCTGTGATGCGCAGAAGGGTATCCACATTTGATTTGAGTCTATCCTGAAAAAGGATTTCCTCGACTTGTTTGGCAATCTCGTCCTTCATTGCATCAGAGAGCACAACAGGATCCGTCTGGGTCCCGGATTCGGCTTGGCTGGGTTTCTTGCCTCGATCTCGACCGGTGAGCGAGTGTCATCGGCAATTGGACTGCGTGGGGCGGCTTCGGTTGGCTCAGCGTTGCGACGATTGGCTCGTCTTCAATCATCATTTCCTCGAGTTTGTGTCGGCAGGGACAGCTTCATTGGCAGTTTCAACTGGAACGATCCAGCTGAGGTTGCGAAGGTAGGAGTTGGCTTGAGAAATGATTTCCTCAGAAGGTGGTACTTCATCTTGTTTAACCTTCTGAATGAAGATCTGGATCAGCTCGTCTTGATGCTCAAAAGCATCCTGAAGACTTCCAAAGCCAAATGTCTCCTGCAAAGCTGCTTCTTCAGCTTTCAGCTTATCGAAAGTGAAGAATTTCACCATTTCTTCATTTGCGTACCAAGTGGCCATCTTGGTATCCAAATAAAATTTGAAGTCGCTTACGGCGACTAGAGCAGCAGGGAGGGAGGCAAGAGAGGGATAGTGTTGCAGTGCGCTCTTTATTCCTTGAAGTCTGAGGTCCTCGACCCTCATGACTATGGCAAAGACGTGCAACGGCTCGGGACCGAGGATTTCGATTTCCTCGAAGAAGAAGTAGGGCTTGATGGTTCGGCTTGGTATTCATCATCCGAGTACAAAGGAGCGTCAGCTGGATGGGGCTCTTTGGGTGAGCTGGGTGCTGAGAGATGGGTGGTTTCAGGTACTGAAGAGGTAGGGGAGGATTCTTGGAGAGGTACCTGAGGAGGAGGAGGAAGGAGAAGAGAGTGTTGTTGAGGAGGAGATCCAGATGATGTGAGATCAACTGGAGCGGGTTGTGAGGATGCTTGTAGGATTTGGCGAAGTGGAATAGCATCCTCTGGGTCAGGGTGGGGGACCACTATCTGTGGTTCCTCGGCTTCTCGTGAAGCAACCACGAACTCCCTTCCTTGATCTGTGCTGGAGGAGGAATCCTGAGCTGTCTCCTCAGCAACTGATCTCCATTCAGTTCCAGCTGGCTTATCAGCTGGCTTCTCTGCTGTCTCCTCAGCTGGCTTCCTGGCTGCCTTAAATTTGAGCTTCTTTTTGGCAGGTGGAGATCCAGCTGGCTGAGTTTCCTCCGGCTGTTTCCTTTTCCCAGTTTGAGAGGGAGAGGCAGTCTGCTGTTTTGCCTCCTGCATCTTCTTCTTCCCTTCTGGGGCTGCTTTCTTCATCAAGTCAGAGAGCTGACTTTGTTTTTCAAACAGAACTTTGGACACAGGGAACTCTTCTGTGTCTTTCCACTTGATTTGCCGTCCAGTGGTGTAGTGTTCTATTATGCACGCCGCCTTGGTGCATAAATAGATGGTCTCCCTACAGTTGAATTTGGTGAAGCTGTCATCTTCGAAGTGAATCTTCTTCGACTCTTTCTCCAGCTTTCCCATGAAGTAGGAGAACCAATCTACAGGATCATTCCTGAGGATGGCTATCATGGGCTTCAGCTTGGGTATGCTGATTTCTCCTTGAGATCCAGCGATACCTAGAATACACTTCTGGGTGATATCCAGAAGCAGTCTGAATTTGGGCTTCAGCAGTAGCTTGGACATACTTGCCCTGTAGGGTTCCGGCTTGAACAACATCTGATCCAATTCGGCCTGGATCTCTTCTACGGTGTAGTTGTACGGGAGCGGTCCCCAAGAGTTTTCAATCCGAATAGCTTGTTCAAAATCCGGTTGATGTTGATGTCGACGTCCCAGGGAGTTGTATGCCCTGTCTTTTCTTTGAGTTGGAGGGTGATGTTGGAGCGCAGGCGTTCATCTCTGTTCGTCATCTCCATGAAGAACTCTGCTACTTCCCGGCGGAAGATGTTCTTCGGACGCGCCGTCGCCCATTGAAGTAGGCCTGCCTTATCGATGAGATCCAGCACCTCCTGGAACTCTGAGTTCTTGTAGTTCTTGAGAGTTAAGCAACTCTCAAAGTGCAATTTTGACATCAGGTTTTCCGATTGGTTCGCTCCTGGGGTTATCTTCTTTGGTGCCATTGTATTTATGGATTGAAGAGTTAGAAGAATAGAGGAAACAAATTTTGCAGAGAGAGAGCTTGAAAAGCAAGAACTTGTTTTGCAGAAAGATTTCAGAGAAAATAAGTAAATATGGCGACGATTTGCATATCTTTGATATATATACATCAACCGTCTATCTAGATGAACGATTGAGATCTTTAGATTTTAATTCAAGATCTGCGGCTGGGAGAGATTTGCGCAACACGTTAAGTGACGTGCGTATGTCGAGTGTAGGTCACGCGCGCGTGAGGTAGTCAAAACGTTCTGACTTCTCCCTCGACTTTCCCGAGCTACAGTACCCTGCATGCTTTTCATTAAATGCGATGGGATTCGATTTGCTGGATGGCTTATTGACGAATCCTTCTAAGGAATGATTGTGAATTTTGAATTTAAATTCAAATAATTTTATCCTTAAATAGCATATTCCTCAGGGAAGTAAATGAAAGACTGCAAACCTGTCAGCTGAACTTTGTAGTCAGCTGATACCTCTGCTGTGTTTCTTTATGTTGAGTCTCCTTCAGTTTAGCTATCCAGCTGAGCTTGATTCCCCCTCAGCTGGTTTCCCTTCCTGAACTGTCAGCTTGGACATAGTATCCATCTGATATTACAGCGGTCTTCTCCAGCGGAGCTTGATTCCCTTTTTGGTTGGGAAATCCTTCTAAGTTTTGGGATCCAGCTGAGTTTGTTCCCCCTCAGCTGGATGGACTTTCTTCATCCGGATTGGTGATATCAATTGTTGGTCATTCTCAGCTGTATGACTCAGTTTGGAATGAGTCATTTTGTCTTTCTTTCTCTGCTGATAGACATTGTTTGCGAGGTTCGCCCTCAATTGGATAAACCAATTGGGTTTTATCAGCTGGGTTTGATTCCCCCTGACTTGATAAATTCATTTTGAACTCCTTGGGGTTCCTGCTGAGTTAGTCAGTGTCCGATTCCTTCTTGATGACACACGGTGATCCAGCTGAGTATTTCCTACTGGATGCTCTTCTTGAAGATCTTGCTGGACTGGGATGAGATCAATTGTTGATACCAATTGATGGTGAATCTGGTGAACTGAGTTCCCCCTGAATTTGATAGTAGGTGGCTTTCTTTTCTCAGCTACTTCCTACTTCACTTGAGTGAATTTTCTCATCACTGGCTCAATTCTTTGATGAGGTCAGTTGCTCCATGATTAGCTGAGTTCATTGTTGCTTTGTGGGGTAGAATCTTCGATTTCCTGTTCTTTGCATCGAACTCACCAGGAAAAACGTTATCACAACAATTAGCTGGGACCCGTACGCTTGACATATTCTTTGATAGACATTGAGGTAAGTCATGAGCTTGGATCATCAGCTGTCTTTCTTTCACAGCAAGCTTGATGACATCCACAATTGCGTCTGTCCCTCGACCTGTTATCACTCTTTCGGCACCCAGTTGTGATTGGGTCCGGCTTTGTTGTTGAGGGTTCCATTGATAACCCAGATTTGTCCTTATCTTTTGTGAGTGATACTTCTGGTTGGTCCTTGAATGAGTCCGCTTCTTCTTTGGACCTTGTTGACTCCATTTTCTTTGATGATGTCCATTTCATGGCTGGAGTCTGTTAAGCTTGATATCTAGTTTGATATCCCGTCTGCTGGAATCTTGATTTGAAGCTCGGTTGCTTTCCAGCTTTCTAACCAGCTGAGATCCTTCCCAGCTGTCTTATAAATTGACCTTGATGTCTGTGCTGGATGACATTCTGTCTTTGATTTTGATTCCAGTCAGCAGGATTTATCTGCTGCCTTTGAGCTCTGTGATCAGCTAGGAGTTGCTGCTTTTCTTGGTCTTTGAGTTGCCGATCAGTTTTCTTTTCTGATCGGACTGAGCTTGGAGAGCTGGCTTGATTGAGTACGACCTCTTTGGTACATTGATGACAAGGTTCCAGCTGTGTTTGCATTGGCTGGAGCCAGTCTTTGTTCTGATTCAGCTTTGGCCATCTTCAAGCTCCTGACCATTCAGTTTTCTGCTTGACTTTCTGAGTTTATGATGATGATGGGTCCGTCTGTGATAACATCCCACATCATGTCGTTTTGCGCGCACAGAAAGCTTTTGAGTCTGAACTTCCATATCTGATAATCATCGACAGAGAATGTCGGAAGATTCCTGCACAAGGAAGATTCCATAACAGTATGCAATATAATGATTTTTTTTTTTAAAAGGTTTTGAAAAATTAAGGATCTGTTCAGGTGACCACTATCAGCAAAGAAATGCTGACTAGTCAGATACAGTGATCTTTTGAACCACTGCTCTGATACCAATTGTTGGTCCCAAGACGGATACCTTGGTGTAGAGGGGGGGTGAATACACCAAGGTTTAAAAACTTTTCCAAGTTAAAACTCTTTTGAGTGAAATTGGTTGTGTTCGATCCGAATTTGGATGGCGGCTTGATCGACACGGTAGGCATGTGCGGAATGTGGTGGATTTGGAAAGTCCGTCTGTTGCTTCAAATTATATTGCAAAGCTCTGTTTCACTTTTCAGTTAGTCAGTTTATGCAGATTGAAATGTATGCTTATGAGAGTTAGTAACATGCATAAAACAAAGCGATAAATAACAAGAGAATCTTTAACGTGGTTCGGAGTAACCCCTCCTACATCCACGACCAGATTCACTGGTAATCCACTACCACTTGGTTTCCAAGTACCAAGCAACTTCACAACTCTAACCCGAGTTGTGTTCCAACAGTTTGCGGGCACTGTCAAGCCTACACCTTCAGTTTGCGGGTACTGAAGAACCTAACCACTCGAATTACACGCTTCGAGCAAGCGTACCTTTACCTAACCTTTCTGGGTTTGGGTTTGGGTATGGTTTTCCAACTATGAACGAGTTCTTACAATGAAGAACAAGGAGTATGATGAACTCGTTCAAACTAGGCTTAAGATATTTATTCTGATCTAATCTGCCTATATGTTGAATATGTGAACAACTAAGAACACGAGTAGTGGTAGGTGTTCTTGAAAGATTTGGCTTTGAAGATCGTTGTTCATTTTTCTGTTTTCTTCTATTTCTTCAGTCGTCTTGTCAGCCCCCTCACCAGCAATGGTGGAGGAGAGATATATATAGGTGAAGATTCAAATTAGCCGTTGGAAGAGAGCCGTTTGAATCTTACCTACTCTTGTTGACTTCTGGCCATTACCTACGAAGTAGGTCTGTATCTGCAGAAGCTATTCCTTCTCTGATTTGACTGCGTCAGACAAGATCTTCTGACATCGGGATCCTGTCTTGGAGAAGGTCTTCTTCTTCGAGCTGCTAAGCGTCTCTGCTGTGTCTTCAGCGTTTTAGACTCTGCTGCGTCTCGACTCTGAGCTGTGTCTTAGACCTGTGCTGTATCATCAACCTGAGCTGTGTCTTCAACCTGAGCTGTGTCATCAACCTGAGCTGTGTCTCAGACCTGAGCTGTGTCATTAACCTGAGATGTGTCTCAGACCTGAGCTGTGTCTCAGACCTGAGCTGTGTCATCGACACTAAGCTGGGTCTTTTACACTGAGCTGGGTCTTCGACACTGAGCTGGGTTTCCGTCACTGAGCTGGGTCTTGATGCTGCAAGATCTTTGACTCTTCTTGGTCTTGTTCTGCTGAGTCCTTTAAGCTGTCTGCTTAGCTGTGTCTTCAGCTGTCTTCAGCTGATCTACCTGTAAACTAAGAAACTCTATATGCTCAAACAGGTGAGCTGAAAAACGCTTAGGCTTGTGCGATCATCTACTCAGTTGGGGTCAGCTGGGTTTTGGTATCCAATCAAAACTCTATTAATTTTCCCAACACGTCCTTTTTCTTGACGAACAAGATTGACGCTCCCCAAGGAGATAAGCTAGGTCTAATAAAACCTAGGTCTAGCAACTCTTGCAATTGAATTTTCAATTCTTGCAATTCCTTAGGGACCATCTGGTACGGTGCCTTTGAAATTGGAGCCGAACCAGGCTCGAGGTCTATGGTGAACTCTAATTGCCTATCTGGCGGCAATCCTAGCAAATCTTCTGGAAAAACGTCCTTGAACTCTCGGACCACTCTAACATCATCGACGTTTTTCTCTCGATCTTCAACTTTGTTAAGATAGACTAGATACGCTTGTGCATCCTTTCTTCTTAACAATCTCTCTGCTTGACATGTCGAAATAATCGGAACTCTTTTGCTGCTTCGATCAATTCCGAAGAATCGAGTTGCTTCTTTTCCAGGTGGCTGGAAGGAAATTTGCCTTTGCTCATACTGAATTGACGCAAAATTTTCCGACAACCAATCCATTCCCAAAATTATATCTACGTCCCATGTTTGAATTAGGTTAAGGGTTTTAGCTGACATTTTAAGAGATCCCAATTCAATCTCTATATTAGGACAAACGTGAGTAACTATAGTAGACTTGCCTACTGGAGTAGTTACTCTTAAATCCTGGATTGCTCTTTCAACTCTAGGGCCAAGAGTATTTACGCATGCACTTGATATAAATGAATGCGATGCACCAGTATCAAATAAAATTATAACATGCACTCCTCTTAATTGGCCCATACCTGCAAGATTTCCTTGATCTTTGACGCTTGACTTCTGTTCAAGAGCAAAAACTCTTTGATATTGCTACTGAGGCTTTCGCTGCGGTTGCTGCGCTTTTGCTGCTGCTGAGGGCGCTGCATTGGACGATTATGCTGCTGCTGCGGCTGCGGAACTCCTTCCATAGCCTTCAGACATGGGGGTTGAGACTGATTAGGTCTTCCTCCTTCCAAACCTGGCTGCTTGTTCAGACACTGATAGAAATAATGGCCAACTTGCCCTCACGTAAAGAAGCTGTTACTTCCAGCTCTCCAAACTCCTTGATGCATTTTATTACATTTTGGACAAAGTGGAATTACTTGATATCCTTGAGAAGAACTGCCTTGACCAACCAAAGGCGATCTGAAATTGCCTGGAACTATTTGCTTCTGCTGTTGACCCTGACCTTGCCAAGGCTTCTTGTTGGGCTGGGAACCGGCATTCCACTTTCTTTTACCTTTCTGAAACTGGCCTTGTTTTGAAGGCTGAGGATTTGCAACTGTTGGAACTTGAACTTGCAACGAAGAAGATCCTGAAGACTGGATAGACTTCTCTGGCTGCATAGCCAATTCCATATCTAAGGCTCGATTCAAAGCCTCTGCATAAGACAAAGCACTCTGACTGGCTAGAACCACTCTGATATCCTGGCGAAGTCCTGCTCGAAAAAGCTCGGACATCTTTTCATCAGTATCAACTTTGTCCGGGGCAAAACGAGCTAAATCACAGAATTCTCAATCATACTCTGACACAGTCTTCTTCCCTTGCTTGAGATTTACGAACTCGTTCTCTTTCTGCTTACGATAACTTCTTGGAACATACTTCTCAAAAAGAGCATTCTTGAATTGCTCCCATGTGAGATTTTCCAGTTGCTCGGGGGTATACGTCTTCTGACGAGCTTCCCATCAATAATCTGCAGATCCCTTAAGCTGGTAGGACATGCACATGAGACGCTCTTGATCGTTACAACGAAGAAATCTAAAAATCCTCTTTAACGCTCGGACCCATTCTTCAGCTTCAGCTGGACTTTCTCTTCCGACCAGAGTAGGGGATTTTGACGAAGAAAAAGTTCTTCTATCCTCTTTTCGGGCTGAGGAGGCGGTGAAGGTTCTCTTTGTTGGTCATCATCAGCTCTTCCTCTACCTCTTGGTCTACCTCTTGGCGGCATTCTGCTTAACCAATTTAGAATTTTAAAGAATTTTTCTTATTTGAGCTAGATCAATATTTTATTTCTAGAGTTAAGAAATTCTCAGCTAAACTTTAATCATATAAACATTTTCTTCATAAAACTCATCATCACATAAATTCTTAAGCACATCTTTAACATATAACATGCTCATCATAAATAATGAATCACATAACTCATTTTTATTCTCATAAAATTCATTAAACGGGAAATAATTCAAGTCATAAATTTTTCATGCTCAACTTTGAAAATTAAACATGAACTCAGGAATTCTTAAAAAAAAATAAAATAGGAAATAACATTATTCTTAGACATAAATTTGAACATAAGTTCTTCTAATGCATAACATGAAAGTAACTAACGAAAGAAAAGAGCGGCGAAAGACGAAAGAAATAAATGACGAACGAAACGAGCAACGAACAGGACGAACGATGGAAAGATTTTCCGACCTGCCCTGCCGGCCAGTGGCCGCTGGAAAATAGCCGGCGCTGGTACCCGGCGACCGCTCGGATTTTCCAGTGACTGCTGGAACTGACTTCGGCAAAATCAGTCCAGCCGACGCTGGTTTCGGCTGCTGGCTGCTTCCTTCGATTTTTCGTGCTTGCAGCGAACGTTTCATCCTTCACCTTTTTATTTTAAAGCTCCTTTTTCATTAATTAATCTTCATCTTCATTTCTTAAACCACTTATAAATAAAACATTCCGACATAAAAAAAAATTCGACAACTTACTAAGATGACCTCTTTGGCCATTCTTCATCTTATAAACACCGAAAAATTTGCCTCTCTGAGGGCTTTTAAAATCCTAATGGAGAATTAATCTACAGCAAAAACTTCCCTACGTCAGCTGTGATGTTCTAACATCACACAAAAAACACTAATAACGGCATGGCGTACTAAACCATTACCAGATCATCTAGAAGTCATACTTATGCATCTAATTAAAACATACAAGCATACAAACATAAAGCATAAAGATTGTCTCTTGCCCAACATATTACATATTTTCAATTACCACCGAACCCTAACGACCTACTGCTCGTCCTCACTAGGGTCCTCTTCCTCACTCAGCTCCCCTTCATCTCTCTGATTCTCCCCACCCTCGCCCTCTGTGATCCCCGCTGCTCTCTCCTCTCCCTCTAGAGTCGGACAAGCTGCACTCTCGTAGTCCTCACCCCGCACCGGCCAAAAGCTAGGCTGTAAACCTAGCTGGCTATATGGAACACGCGAGAGCTGTCCATATCCCACTGTAGCTTCTTCAGCAGGGTCGACTTCCTCCTCGTCACTATCGTAGCGGCTGGGTCCCGACAAACTACCCTCGCTCGGCCTTGCAGCCACGGGGTGTGAAAGATAGTAAGATTCAAGCTCTGAGGAATCAAAAGCTTGAGGGATGTCACTGGGAGGATTATATGGAAGTAGCTCAGTAGAAGGGACTGAAACTAAGCTATTCTTTGGAGCAAAGAGCTCAGGAATTAGGGCTAGAGCATCAGGTGGAGGAGATGGTGAGAGATAGCCATTCTGAAAAGGCTGAGGAACAAAAGCTCTTAGGTCATAACCATAGTCAGCTGGTTGTGGGTCAATAACAGGCTCAGACTCAACCAGAGGGATGAGAAAAGGAACGGGATCATCCTGGGGAAAATGCTCTACCTGCAGGCCACCCTGATAAACGTGAGGTGGCGGATCATATGGACCAGGCGGAGGATGCGAGTAGCAAATGAACCGAGAACTAATCTCCGCTATGAATCCTCGACAATCTCCGTAAAGATCATCGCTCCAGAGCTGCGGTGATACTAACCGAGGTAGCAACGAAGCTGCCCATTCGTTCCACGCTTCAGGTAGAAGGAGAATCAAGTGCATAATTCCCTGCACTCCCGAGATACCCGTCTTGTGAATGTCCAGCCAGACACGATGATAGCGTGCCAAGAATTCTGCTAGGGTCTCTCTGTAGCTCATACGGATATGATGGAATTCCCTCATCGCTGCTTCACCACGGGGCGACGCCATCCTATATGAAAAATAAAATTTAACAATTAATCACACCGAGACGGTTCCGAGACGGAAGAACAACCGTCTCCAAAAACCACAGTCTCAACATACTCAACATCACTTTCCCACGGTGATACCAAGCTCACGCTACTTTCCAACGACATACTACCAACTTGCTTGCACAAAAGTTCCATCATCTCGCTTACAACCGTCATCACACAAAACAACCTCATTAGAAGCTTAAAATCACAATATCAATATAATAAGGTAAAAACCTTAAAACTTTAAAACTTGTAAACGTTAAAACTTTCTTTTAAATCTAGAAAACTTTTAAATTCTTACCTGAATAGCTGGATGAGATGAGATGAGGTGCTGGACTTTTGTTGTTAGAAATCTCGACTAGTCTAGGAATTCAAACCAGACTAGACTTAAAATAAAGGTTTAGACTCAGAGCAGTCAGATAAATAGATAGACCTGCTCTATACCACTCTGTCGCAGCCCGACTCAGAATGAAGATGACTGAGCCGGTGGGTCCCACGACGTACATAATTTATGATTAACCGAAGGACAGATAACACCCAGTTATCGCCAAAACCAAACGAACCATCAACCATGCTCAAAACCAATCATGCTCGACAATCATGCTCGACAATATCAACCGACACTTAGATTTCAGCAACAGACATTTCAATCATATCAAGGATTCAGGTACAACCTGAGATCAACCAATATAATCATCTGACCAGCAATGCCAAGGAAATAGTTTATAAAATCAAATAAGCATGAATAAAAGGTCTCATGACTTAGACAAATTGATCAGAAATAGTAGTCAATTTTAAAAGAGAGGCTAGCAGCAAAATATACAACCAAACTTCAGAGTTAAGAACATACTTCACACTTCAAAAACAGACATCGAAGTGTTGCAGCGGAAAATCATGGAGAATTATATGTATGCGGACATATAATTCTAATCTAACTTTTCTTCCAAAAACTGAAACCAACAAAAGTCCGTTCTGCACACTCCCATCTTCATTCCAGCTAACCTGCACATTTTATAAAACAATATGCAGGGCTGAGTACTACGTACTCAGTGAACACATGCCGAAATAATTTGAAATCATGCTGATTATAGCTATAAATTGAACTTGCCTTTCAAAGCAACACACAAGTAACTTCTGAAATCAAACATGTGCATGCTCAAACATTTTTCTTATATTTTTAAAAGCATAGTTGTCTGCAGACATATACATCATTAAGTATGTACCAGATCTACAAACATAAATTAGTGCTGAGAAGTAGGCCTCCTTCTCAGACACTTGTAATCGTCCACTCCTTTCGGAAGGCTCCCGATTACAAAAATAGTGTACACAAATCCTACCTTTCGTAGGACCGAATTCGTCATACTTCAGTAGATGGTAACATACTTGAAAAGCTTTAAAATATTTGGCAAGTCAATTAATTTAAAACATCACACACACACACACACACATATATATATATATATATATATATCATAGTCGCATTCGTCATTTCTTTTGATTTTGAAAGCCCACCTGTCGTACGTCGCTTTACTCTACGCTCCTGGATCCTGACTTCTGGGCTTTATAATTCCGCTTGTTCCTTCATTTAGGATTAGGTTTATCAACCATCAGAGCGAGAAACAACTGACAGACTGTTTAGTCGTTATTTGTGTCATTTTTAGGTGTATAGTTCGTCGTATTTTTGTGCGTGCATTTGTGTTTCCCATCTATTTTTCTCGTATTTGAATGTATTTTGTTCTTTTTGGTTTTTCTTGTCGTTTGTGTTGGTTTTCGATGTTTGTAGTTGAAATGTGCTGCAAGAGAAGGATTGTTAGAGCCGAGAAGAAAACAAACGGGCATAAGAACGTGAGAGCACAGGAGCCGAGGAAAGCTGGAATGCCGCCGCCGCTAGAATGCCGCCGCCGCTGGATTTGAGCGGTCGCTGCGGTGCTGTTCGCAGATTTGCTCCCAGCGAGCGCTGGTTTCCGGCGAGCGTTGGGCGGAGTTTGTAATGCTCGTACGCGACTTTAAATCTCATTCAGCGAGGGTTTTCATCTGATTCATTCTTGGACAGCAAGAGAAGAGGGCAGAAACACACGAACAGTAGCAGCACACTTTCATCCGCTTCTTTTCTATTTCATTTCTTTTCTTTTGGATTGTCTTGAAATCGAAGGATCATCATCAAGGATTATATCCATTTTATTGTAAGGATTTCTTCATCGTTATTTCTTGCAATTTAATTGATGAATTCTTGTAATTGTTGTCGGATGAATTGTGCGATGTTGAGCTAATTCTTTAATTAGGGTTTAGATATTCGAATCGTATTCGAACCATGCTTGTTAATTATTAATTCCTCCGTTGATCGAATTGATTTTATTATATTGAATAATTATTCGTTATTTGATATTGCTAAGTGATAGATGAGATCGATAGATGATTCTATTGCTCGATCGTGATTCTTTCAACATTAGATTGACCGGAAACGCATGTCTAATAATTAGTCGTGATCGTGTAATTTAGTCTTTAGGGTTTAACGGATTGAAGCGAAAGTAATTGATGTTAACCCTATGTTGAAGTTGATTACGCGTGATTGATTAATGGAATTGATTAGAAACAAGCTATGTGAGAATGCGAGGAGAAGATTCTAAATCCTAATATATTTATCCTATTTCATTGTCCAATTTATTTTTTCATTTATTGTTTTGATTTCATTTGATAATTTAATATTTAATCACTCGAAATCTTGGTTTAGAATGTTTAGGATTCTTTATTTCTTTTCCGTGTGAATAGTACAAGTGGCATTAGCCCTATTGAGTCTTCCTTGAGAATACGACTTGGGTCAGCTTGTCGCCCTACATTGACCTTGTTCTCTTGCGAGTCAATTCTAGGTGTTTAGAGTTGAAACAAAATTTGGCGCCGTTACCGGGGAAGGCTTTAGGCGAATTGTTTTCTTGTATTATTTTATTTTCCGTGTTTATTTTTGTTATTTGTTTTGTTTGTTGTTTTTATTTCTCCCACAGTTGCGTGTGATCTCCTTTTTGTGTTGTGTTTGTGTATGCAGGGACGACGCAGTCTCTAAAGGAAATTGGCTCCGGTATTTGATAATATACACAGACCGAGAGGGTTAGAGTTGCCTGATTTGGAAGAAGAAAATTCAAGTGAAACACATTCTTCGAGTGACGAGTCTCAAACTTTAGAGATGGCCGCTGCCAATAATGTCAGAAATATGAGAGATTTTGCTCGCCCAGTGATTGGGGCAGCAACGTCTTGTATTGTTTTGGGGGAAGCAGCAAGAAATTACGAGTTGAAGAACATTCACTTGTAATACCCCGCTCTTTCATAATCGGACCTAAGGTTAATTAGGATGTCGCTGAGATAATTAAGTCGTGAGAATTTAGAATGAAATTAAGTTCCGGCAATAAAAAAAATATTTCGGCAGCCCTAATTTGCCGAAAGTAAAGAAATTAAGTAAATTAAGTAATTTAAGATGTTAATCTCGTCTCGGTTGAGCCGAGAAAGATTACGAATGTGTTTATGATTATGTGCTTATATGTTTGAATTTTATCTGAAATGTGTGTGATTAGTTGAAGATTTGATTTCTCCGGAGATAGTAGAATTTCTCCGGTAATATTATTTTTAGTCCGGATTTTATTTCCGGAATTTTCTCGAGAAAACTTAAGTCAGGGTTAAGGAATGTAATACCCCGCTTTTTCATAATCGGACCTAAGGTTAATTAGAAAATTGCTGAGATAATTGCGCCGTGAGAATTTAGAAAGAAATTAAGTTCCGACAATAAAAAAAAAATCTCGGCAGTCCTAATTTGCCGAAAGTAAAGAAATTAAGTAAATTAAAAAATTTAAGATGTTAATCTCGTCTCGGATGATCCGAGAAAGATTATGAATGTGTTTAGGATTATGTGCTTATATGTTTGGATTTTATTTGAAAAGTGTGTGTTTAATTCGAAGATTTGATTTCTCCGGAGATCGTAGAATTTCTTCGGTAATGATATTTTTAGTCCGGATTTTTATTTCCGGAATTTTTCGCGAGAAAGCTTAAATTAGGGTTAAAGAAACCCTAATAAAATTTATAGAGCTCGAGAATTTATTATTTAAAGCCGGGATGATTTTTTATTAACGATTTAATGATATTTAAGTGATTAATTAGAGAATTTATTAATTAATTACTTAAATAAGATACTATTGCTAGATATTTTAAATTAAGCTTATCTAATAAACATTGATTTAATTTTTATTTAAATCTAATAATATCTACATGGAATATTTGATGGTACAAAAGAATCCCATGTTAGATGCTAAGTATTAATTAAATCAAATGATAAAATCTAATAAAATCTAATAAAATCTGATGATAAGATCCTTAATTTGATCTTATCCCAACATGTAATTATTACAAATAGTAATTTTTGTCTAATGCATGAATGAAGATAGTAATTATCTAACATCATTCATTCATCTCTCATCACTCACTCTCTCGACACTCTCTCTCAAAACACACACGCATATCACACACACACACACAACCTCCATTGAAGATCAAGGATTCAAGCTCAAGAATTTAAAAGATCAAGCATCTATTTCATTCAAGAAGGTTAGATCTATACTTGATCAAGAGCTTAGCCAAAGATTAGCAAGAAAAATCCATCTTTCTTCCTTCCAAAACTTTCGAATTTTTCATGAAGTAGGATGAATGTTTTGATCTTTGAATATTATGTTAGATCTGTGATCTAAATCCCATTTTTAGCATCAATTTAAGAAGAATCCAACCTAAACCTAATTTCCTATTTTTTTCGAAATTTTCAATAAAATTAGGGGTTTTTATCCTTTGATCCTATGATCAAATTGATGATTTCTATGAGCTCATATGATGATTATAAACATGTTTGATGGTTTGATTTATTAAGATTTGAGAAATTTCAATTTAAATTAACATGATTGGAAGTGATTAGAATGAAATTTGGATTTTAATTCTTAATTTATCAAAAGGACCGAAATATATATGTACAATAAAGCCATGTATTTGATTTTTAATGAAGAAAATAATGAAAGAAGTGGAATCTACGTTAAAAATTAAGTGACGTAGAATTTTTCAGAATTTTAATACAAAGTTTTGAAATTGAGAGTTTCTAGAGTTTAATTCCTGGATTAACTCAGCTGAACTCAGTCAGCTGGAATTACTTTGGACCCGTCAATTTGGATTAACTTATTGGACCCGGTCAATTTGGATTAACTCAAATTTGAACTCGATCAGTGGAATCATTGTTGGACCAGTCATGGATTAACTTGAACTCGATCAATTTGGATTTACTCAATGGACCCGATCATTTGGATTAACTCGGTAGCCAGCTCAGTTATTTTTTCCAGCCAGCTCTGTTTTTCCAGCCAGCTCTGTTTTTCCAGCCAGCTCAGTTTTCCAGCCAGCTCAGTTTTCCAGATAACTCAGTTTTTCCAGCTAGTTTGATTTTCCAGACAGCTTGATTTATCCAGCTGATCTTTGATCAACTTGTTTTCAGCTATTTCTTTCGTAAACTCAAAAGTTTTAATGTTAAGCTTAAATATTATCAAAGAACTTAAGCATTGTTGATGTGCTAAAATAAATAAAGAAAGAGCTTAATGGTTAATGAGATACTTATATGAAGAAATGAAATATTCTTTATGATATGATTAATGTTGACAATAGTATAAGTTATAAGTCAATAAATATTAATGAAAAGATGGAAGGGTTAGAAGTAAAGTATATGTTTACTTATGTCTTTAGAAGTTATTTTGAGTAGTGAATGATTAAGAGCTAAGATTTAAGATAGAAAAGTTTAAGTGTTAGTGGTAGAGTGAAAACCCTAGAAAGCCGAGAAAGATCATAGTATCGAAGCAGCATCTCTCATTCCTCGATTTTTTACTTTTCTCGCTCTTATGTTTAAACCTAATTTTAAATTGAAGGACCGAGCGGGACCATTAAGTGAAGGGAAATCGAGAAGTAAAGTTTAGTTCAGCAACTTCGAAACAGGTGGGCTTTCTAAACTAAAGAAATGTCGAATGTGACTATATGATTATGATTATGTGATGTTTTTAAATTGATTGACTTGCCAATGTTTAAAGTGTTTTTGTATGTTACCATCTACCAAGGAAAGACGAATTCGGTCCTACGCAAGGTGGGATCTGTGTGCACAGTTAGTAATCGTGCGCCTTCCTTTTGGTAGGCCGATTACAGGTGTTTGAGAAGGAGGCCTACTTCTCAACACTATTAAGTGATAGTAGATTTGGTACATACATGAATAGTATTTTGACTGCAGTCTCGTATAATGAAAGTAAATGTTTTGGCATGCACAGGTTTGTTTTTTTTAAGTTTGCTTGTGTTATGCTTTATGGCAAGTATTCAATCTATAGCTCTAAGTAGCAACTTTTAAATTATTTTGGCATGTGTTCACTGAGTGCGAAAGTACTCAGCCCTGCATGTTATTTCTAAAATGTGCAGGTTAGCTCGGATGGAGATGGAGTGTGCTGGGCAGGCTTTGTTGTTGTTGATATCTCAAGTTATCATTCTAAGTTAGAGCACGGTTATATGTCTTCATACATGTAACCAAAACTTATGTTTTCCGCTGCAACACTCTCTGAACTTGTTTCACTTCTGTTATTTTGTTATGTTGCTTATGTTATAGATTCTCTAAACCTTGGTTCAGTTTGTTAAACCTTAGACTTCAATTTGTTAAATCCTTAAATTTCAGTATGCTTAATTCTGCAACGAGATGGTGTAGCTTCTTGACCATACTCATTTATCGTTGATCATTGATCGTTGATCGAACTTGAATACATGAATTGTCGTTCTTGAATAATGATGTCGTTGTTCGATCTATGATTGATTCTTTTTTTATTTTGATAGCATGTTTTGATGATCGAAAAGTATGATTTGGTGTATTTTGGTTCCTATTCGATAACTTGGGTCGTTATCTTATCCTTTGGTTAATCATAAATTGTGTAAGTCGCGGGACCCACCGGCTTAGTCATCTTCACTCTAAGTCGGGCTGCGACAAAGTGGTATCAGAGCAGCTTGTCTGCTCTAAGTCTAAAATTTTCTTTTGAGTCTAGTCTAGACTTGAATCCCTAGACTAGTTAAGTCTTAAACAACAAAAGTCCAGCACCTTATCTCATCCGGCAAGTCAGGTACGTATTTAGAAGTTTTCTAACGTTTAAAAGTTTTAAGTTTGAATGGAATCTTGAGATGTGTTTATGTACATGTTTATATCTATGTTTATATCTGTTTATTTGTGGCTTGTGTGACGAGCCTGAGGTTCTGATGAGATTGTTTTGTGATGGCATTCGTAAGCGTGATGATGGAACAATTGTGCAAGCAAGTGAGTTGTTTGTCTTTGGGAAGTAACGTGAGCTTGGTACCATCAATGGGAAGCGATATTGAGTATGTGGAAACTGTGGATCTTTGGGAGACGTATTTAGTCTCCGTGTGATTGATTTTTTAAAATTTTTCTTATATAGGATGGCAGCGCCTCGTCGTGACGATGCGATGAGAGAGTTTCAACATATCAGGATGAGTTACCGTGAGACTTTAGCCGAGTTCTTGGCACGTTTCCATCGTGTCTGGATGGATATCTGCGAGACAGAGATCTCAGGTGTTCAGGGCATCATACGTCTAGTTCCTCTTCTTCCAGAGGAATGGCAGGAGTGGGCAGCTTCACTCGTTTCTCGTTTTGTGACTGAGCAGTACTGGGATCACAACCTCTACGGCGACTGTCGAGGTTTTATCGCCGAGATCAGCTCCCGATACATGTGTTACTCAGCACCGCCGCCAGGACCGTACCCTCCACCCATTCGCTACCCTGCAGAGGGTCAGCTGACTGAGTTTTTACCTCAGGATGACTCTATTCCGTTTATGATTCCGCAGGTTGAACCCGAGTCAGTATACTTTGATCCCCAGTCGACCTATTTTGGTTTTGACCCGAGTACTTTTGCCACTCAGCCCACTGTACCGTCGGATGGTTTTGCTTCACCCCCACCACCGACAGATACTTTAGCTCTAGTTCCAGTTCCTCCTATCTCAGAGTTGTACCCAGCACCTCCGCTGGAGGTAGCTCCTTTCTCTCCTCCCAGTGAGATCCCTCGAGTTTTCGACTCTTTTGACCATGAGGCTCTATACCGTTCTTACCACCCTGAGCCTCAGCGCTTAGACGAGGGCAGCTCGTCGAGGCCCCGTCGAGATGACAGTGACGACAGTGACGGAGACGACCCCGCAGCCGAGGTCACCGTTGGTTGGTCCGATCTCCGCCGAATTCCATTCAGTCACCTAGGTTTTCAGCCTAGTTTTCCGCCGATGGCAGACACTGATGTAGACAAGGAGATTCCGCTCTTGCTGAACGGAGACGTGAGGGCCGAGGGCGAGGTTGTTCCAGAGAGTTCGAGTAAGGAGGACGAGTCAGAGGAGGAGGACCCGTCAGAGGACGACGAGTAGAGAGAGTCGTTCTTGTGTTGTTGTTGCTTTATGTTTATATGTGTATAATGTAAATATGACTAAGGATTATGATGCATAATATTGTTTAGTAGCTCGGTGACGGATAGTAGACCGTACCGTAGTTATCTTTTGCGTGATGTTAGGACATCACGGATGACGTAGGGATATCTTTTGTTGTAGATAAGATCCCATATTTTGAAAAGACCTCTAAAAGGCAATTTTCCAAGTATATATATGAAAAAGAATGGCCAAAGCGGTCATTTAAATTAAGTTGATGCTTTCATAATATGCTTAAGTATAAAGAGATAATGCCTTGAGAATATTAAAGAATAGCAAAAGTGTATCAATGAGATGAAGTTAGAAAGTAAAGAATAAGAAATTTCGGAAAATAAATTAAAGTGTAAAAGGTAAGTTGCTTTGCCAAAAGTTTAAGGTTAAATTAAGGTAATGAAGGAAGTTTAGTTAATTCTGTATTTGCTAAATAAGTAAGCTGCGAGATAAGATGATTTATTATTGCATAATTATTAGGTTAAATTATAAAAGTGATGATGTTATGCTTTGAATGAAGTTGATTGAATGATTTAAGAAATTTCTTATGAACGTTTGTTTTAAAGAGAAAGAATAAATAAATTAAGAAGTGCTCAGAGAGAAATGTTCGATAAGAATAAAGTTACTTTTGTTGATTCCTTCTTTCAGAATGCCTCCTAGAAGAAGAAATAGGGTAGAAGAGGAAGAGCACCGAGAACCTACCCCACCTCCTCCGCCTGAGAGGAGAATCGAAGAACTCTTTCTTAGACAAAATCCCCCGACCTTTGACGGAAGAGGAAATCCGTCAGAAGCAGAAGAATGGATTCGCGCTCTCGAGCAAATCTTTAGGTTCCTTCGATGTGATGACCATGAGCGTCTCACATGTATGTCCTATCAGTTGAAAGGATCTGCAGACTACTGGTGGGAAGCTCGCCAGAAGACGTATACTCCCGAGCAGCTCGAAAATCTTTCATGGGAGCAGTTCAAGGAAGCTCTTTTTGAGAAGTACGTACCAAGAAGTTACCGCAAGCAGAAAGAAAATGAGTTCGCCAATCTCAAGCAAGGAAAGAAAATGGTTGCCGAGTATGACCGTGAATTTTGTGATCTAGCTCGTTTTGCCCCCGATAAAGTTGATTCCGATGAGAAGATGTCCGAGCTTTTCCGCACCGGACTTAGGTAGGATATAAAAGTGGTCTTAGCAAGTCAGAGTGCTTTGACCTATGCCGAAGCTTTAAATCGAGCCTTGGATATGGAGTTGGCTATGCAGCCAGAGAAGCCAGTTCAAACTCCAGCACCTCCCCAATATCAGATTCAAGCCCCAGCGGCCGTCAGACCGCAATCTTCGCACCATGGCCAGCAGCAGAAGGGAAAAAGGAAATGGAATGCTGGAAGCCAACCCAGCAAAAAGACCTGGCAAGGGCAGAGTCAGCAGCTTTCGACTCCAGGAAAACCCAGACCACCTTTTGTTGGTCAGAGTAGCTCGTCTCAGAGGCAGCAAGGAATTTCTGCATGCTCGAAATGCGGCAAAATGCATCAGGGAATTTGCAGAGCAGGAAGTAACAGCTGCTATGCATGTGGGCAAGTTGGGCATTTTTCTTATCAGTGTCCAAACAAGCAGCAAGGGATTAATGGTGGAAGACCTGGCCAGTATCAACCTCAGCAGTTGAAGGCTATTGAAGGAGTCCCGCAATTGCATCCGCGCCAGCGCCAAGCGCCCCACCCTCAGCAGCAGCAGCAGCAGACAAGGCGGCAGCAGCAGCCACCGCAGCAAGAGCCGCAACCGCAGCAGCAGTATCAGCGAGTTTTCGCTCTCGATCAGAAACCATACGTCAAGGATCAGGGCAATCTGGCAGGTATGGGTCAGTTAAATGGTGTACCTGTGATAATTCTTTTTGATACTGGTGCATCGCATTCTTTCATATCAAGTACATGCGTAGATACTCTTGGCCTTAAGGTAGAGCAATCTAGCCAGAACCTAAGAGTATCGACCCCGGTAGGTAAATCTACCACAGTTACGCATGTTTGCCCTAATTTGGAATTTGAGTTTGGATCCCTTAAGATGTCAACCAACATCCTAAATCTAATTCGAATGTGGGACGTAGACATCATTTTGGGAATGGATTGGTTAACCGAGAACTTTGCCACCATTCGGTGCAAGCAAAGACAGATCTCTTTCCAGCCACCTGGAAAAGAGCCGACCCTATTCTTCGGAATAGAGAAAAGCAATAGAAAAATGCCGATTATTTCGACAATTCAAGCAAGAAGGCTGTTGAGAAGAAAAGATGCGCAAGCATATCTGGTTTATCTCAACAAAGATGAAAATCAAGAAAAGAATATTGATGATGTAGCTGTTGTTCGAGATTTCAAGGATGTGTTTCCTGAAGTTTTGCCAGGATTACCCCCAGACAGGCAATTGGAGTTCACCATCGACCTAGAGCCTGGTTCAGCTCCAACATCTAAAGCGCCGTATAGAATGGACCCGAAGAAGTTACAAGAATTGAAGATTCAGTTGCAAGAATTGCTCGACCTTGGTTTTATCCGACCTAGTGTTTCCCGGTGGGGAGCACCGATCTTGTTTGTTAAGAAGAAAGACGGTAGTCTAAGAATGTGTATAGACTACCGAGAGCTAAACAAGCTAACGTTGAAGAACAAGTATCCTTTGCCAAGGATAGATGATCTGTTTGATCAGCTCAGAGGAGCCAGTGTTTTCTCAAAGATTGATCTAAAATCTGGCTATCATCAGCTGAAGATTCGGCAAGAAGATATTCCGAAAACTGCATTCCGAACAAGATATGGCCACTACGAGTTTGTAGTAATGTCGTTCGGATTAATAAATGCTCCAGCAGTATTCATGGATCTCATGAATCGAGTTTTCCATGAATTCCTGGATAGATTTGTCATAGTCTTCATTGACGACATTCTTGTTTATTCAAAGAGCGAATCGGAGCATGAAGAGCATCTCATAATTGTCCTAGAAAAGCTAAGATCCGAAAGGTTATATGCCAAATTCAGCAAGTGTGAGTTCTGGCTAAAAGAAGTGAATTTTCTCGGACATGTTGTTTCGTCCGAAGGAATTAAAGTTGACAATTCAAAGGTGCAGGCAGTTCAAGAGTGGAAGTCGCCAGCGTCGCCCCATGAGATTCGTAGTTTCTTGGGTCTAGCAGGTTACTATCGGAGATTCATCGAAGGATTCTCCAAGATAGCAAGGCCGATGACCCAACTTCTCAAGAAAGAATCAAAGTTTAAGTGGTCTCCCGAATGCGAAGAAAGTTTTCAAGAGCTAAAGAAGAAGTTGACCACTGCTCCGATCTTAGGCGGTACCGAAGCGAGGCAAGGACTATGTCGTGTATACGGATGCATCGAAGAATGGACTAGGTTGTGTCACGATGCAAGATGGAAGAGTCATAGCCTATGCGTCACGACAGCTCAGACCTCATGAGGAAAATTATCCAACTCATGATTTAGAGTTAGCAGCAGTCGTGCATGCTCTGAAGATCTGGAGACATCACCTTTTTGGAGCCAAGTGCGAGATCTTCACAGATCACAAGAGCCTCAAATACTTTTTCGAACAGAAAGAGCTAAATATGAGGCAAAGAAGATGGCTCGAGCTAGTAAAGGATTACGATTGCAAGATTTCCTATCATCCAGGAAAAGCGAACGTAGTAGCCGATGCTTTAAGCAGGGAAGAAGCAGATCCGAGTTAGGATTTCTGCTCACTCAAGAAGAAGAGCTAATCAAGAGTCTTGGAGAGTTGAGAATAGAAGTGGTTTTACCACCACAATCTGTAGAGCAACAAATTGCAGCTCTAGAAATAACTCCAGACTTGAGAACAAGAATTTCAAATGCTCAGAGGAAGGACGAGAAATTAGAAAAGTTGCGACTCAGAATTCGTGAAGGAAAGATTGAAGAGTTTTGTGAAGCTGGAGATAATGCTCTTTTGTTCAGAGAAAGACTTTGTGTTCCAGATGAAGAAGAATTGAGAGCTGAAGTCATGAGAGAAGCTCATGAAACGCCGTACACCGCTCATCCCGGTAGCACCAAGATGTATCAAGATTTAAAGCAGAAATTCTGTTGGGAAGGAATGAAGCGAGATATAGCTTCATTTGTAGAGCGATGTTTAGCTTGTCAGCAAGTCAAAGCTTTACATCAGCGGCCTTATGGAAAGCTTCAGCCCTTAGACATCCCGGAGTGGAAATGGGATGATATCACAATGGATTTTGTAACTCAGTTACCTAAATCCAAAAGAGGAAATACAGCTATTTGGGTGATCGTGGACAGATTGACAAAATCTGCTCATTTCATACCAATTCCGATAACGTATGGATCGGACAAGTTAGCTCAGCTGTATGTTCGAGAGATCGTGCGTCTGCACGGTGTGCCCAAATCGATTACGTCAGATCGAGATTCTAAGTTTACCTCCCGTTTCTGGAGAAGTCTGCAAAGTGAGCTGGGCACCAACCTAAATTTCAACACCGCTTTTCATCCTCAGACGGATGGTCAATCCGAAAGGACGATTCAAATTCTAGAAGATATGCTCAGAACTGTTGTGTTGGATCGAGGTGACCAGTGGGAGCAAGTTTTGCCTCTCATTGAGTTTGCATACAACAACAGTTACCAGATGACAATCGGCATGGCGCCCTATGAAGCTCTTTATGGAAGAAAATGTCGTTCCCCGCTCTTTTGGGACGAAGTAGGTGAAAGAAAAGTATTAGGGCCCGATGCAGTTGAAGAGATGATTGAGATCGTTCGCCAGATCAAGCAACGGATTAAAGAAGCGCAAGATCGCCAAAAGTCTTATGCGGATATTCGAAAATCAGAACTTGAGTTCGAAGTCGGAGATAAAGTTTTCCTAAAGGTTTCGCCGTCAAGAGGAGTTCACAGATTTGGCGTGAAAGGAAAGCTAAAGCCTCGCTACATAGGACCGTATGAAGTTTTGGAGAGAATAGGTCAAGTTGCGTATAAGTTGGCCTTACCGCCAAGCTTTGGGAACTCGCATAATATTTTTCATGTATCCCAGTTGCGCCGATACATGTTTGATCCCAAGCATGTCATTCGTCAAGAAGAAGTGGCCCTAAAACCAGACCTCAGTTATGAGGAGAAACCGGAAGCGATATTGGATCGAAAGGTCCAGCAGTTAAGGAATAAATCGATCGCGTCGGTCAAGATCAAATGGAGACATCACGGGCCAGAGGAAGCGACATGGGAACTCGAAGATAAGATGAGAGATAAGTATCCCGAGTTTTTTTCTTCAAGGTAAGCAAATTTCGGGACGAAATTTATTTTTAGGGGGGAAGGATGTAATACCCCGCTTTTTCATAATCGGACCTAAGGTTAATTAGAAAATCACTGAGATAATTGTGCCGTGAGAATTTAGAAAGAAATTAAGTTCCGACAATAAAAAAAAAATCTCGGCAGTCCTAATTTGCCGAAAGTAAAGAAATTAAGTAAATTAAATAATTTAAGATGTTAATCTCGTCTCGGATGATCCGAGAAAGATTATGAATGTGTTTAGGATTATGTGCTTATATGTTTGGATTTTATTTGAAAAGTGTGTGTTTAATTCGAAGATTTGATATCTCCGGAGATCGTAGAATTTCTTCGGTAATGATATTTTTAGTCCGGATTTTTATTTCCGGAATTTTTCTCAAGAAAGCTTAAATTAGGGTTAAAGAAACCCTAATAAAATTTATAGAGCTCGAGAATTTATTATTTAAAGCCGGGATGATTTTTGATTAACGATTTAATGATATTTAAGTGATTAATTAGAGAATTTATTAATTAATTACTTAAATAAGATACTATTGCTAGATATTTTAAATTAAGCTTATCTAATAAACATTGATTTAATTTTTATTTAAATCTAATAATATCTACATGGAATATTTGATGGTACAAAAGAATCCCATGTTAGATGCTAAGTATTAATTAAATCAAATGATAAAATCTAATAAAATCTAATAAAATCTGATGATAAGATCCTTAATTTGATCTTATCCCAACATGTAATTATTACAAATAGTAATTTTTGTCTAATGCATGAATGAAGATAGTAATTATCTAACATCATTCATTCATCTCTCATCACTCACTCTCTCGACACTCTCTCTCAAAACACACACGCATATCACACACACACACAACCTCCATTGAAGATCAAGGATTCAAGCTCAAGAATTTAAAAGATCAAGCATCTATTTCATTCAAGAAGGTTAGATCTATACTTGATCAAGAGCTTAGCCAAAGATTAGCAAGAAAAATCCATCTTTCTTCCTTCCAAAACTTTCGAATTTTTCATGAAGTAGGATGAATGTTTTGATCTTTGAATATTATGTTAGATCTGTGATCTAAATCCCATTTTTAGCATCAATTTAAGAAGAATCCAACCTAAACCTAATTTTCTATTTTTTTCGAAATTTTCAATAAAATTAGGGGTTTTTATCCTTTGATCCTATGATCAAATTGATGATTTCTATGAGCTCATATGATGATTATAAACATGTTTGATGGTTTGATTTATTAAGATTTGAGAAATTTCAATTTAAATTAACATGATTGGAAGTGATTAGAATGAAATTTGGATTTTAATTCTTAATTTATCAAAATGACCGAAATATATATGTACAATAAAGCCATGTATTTGATTTTTAATGAAGAAAATAATGAAAGAAGTGGAATCTACGTTAAAAATTAAGTGACGTAGAATTTTTCAGAATTTTAATACAAAGTTTTGAAATTGAGAGTTTCTAGAGTTTAATTCCTGGATTAACTCTTGAACTCGATCATTTGGAATTACCAATTGGACCCGATCAATTTGGATTAACTGAATTGAACTCGATCAATTTGGAATCACTTTGGACCCGGTCAATTTGGATTAACTTTGAACTCGGCCAGTGGATTTACCAATTTGGACCCGGTCAGTGGGTCCGGACTACTGTTTTCCGGCCGGCTCTGTTTTTCCGGCCCGGCTCTGTTTTCCGGCCCGGCTCGGTTTTCCGGCCGGCTCGGTTTTCCGGATAACTCGGTTTTTCCGGCTAGTTTGATTTTCCGAACTGACTTGATTGATCCAAATTGATCTTTGATCAACTTGTTTTCAGCTATTTCTTTCGTAAACTCAAAAGTTTTAATGTTAAGCTTAAATGTTATCAAAGAACTTAAGCATTGTTGATGTGCTAAAATAAATAAAGAAAGAGCTTAATGGTTAATGAGATACATATATGAAGAAATGAAATATTCTTTATGATAGGATTAATGTTGACAATAGTATAAGTTATAAGTCAATAAATATTAATGAAAAGATGGAAGGGTTAGAAGTAAAGTATATGTTTACTTATGTCTTTAGAAGTTATTTTGAGTAGTGAATGATTAAGAGCTAAGATTTAAGATAGAAAAGTTTAAGTGTTAGTGGTAAAGTGAAAACCCTAGAAAGCCGAGAAAGATCATAGTATCGAAGCAGCATCTCTCATTCCTCGATTTTTTACTTTTCTCGCTCTTATGTTTAAATCTAATTTTAAATTGAAGGACCGAGCGGGACCATTAAGTGAAGGGAAATCGAGAAGTAAAGTTTAGTTCAGCAACTTCGAAACAGGTGGGCTTTCTAAACTAAAGAAATGTCGAATGTGACTATATGATTATGATTATGTGATGTTTTTAAATTGATTGACTTGCCAATGTTTAAAGTGTTTTTGTATGTTACCATCTACCAAGGAAAGACGAATTCGGTCCTACGCAAGGTGGGATCTGTGTGCACAGTTAGTAATCGTGCGCCTTCCTTTTGGTAGGCCGATTACAGGTGTTTGAGAAGGAGGCCTACTTCTCAACACTATTAAGTGATAGTAGATTTGGTACATACATGAATAGTATTTTGATCATCTCGTATAATGAAAGTAAATGTTTTGGCATGCACAGGTTCGTTTTTTTTAAGTTTGCTTGTGTTATGCTTTATGGCAAGTATTCAATCTATAGCTCTAAGTAGCAACTTTTAAATTATTTTGGCATGTGTTCACTGAGTGCGAAAGTACTCAGCCCTGCATGTTATTTCTAAAATGTGCTGGGCAGGCTTTGTTGTTGTTGATATCTCAAGTTATCATTCTAAGTTAGAGCATGGTTATATGTCTTCATACATGTAACCAAAACTTATGTTTTCCGCTGCAACACTCTCTGAACTTGTTTCACTTCTTTTATTTTGTTATGTTGCTTATGTTATAGATTCTCTAAACCTTGGTTCAGTTTGTTAAACCTTAGACTTCAGTTTGTTAAATCCTTAAATTTCAGTATGCTTAATTCTGCAACGAGATGGTGTAGCTTCTTGACCATACTCGTTTATCGTTGATCATTGATCGTTGATCGAACTTGAATACATGAATTGTCGTTCTTGAATAATGATGTCGTTGTTCGATGGAGTGTGCTGGGCAGGCTTTGTTGTTGTTGATATCTCAAGTTATCATTCTAAGTTAGAGCATGGTTATATGTCTTCATACATGTAACCAAAACTTATGTTTTCCGCTGCAACACTCTCTGAACTTGTTTCACTTCTGTTATTTTGTTATGTTGCTTATGTTATAGATTCTCTAAACCTTGGTTCAGTTTGTTAAACCTTAGACTTCAGTTTGTTAAATCCTTAAATTTCAGTATGCTTAATTCTGCAACGAGATGGTGTAGCTTCTTGACCATACTCGTTTATCGTTGATCATTGATCGTTGATCGAACTTGAATACATGAATTGTCGTTCTTGAATAATGATGTCGTTGTTCGATCTATGATTGATTCTTTTTTGATTTTGATAGCATGTTTTGATGATCGAAAAGTATGATTTGGTGTATTTTGGTTCCTATTCGATAACTTGGGTCGTTATCTTATCCTTTGGTTAATCATAAATTGTGTAAGTCGCGGGACCCACCGGCTTAGTCATCTTCACTCTAAGTCGGGCTGCGACAGAGGAAAAACCCTAATAAATTATATAGAGCTCGAGAATTTGATATTTAAAGCCGAGATGAATTTGATTTATGATTTAATGATATTTAAGTAATTAATTAGAGAATTTATTAATTAATTACATAAATAAGATACTATTGCTAGATATTTTAAATTAAGCTTATCTAATAAACTTTGATTTAATTTTTATTTAAAATCTAATAAAATCTAATGATAAGATCCTTAACTTGATCTTATCCCAACATGTAATTATTGCAAATATTAATTTTTGTCTAATGCATGAATGAAGATAGTAATTATCTAACATCATTCATTCATCTCTCATCACTCATTCTCTCGGCACTCTGTCTCAAAACACACACGCATATCACACACACACAACCTCCATTGAAGATCAAGGATTCAAGCTCAAGAATTTAAAAGATCAAGCATCTATTTCATTCAAGAAGGTTAGATCTATACTTGATCAAGAGCTTAGTCAAAGATTAGCAAGAAACTTTCGAAAATTTAGGGATATATGTTAGATGTTTTTGATCTTTAAGTATGAAATTAAATCTATGATCTAGATCCCATATCTAGCATCAATTTAAGAAGAATCCAACCTAAACCTGATTTTCTATTTTTTCGAAATTTAGCTTAAATTTAGGAGTTTTTGATCCTTTGATCCTATGATGAAATTGATGATGGATTAATGTTTATGAAGTTGAAATAAGCCTAGAATGAATTTTTAAGTAATTATGTTATAATTGAGGTTTATAATTTAAATTATCATGATTGGAAGTGATTAGAATGAAATTGGGATTTTAATTCTTAATTTATCAAAATGACCGAAATATATATGTGCAATAAAGCCATGTATTTGATTTTTAATGAAGAAAATAATGATAGAAATGGAATCTACGTTAAAATTTAAGTGACGTAGAATTTTTCGGAATTTTAATACGAAGTTTTGAAATTGAGAGTTTCTAGAGTTTAACTGCTGGATTAAGTCAGCTGGATCCAGCCAGCTTGATTAACACAGCTGGACCCAGCCAGCTGGATTAAGTCAGCTGGACCCGGCCATTGGAATTACCCAATTTGGACCCGATCATTGGAATTACCAATTGAACCCGGTCATTGAACCCAAATTGGATTAAGTCGTTGGACCCGGCCGACTAGAATTACCGAAATTTGAACCCGATCGGTGGATTTACTATTGGATCCATTTTTCCGGCCGGCTCGGTTTTCCAAGCTCGGTTTTCCAGCAAGCTCAGTTTTTCCAGCCAGCTCAGTTTTTCCAGACAGCTTGATTTATTCAGCTGATCTTTGATCAACTTGTTTTCAGTTGTTTCTTTCGTAAACTCAAAAGTTATAATGTTAGCTATTTTTTTTTCTAATGATACATTAATGATGAGTTTAAGTATTAATGATACGTCATTAATGAGCTTATATGTCAAAGACATATATTGATAATATAATGTTAAGCTTAAATGTTATCAAAGAGCTTAAGCATTGTTGATGTGCTAAAATAAATAAATAAAGAGCTTAATGGTTAATGAGATGCTTATATGAAGAAATGAAATATTTTTTTATATATGATATGATGTTATGAATAATATGATAAGCTTATGTGTTTAATGATGTGAATAGTACGAGTTTAAATGTTAATTAAGTGTTTATATACTTAAATATGAGATTAAATGATGAAATATGTGATTTTATGTTTCTAAGTGTTTCCTGAAGTTGTGATCGATTAGTTATCGGTTAAAGAGTTAAGTAAAGTAGAAAAAAGTAATTAGAAAAGTTAAGTTTTACATTGCCGTGAGAAAATCCTAGAAAGTCGAGTCGAAGTAGAGAATTCGTATTATGGCAGCAGCATCCCTCATTTCTTTGTTTAATTCTTCTCGCTCTTATGTTAAAATCAAATTCTTAAATGAAGGATCGAGCAGGACCGCAAAGTGAGGGAAAAGCCGAGAAGCAAAAGTATAGTTAAAGTAGCTTCAGTCCAGGTGGGCTTTCTAAACTAAAGAAATGTTGAACGTGGCTAAATGATTATGATTATGTGATGTTTTAAATTGATTGACTTGCCAATGTTTAAAGTGTTTTAGTATGTTACCATCTACAAAGGAAAGACGAATTCGGTCCTACGCAAGGTGGGATTTGTGTGCACAAGTTTGTAATCGTGAGCCTTCCTTTTGGTAGGCCGGCTACAAGTGTTTGAGAAGGAGGCCTACTTCTCAGCACTATTATGTGATAGTGGATTTGGTACATACATGATAAGTATTTTTGACTCGAGTCACTTATATCAAAAGAAAATGTTTGAGCATGCACAGGTTTGTTTTTAAAAGTTTACTTGTGTTATGCTTTATGGCAAGTATTCAATCTATAGCTCTAAGTAGCAGATTTTAAATCATTTTGGCATGTGTTCACTGAGTGCGAAAGTACTCAGCCCTGCATGTTATTTCTAAAATGTGCAGGTTAGCTCGGATGGAGATGGTGTGTGCTGGGCAGGCTTTTGTTGTTGATCTCTCAAGTTGTCGGTCTAAGTTAGAGCACTGTTATATGTCTTCATACATGTAACCAAAACTATGTTTTTCCGCTGCAACACTCTATGAACTTGTTTCACTTCTGATATTTTGTTATGTTGCTTATGTTATGGATTCTCTAAACCTTGGTTCAGTTTGTTAAATCCTAAAGTTCAGTATGTTTAACTTTGATACGAGATGGTGTAGCTTCTTGACCATACTCGTTGATCTTTGATCGAACTTGATACATGAATTGTCGTTCTTGAATAATGATGTCGTTGTTTGATCTATGATTGATTCTTTTTGTTTTGATAGCATGTTTTGTTGATCGAAAAGTATGATTTGGTGTATTTTGGTTCTTATTCGATAACTTGGGTCGTTATCTTATCCTTTGGTTAATCATAAATTGTGTAAGTCGTGGGACCCACCGGCTTAGTCATCTTCACTCTAAGTCGGGCTGCGACATCACTTCAACCAATTGCCATCGTTCTATGGGATGCCTGCTGAAGATGCCCTGAATTTTATCAGGGAGTTTTATGCTGTGGTTCAGACTTTTCCTTTACAAGGGCTGAACGAAGATCAGTTGAAGATGAGGTGTTTCCCTTACACTTTGAAGGATCGTGCCAAGACTTGGTTCCTGTCTCTGCCGCCTAACTCATTGGCGAATTGGAATGCTGTGTATGAAAAGTTCATGGCCAAGTACTATTCGAATCAGAAGACTCAAGATCTGAGAGCTCAGATTGTCACTTTTGCTCAAACTTCAGGGGAGTCATTTCACGAGGCCTGGGACCGTTTTAGGAATCTGTAGCAGCAATGTCCTCATCACCATCTGCCTGCAGAATTATTGAACCAATTCTTTTATGATGGTTTGTTGCAGAACTTTCAGTACATGGTTGACAATGCCGCTGGAGGAGATATCGGCAACCACACAGCTGAAGAAGTCTCTGACATTTTTGAGACTATGGCTACTAATTCCCAACAGAAGAGTGCTAGGGGAAAGGGAGCATCAGTTAATGAAGCCACTCCTAGCTATGATGTGACGAGACAGTTAGCCGAGCTTACTAGGAAAGTGGAGCAGTTGAGTTCCTCAGAGAGGCTGCCCAAACAAATTATGTATGTGGAAACGTGCGGGATTTGTGGAGAGTTTAGGCATGATGCAAATTTGTGCATGAGATGGATCTTGCCGAATTCTTCGGAGCAAGTACAAGCACAGGCCATGCAAGATTTTCAACCTAATTGGAGAAATAATCCAAGTTTTGCGTGGAATCAAAATCCGAACCAGAGCTCCAGTCAAAGTCCTCAGTACACTCAACCACAATACCAACAACCAGCCATGATTCGACCTCAGCATTATTCAAATCAACAGGCTCCACCTCCGAAGCCATCGTTGGAAGATGCATTGCAGGCTTTTATTCAGTCGAGTCAGCAGAGATTTGAGTTAGTGGAGGCCTCAGTGAAACGCATCGAAACTCAAATGGAGCAGTTGAAAGGGACTGTTGGAGAATTGGTTCAGCAGAATCAAAACCAGAAAAAGCCGGTGCAACATAAGCAAGTTCATGGTGTCACTGTTCTAGCAACTGATGAAGGAGATGAGCCTATTGTGCAGGAGAAAAAGCTTCCCAGAGTTTACGTTCCGCCAGTTCCTTTTCCGAGTCGATTGATGAGGAAAACACAAAAAGATGAGAAGATCCTCAAGGATGGAGTGGAGGAAAAAAATATTCAGCACCAACCACCGCCGAAACAACATGATCCAGGTAGCTTTGTTTTAAATCTTGCTTTTGGTAATGGTAAACAAGTATCTGGTATGTTAGATTTGGGTGCTGGAGTTAATTTGATGTCATATGCTGTCTTTAGGCAACTTCAGTTAGGAGATCTTAAACCTACTCGTTTGCACTTACAATTAGCTGATGGAACCTTCCGATATCCTAAGGGTATGATTGAGGATGTGTTGGTTAGAATGGGTAATTTGTTAGTCTCAACTGATTTTGTTGTGTTAGACATGGTGGATGGGAGGAAGGGAAGAGATGATCACACACTATTGTTAGGTAGACCATTCATGGCTACGACTAGTACCCTAATAGATGTTAAGAATGGAGCAATTAAAATGATAGTATTAGGGAAGACAGAATTTTTTCCGGCTCGAAATGTTAAGGCTCCATCTACTAGTGCTCACATTGCTAATTGCTCTTCAATAATAGCATTTAATCCCTTGGTCGAAGATACTCTCTTACAGGAACAGAATCCAAGAAAAGATGTTGACGAAGGGAGTACGCATGAACGTGGCATTGAGATGATGGACGGAGCCGACAGTGATAACAAGGAGATACCGAGTCAACCGCCACCACCACATCCTCCAGAGAAAATGCAGCTTTTAGTTGAAGACTTGTGGATAATGAGAGCCGAGTCACTGTTGCTGGACCCGGCCTGGTTTGATTGAAATGTGGGAGGGTCGAGCTCAAGACCATAAAATGAGCGCTGTATGGGAGGCAACCCATAGTTTTGTTATTCTTTGATTTTTGTTTTCATGTTTTTCAGGTTTGTCTTTCAGGCGTTGGAAGTCCACTGCGTTGCCTCCCCCATATAAAATCAGGGACGTTCTCTCTTCTCTTCACTTTTTGTCTGATTTCAGTTTGCATTGAGGACAATGCTTATTTTAAGTGTGAGGGGGTCGTTCCAGTTATTTGAGCAGTTTTAGTGGATTTTGATTGTGTTTTGTTGCATTTAGTAATTTGTTTCTGATAGTAAAGCCATATGATTTGAGGCGTCAATTTGTTGTAATCTCTATTGGTTGATCATGCTATGAATAGTTTCCCGTGGTTTTTGATCTTGAACTTGAGTCGTCTCGGGATTGAGTAGTTTTATGATTTGTGCTGTGGGGTCTCATCGTTTGAGAGTTGGATTGATGGGAATAATCTTATTTGTTTTGACTTTTGTTCTCTCTGATGTTCTAACAAAATAATATAAAAAAAAACAAAAAAAAAACAAAGAAGAAAAGGGGTAATTAGGATCTCTGCTATTCTAGTATAAACTATGAGCATGGGAAGCCGCACAAGGATACTTGGGGACAACCCCTAAGGGCAAACCTTGTGAATTTTGATCCGTGTACCTCTAAATAAAAAAAAGTAAAAAAAAAAAAAGGGGCATAAATAAGGGGATGTAACATGGATTCTACTCCTATCGTGCGTAGTTTTTGTTTTGAAATTTTGCATGATGAGTATGGGAAACCGCATTAGGAGACTCGGATATTTTGTCCGAAGGCTTTACCTAATGAATTTTATCCTATGTTTCATTCTCAAGTCCTATATTTCAGAATAATAAGTTAATAGAATTGTGTTTTTGAATGTTAGAGAGAACATTTGTCATAACTTGTTTGGTCTTATTCTGATTGATGATTCTCATCGGACGAGCAACATGCCAAATTGGATTATTGCTTTAATTTTTGAGGTTGATAATTGTTCTAGTGATGAAACTTTGTGGAAGTGATTTAGTTGCATGATCTTTTGATATTGATTCCTTCACGATTCTCTCCTCAAATTATTATTTTTGCTTGAGGACAAGCAAAGTGCTAAGTGTGGGGGGGTTTGTTTAGTCGTTATTTGTGTCGTTTTTAGGTGTATAGTTCGTCGTATTTTTATGCGTGCATTTGTGTTTCCCATCTATTTTTCTCGTATTTGAATGTATTTTGTTCTTTTTGGTTTTTCTTGTCGTTTGTGTTGGTTTTCGATGTTTGTAGTTGAAATGTGCTGCAAGAGAAGGGTTTTTAGAGCCGAGAAGAAAACCAACGGGCGTAAGAACGTGAGCGCGCAGAAGCCGAGGAAAGTTGGAATGCCACCGCTGCTGGAATGCCGCCGCCGCTGGATTTGAGCGGTCGCTGGGGTGCTGTTCGCAGATTTGCTCCCAGCGAGCATTGGGCGGAGTTTGTAACGCTCGTACGCGACTTTAAATCTCATTCAGCGAGGGTTTTCATCTGATTCATTCTTGGACAGCAAGAGAAGAGGGCAGAAACACACGAACAGTAGCAGCACACTTTCATCCGCTTCTTTTCTATTTCATTTCTTTTCTTTTAGATTGTCTAGAAATCCAAGAATCATCATCAAGGATTATATCCATTTTATTGTAAGGATTTCTTCATCGTTATTTCTTGCAATTTAATTGATGAATTCTTGTAATTGTTGTCGGATGAATTGTGCGATGTTGAGCTAATTCTTTAATTAGGGTTTAGATATTCGAATCGTATTCGAACCATGCTTGTTAATTATTAATTCCTCCGTTGATCGAATTGATTTTATTATATTGAATAATTATTCGTTATTTGATATTGCTAAGTGATAGATGAGATCGATAGATGATTCTATTGCTCGATCGTGATTCTTTCAACATTAGATTGACCGGAAACGCATGTCTAATAATTAGTCGTGATCGTGTAATTTAGTCTTTAGGGTTTAACGGATTGAAGCGAAAGTAATTGATGTTAACCCTATGTTAAAGTTGATTACGCGTGATTGATTAATGGAATTGATTAGAAACAAGCTATGTGAGAATGCGAGGAGAAGATTCTAAATCCTAATATATTTATCCTATTTCATTGTCCAATTTATTTTTTCATTTATTGTTTTGATTTCAATTGATAATTTAATATTTAATCACTCGAAATCTTGGTTTAGAATGTTTAGGATTCTTTATTTCTTTTCCGTGTGAATAATACAAGTGGCATTAGCCCTGTTAAGCCTTCTTTGAGAATACGACTTGGGTCAGCTTGTCGCCCTACATTGACCTCCACTACAACAAAACTGATGAACGACAACACATCAAAGACAACGGTTTTAGTAAAAAATCGTTGTCGTTATATTGAAAAGTGTTGTCGTAGTATAAACCGTTGTCTATGAGCGAAAAAATGCGCTCATAGACAACAGTTTTAGTTCTCCGTTGTCATAAGTATGTTGTCATAAGTTATTTTATACCCTCATAGACAACGTTGAGGTTGTCGTTGTCATAGGTATGTTGTTATAGTTAAAAAACACTATATATGACAATGGTTTTGGTTGATGTTGTCATTTATTTGTTGTTGTACGTATCTAATATCAAATATGACAACACATTTGCTAACTGTTGTTATTTGTATGTTGTTGTAGATAAATAAAATTAAATATGACAACACTTTCTGTAATTGTTGTCGTCTAACTGTTGTTGAAGGTTTATAGAATTTAATACGACAACGCGCTTATATAAATGTTGTTGTCTCACTGTTGTTGATGGTTTATAGAATTAAATACGACAACATTCTTCAGAAACCGTTGTTGTTAGACTGTTGTTGTAGGTTTTTAAAATTATATATAACATCACTTTGTGTAAAAATTATCGTTTCAATGTTGTTGTAGATATTTAATATTAAATTCGACAACATTTGGTGCAATTGTTGTCATCTTATTGTTATTGTAGGTACGGCTGGCAATTTTCGACACGACACGATAACCCAACACGAACCGACACGAAATTAATGGGTTTGGGTCAAGCCTTATAGGGTTCGGGTCCTTATCGGGTTGACCCGATAAGGACCTGAAAATTTCGGGTCGGGTTCGGGTTGGGTTCGGGTCGGGTTCGGGTTACCTGATAAGGAATTATATTTTTTAATATTATATTTATTTAATTCAAATCAAGCTTTTAAATTGATGACATATTTATTTTTCCTTCCAAGTCATCAAAAGAAATTAAATTTTTGAATATTTATTTATTTTTCTCTATTAAATTTTATTTTAAAATATTTTTTCTTTTATTAAATCTTATTTTAAAATATTTTTTCTCTTATTAAATCATTTAAATTTGAGTTCGGATCATTATCGTGTCGGGTCAACCCGAATATTATCGTGTCAATTTCGGGTTCGTGTCATGTTCGGGTTTAGTCATTTCGGATTGGGTTCGGATTCGAGTTGAACATATCCTTAATAGGTCGGGTTCGGGTTGGGCCTTAACAGGTCGAGTCGAAATCAGGTCGACCCGAACCCGACCCGAACCCGACCCGATTGTCGTTAGAATGTTGTTTTAGATATATAATATCAAATACGACAATACTTTGAGATAACCATTATTGTTTCTAAGTGTTATTCTTGTATTGTTGTAGTAGATCTCACATGATTTTTAATGAAATTAATATCTAATTAATATATACATTAGGATTAATAAAGCCTAGAGATTAATTAATAAATCTCAATTGGGCACCATATAAGAAAACAAATGGGAAAGTAATAAACACTATTTTATTTAAAATTGAAATAAAAAAAAGAAGGAAAAAAAAAAGAAAAAAGCAATTGCAAAGTTAATGAGATTTAGTAATAAAGTATAATTTATTAAAAATTAAAAACAAAAAAAAAGAAATGGAAAAGAATTGAAATTGAAAAATTAATCATCTTTGTTGGCTAGAGGTCTCGAACATGAGACAATTTAAGGCAGGCAGGACCTATAGGCAGCTGCCTAAACCACTAAGCTAATCAATTTGCTTGTAATAAATTATCAAAATAATATTATATATATACGAAATATTCCTGGGCCTTTTTTTTATTGAATAACCGTCTCAACTCACGATTTTAACTTAATGTTTTTTTACCAAACCCTCATCCCAACGCGCCGTTCTAACCCAGCCGTCTCTCCTAATTGGTTTCCCACAGTCGTCATCTTCTCTTTCGTCGGCGCCATCGTCTCTTGTTTTTGTGGGTATCGTCGTCTTCTCTTTTGCGGCATCGTCTTCGTGAAAGATAATATTATTTGGTCAAATTTGAAAGAGTTTTGAGGAATAAAAGGTACAACTTATTTTCGTTAGTTATTTGTTATTGGATTATTCAAATTCAATGATTTAGTTATGGTTTTATAGAATTCAAATTCTGGGCTTATTTGTGCTTGTTCGTTGTTTTAATTCGAGGCTGGACTTTGGATTTATTAAGTCCAAGTCAGACGTTTTGTGGTCAAAGTTCCACGACATATGTGTTGATCGAGTATAATTTGCCCCCAATACCGCTTTACTATCGCATGCTTTATGTCACATAATGGTTATTCGCGTATTATCAATTGGAGTTTTCTTGGTTTTTTTGGTGAAATTTGATTATATGTGGAATGAGTTTCTTTTAAAAATATGAACTTAAAAGTTATGTGCAAATCCTAAATTTTGGTTTACATTTTGTTATTTCCGGCAATTAATTATATTAAACATATTCTCGATGGGATATCCAAACGGTACAAACTTTAGTTAGTAGGCAGTGACCGCTCCCATTTCTGCCGAATTGTAGAGAAAAGTGAAGCACTAGAAATTTTCAATTTGAATACCAAAATAATTTCATCAAATTCAGGCGCGAAGGTTTTGCTACAGATTCAACCAAGGAGATAGCATCTATTTAATGAGTACTCGCTCCTCAAATCTATACGGTAACCCTAGTATTTTGGGTTTCTCACTTCTAATTTCGTATTTTTGTCTGCATTTCTGAATTCACCGGTTGTTTCCAGAGTTTAAATCAATTTGAGTTTATCCACGGCTGCACTTTCCAATTTCTGCAGCAAAAGGAGTTTTATCGGGCAAGTGCTGATTTGTTTGGTACAATGCTCGTAAACTTTCAAAACTTTTTGTGATTTGACTTCTGGTATGTAAGAATACCGAATACCCATTGATTAATTGCTTGTTTTTGCAGTTTTTTCAAGGTTTGATCTTGTTAGACTAGAAGATAGTGGTAATTGTGCTGAAGTATGATTTTTTGGTGAAGAGGTCGGTGGAGGAAATGGATTTGTGAGAGTTGTTTTGGTCATCACTTGCAGTATTTTGTATTTGTGTCTATTTCATCATTGATACATGTGTACAATTTATGCATTTTTTTTTACTCGTTCAATATTCCAATTTTGCAGTTAGCAAAGTTTCAGAAGTTAACCTTGAGGTGTTCCCATGTTAGGCTTATTTATGGCAATATTTTTCTTTTCAGGATAGGATTAAGTATAATTACTGATGCTGAGCAGAAAGGGCTTATTACTCCAGAAAAGGTAAGATGAAGGAAATTAAATTTTCCAATAGCCCTTTGTGTGTTCTCTTTTCTTGTTTGACCGTTAAAGATAAAGTTAATACTAGAATGGTCCTAGTTTGACTTGTTATGCAATCGTACTTTCTCACATGGTGATCTTTTCTTGCCTTTGATGTACTTTGTTTTTATCAATGAATTTTGGCTATTTTATAGAGTGTATTAGTTGAACCTACCAGTGGAAATACGGGAGTAGGCCTTGCATTTTTTGAGTTTTGGTCCATTGGGACTGCGATAGATTTCAATGTGGATTTATAATTACGTGTTAGATTCATTTTTGTCTCTAATTTAGATAAGTTTTCCCTGCTTTTTTTTAGTTTTGAATTCTATGTTGTGTGTAGTGTTTGTATATATAAGCTTGTATATATTACAATTTTTTCCTATAAAATGTGGATAACCTTTCGGTGATAATAGATAGTTAACCTTTTTATGGAGAATTTTCAGATTCAAGCAAAATTTGAAGAACAAACGACTTTATGAGAGAAATATGGCGGGAATAAGGGTGTGTATTTTATTATTAGTTCGGAATTGTTGCCTGATTTTATTCGCAATTGGATATATTTCTTCTATTGTTATCTTGTGGTGTTGGTATAAAGATTCAAAGTTTGTTGTAGGTAATGTGGACTCTCCACTGAATTTGTCCAAAGATTTAAGGGATATAACAAATCTAGGAGTCTGCAGGTTGGTCTCAGTTAGATGGATCTGTAATATATATATTATAAGTTTTATAAGCATATTATGGGATCATAGTTTGATAATTTTGAAATTCTATCGCCTTGCTTGGAAGGCAATGCCATTCAATATATTATTATAATAAAAAGAACAAAATTTTATACTGAAGACTTGCAATTATAACTTTGGCTTATTTACTCAAAAGAAGAAAAGTTACAATGGCTTTATCATTTGGCTTATTTACTCAAAAAAAGGCTGAAGAAATAGTAAATAGCACCCGGTACACACTAATAGCACATTTTAGTATCTAATTTGATCAATCCTTCTTTATGCTTGCACCATGTGATTCTCAATTAAAATTAATTATTGACAGTCAGATTGTATTCTAGGGTCCCAAACAATCAGACTGTTACCAGTGTGGTTACTATGTGATGAGATACATGAAAGAAATAGTTGCGCTCAAATCATGTGAAACAATTGGTTCGATAGAATCATTGGTAATTAATAGTGTATTTTAAATATTATAATTGAACCTTATTACAATTATTTGTTGGTGAGAATTGTAACTTATGTTTATTTTTACTTAACAGGGTAAGAGCTTAGATAACAAGGAAGATAAAAAAAGATACTCTGATGATAAGATTAATGAAGTGCGCAAGGAGTGGGCAAAATGTTTACAAAAATATATACAGGTGTACAAGGTAATAATTGTTTGCCTCTATCAAAATCTGCAACATGACTTGTTCTTGTGGCATGTATAACTTTGGTGATCAGTTAATATTGGAATCAGATAGTATGTATCTCTAATTATTACATGCATGAATAGTTTTTATGTCCTATGATAGTAATATTTATTTCTGCATGACAAATAGCAGGACAAATCTGGTGATATTTGGCGTGGAAATCAATATTTGTCCCTTGTTAAACTGGTGTTTTTTGCAAGCGCTTGATTTGTTGATGATACATATGAAACTTGTAGTCTTCTAATGAATATATGTACTTTGTATCTTTATGATTGAACTTGAACTGGTGAATAGTGTTTCATAGTACATTATAATTTCAATTATTTATATTAGTAATTCAATTTCAATTATTCATGTTTTTATTGTGTCATTTATTCATTAATAAATTTTGTTTTAGCAACATGCCGTAAAATATAATAGACAATAGTACAAAAACTGTTGTCGTAAATGTTAAAACACAACAATTGCAAACCGTTGTCAAAAGTATATAAATCCGTTGTAAAATTTTGCAGAATACTTTAAACCGTTGTTAAAAATACATCTACGACAACAGTAATAACGACAAATCGGATTGTTGTTAAATCCAGTGTGGTCGGTCTAAGACATAGACAACAGTTCGCAACCGTTGTCATAGATTCAATGACAACGGCAGGGACAATAGTTAATAATCGTTGTTGTATTTCTCTACAACAACAGTTTTGGCCTGTTGTAGTAGACATATCGGACTGTTATCAAATCTAGTGTGGTCGTAGGCCTAAATCATAGACAACAGTTTACAACCGTTGTCTTAGTCACTAAGACAACGTCAGGGACAACAGTTATTAAGTGTTGTTGTAATGCTCTACACCAACGGTTTTGGACCGTTGTAGCAGACAATCGGACTGTTGTCAAATCCAGTGTGGTCATAGGTCTAAGTCATAGACAACGGTTTCCAACTGTTGTCATAAACGCTACAACAACGGCATGGACAACAGTTATTACCTGTTGTTGTATGTGTCCGCTATTCCTATACTTTGTGTCCACAATAACGGTTTAAAACCGTTGTAAGTGATGTTGTCTTAGAGTATACGACAACGGTAGTGAAACCGTTGTCTAAGACATGGAACCTACTACCACACTGGATTAGACAACAGTCCAATTTGATAACGACAACGGTTTATAACCGTTGTCTATGAGCGCAATTGTTGTAGTGCTCGTTCTCTTGCGAGTCAATTCTAGGTGTTTAGAGTTGAAACACAGACGAAGAGATACGACTTCTCTATCCACTTAACTTCTAATTCGCTTCGACTCTCGAAGACTTAACTCGATACTAAACTTAAACATTCTAAACATTTCTAGTAATCTAACTTATCTTCTAATTAACAATCTAACTTAGTAATTATAACATTAAACACTTAACAAATTATCAACATTGCACTTTAATCAAAACATTCAACTTAAACAATTCTCAAATTAATTCTATATACTTAATTGATCATATTAAGCATAGTTACACACTCAATTCATCAAATCGGATTGCGTACACATATAAACTTTCAACTTAGAAAAATAGTCAAAAATAGAAAATTCTTAATACTTGGTAATTAATTTTCGAAAAATTCTACAATGCTTAATTTTTTATTGTAGAATTCAAATATGTAATTATTTTCTTAATTAAAAATTAAATAATAATTTTATTTCCTTTATTCTTTTTTTTCGGTTATTTTGGAAATTGGAATATAAATATCCAATTTTATTCTACTCAATTCCAATCATCTTAAATTAAGTTATAAACTATATTTATAACTTAATTACTTAATTAGATTGAATAGAAATCAAAATCACATTATATATATTTCGACTTTTTGCTAAAATAGGGCATAAATGATTACTTTTCTCAAATTCAAATCACAACATGCTTATTCTAGAGGGTAATTATAACATTAATTAACCAATTTAGGCTTTAATTTAATTATTATTAATTTATTTAAAAATCTGAAAATATAAAATATATATATAATTGAGCTCCAAAAATTCTAACAAAATTAAATCATGTCTAAATAAATACTACAAGCTCAATTCTATCACAAATTTCATTATTCAACTTCAAAATCAAAAAGCCCTAAATTGAGGAACCCTAAATTTTGAAATTAATTAGAAATTAAAATAATAATGATCCAATCAATTAATTCGAAGCATAATCTTACTTATTAACATCATATAAGCTCAATTTAAACATCAATTTAAACATAGAACCTCAAATTCAAAAACCCCTAATTTTATTTATTATTTTCGGTTAATTAGAATAAAATAGGAGGGCTTTGATTCTTTAACTAAATCCAACATGAAACATGCTTAGAATAATTATCTAAGCTTAAATAATCAATCAAATTAAACATCTAACATCACAATTGAAAAGCCCTAATTTTTCCTCCAATTTCGAAAATCAAAGGGTTAGGGTTAGAGTTTGAATTAAACATAAATCAATGATCTACTAAGCATCCTAAGCATGGATTAAACATCATATATCAAAATCAAGATCATCTATCATGATTTGGCCAAAATTTCGAAAATTATAGAAATAGAAATAAGAGGATTTGAGCTTGATCTTTGAGCTATAGCTTGAGATAAACATATAACCTACCTTGATTAATAATTTGGAAATGACTTAGACTTGATTTGGAGCTTCAAACTTGGACAACAATGGAGGATTATGTTTTGTATGTATATGCGTGTGTGTGTGCTGTGAAGTAGCCGAAGATGGAATGAGAGAGAGAGATGAAGTCTTAGCTTGGTATATACACTTAATAGCTTGCACCAAAGTCAACACACACATGTCATTCCTTATGTCGTCTTATTACCTCATAATTAGGTTTAATCAATTAATTAAATCAACTAAAAAGTCAAGATTAGCATATGCTAAGAATATACCTTGCTTGCATAGAAATTAATGCTAATTAGATTAATTAATTAATACTTAATTTAATTAATTAATTGCTAAACTTGCTAATTGAATTTAAATCTCCAATTTCTTGATCTAGAAAAATCAATTAGGGCATCTCAAACCCTAATGCAAATTCTCGGAAGAGAAAACTGAAAAACGAATCGGTTATGAAATAAATAAGATTATCATTTCTAATAACTAATTACTAATAAATTAAATTAAGAAATTTAATTCATAATTTTCTTAATTAACTAAAGCATAAATGCGCACATTAATAAACATAAATTTTACTTCGTTTCGGTTAACCCGAGACGAGACAAAATAATTTAATTCCACTTTTTCGGCAAAATTTGGGCTGCCGAAGTAAATTATTAAAAGGAAATTTTTCCTTCTTCTTAATTTACTTATCTTAATTAAAGAAAAACTCTGTTCCTTGGTCTGATCTGATTGAGATAATTTTGCATTCCTTTTGAGTCGTCAGTCTTTCCAGCAAGGCCCACAACTTTGATCTTGTTTCGCTTTTCTAATACAGGAATGATACCCATGTGAATCTGGAGAAGTCATCCACTACGACCAGAGTGTATTTTTTGCCGTTGAAACTTGCTGGTGTCACTGGACCGAAAAGATCCATGTGAAGAAGTTGAAGAACTCGATCAGTTGAGGGCGTTGGCTTGAGAGAAAATGAAATCTTTGTCTGTTTTCCTTGTTGACAAGCGCTGCATATATGACTCTTGTCATAAACTTGATCTGGAATTCCATTAGCGAGCTGGTTTCTAGCCAGTTTGTTGATTGTCTTGAAGTTGAGATGATTCAGCCGTCTGTGCCACAGCCAGCTGACTTCATTGCTGCTTTCGATACAAGAAATGTGTCTGGAGGGCTGTTGTTCCAGTCAGCAAAATATATGTATGCCTCTCTTTTCCCTCTCAGAAATACCTGTTTGGTTTCCCTGTACTTCACTGTACATCCCTGTGCATCAAACTTGACAGAAAAACCGTTGTCGCAAAATTGGCTAATGGAAAGCAAGTTATGTTTTAATCCTTGCATATAAGAAACATTAGATATTTTGACATTGTCTGTTTCAAATGTACCGTAACCTTTGGTTAGACCTTTGGAGTTGTCACCAAATGTTACTTGAGGGCCTGGACGCTCTACATATTCTCGGAGTAGATGCTTCAAATGAGTCATGTGCTTTGAGCATCCGCTGTCCATGTACCACAGCGTTCTCATCGACTCTTCTATGATGCGTCTTTCCCTTGTAGCCTGTCATAGAAATCAAAATTTAGGTCCCCAGTTTTGATTAGGTCATTTTGGGTTAGTTAGAGATCTCTTCACGACCCAGATCTATTTGATGACTTTGATTGGGTCATTTGATCTGATAATTCTCCCAACTGTGTCTACGAACACATTCTTTGTGTTCTTTGTTTGACTCTGCTGGCTGGGTCTTGACCTCTGTTGTCTCCCAGCTTGATTTCTTTGTTGTTCAGTTCTTCTTTGGTTTCTAGCTGAGTGTACAGCTGAGACATTCCTTTGTCTCTGTCTCTGCTGTCTAGCTTGGAATCTCGGCTAGAATTGATAATCCAGCTGGTGATCATATGACTGATATCCAGTTGGGTATCTTCTATGATATCTTGGTTGATATCTTGCCACTTGTTGCTGATATTGCTGATGTCTGAATTGTCCAGCTTTATTCTTTTGTTGTGGCTGAGCACGATGCTGCTGTTTGATTTGTGCTTGGGCCGGGGTTGCCTTATAGCTTGTCTTCTAGGAGTGTGCTGTGTTTTCTGTTTCTCAGTCTGTTGTGCAGCTGGAGTTGGGTTCTCTTTTGAGATAATTTTGCATTCCTTTTGAGTCGTCAGTCTTTCTAGCAGGGCCGGCAGCTTGGATCTTGTTTCGCTTTTCTGATACAGGAATGATACCCATGTGACGGCACGGCAGCAGATGAGGGTGACTAAATGGGATTTTTAGATAGCATATGAATATTATTGGTATAATTAATTCTGTTTGGTCAAAAATACGTACAGATATTGGTATAATATGATTTGGGGAATTTACACAAAATTCCTAATATTTCTTATTAACTCTTTAATTGCTGATTTTAGGGTTTGAAAATGGAAATAATATATTTGATCAATTTACTAGTCAATTGGGACTGAACTTGGCATATTTGTCGAACTACTCCATCTTTGGTTATTGAAGTTGAAAGTTGTTAATTTTGTTTGTTAATCCGTTGGTTGTTGTGTTATCACAAATTTTGATTAAAATTTTCTACAGAACCTGCCTATGATTCTTGTTTAAGCAGTTACTTTGGGAAAATGTAGACGAACTATATTAAATAACACTCCCTATTCTTGGATAGAATTGACAATAAAAAATGCTGGCAATCTCTAGTATTTTCCTTTCTGTTTTATATTCATGTTTCTTTAGATGCAGTAGTGCATCTTGGGGTTAAAGAAAATGAAAATAATATTCTTCAAGTGCACATGATGCAAATGCATTGAATGGCTACCATAAATGGCATGGAAGCTCTCAAGGGATCAATTTTTGGGGGGCATTACTTGATACTTTGGAAGAAAGCTAAATTTATGTACATTAGTTTTAGCTTTGGAAGAAACTGAATTTGCGCGTCCTAGATAATAAATAGTAACTTATCTTTGAAGACTAGATTTGCATAATTTAGGTTGAACTATCTTTTCTGCTGTGATAGTTTGATGTGTTAATATTGATTTGTTTTGTGTTGGAATCAGTGCTTGCATTGTTTTTTCTTGCATCTGGAAATTCCTTGAGATTGAACTCTTATGTCTTATATTTGTCTTTTTTTTCCCGTCAACAAGATACTTCAATGTGACGGTGCTAATTCCATGTCTTTTGGGCCCATTATGGTGGTTTCCTGCATGAGTCACATAATCTTTTGCTTGTGATGATACCAAACCAGTGAAATACTTAGGACATGTCGGTCTACCCTTTCTCAGCTAGCTGTGTTGTTTTACGTTATATTTCCTAGTTTATATAAGCGAGAGCAGGACAGTTCATTTTCACCTTCTCCTTTCTTTAATTATTTCCAAACAACTCAATTGAAATCTTGAAACACCAAAATATGTTATTACTTCTTTAGCTCTCTGTGAGACCAAGTATCTGTGTTAGCAGTAGTCCAAACATGTCAGGTACATGTACATCCTAATAATCTTTGAGATTCTCCTCTGCCATGTTCGCTGTCTCAGCTGTATTCTTGAATCTGGATCATCTGAGCTATCCTTCACACATCCAGCTGTCCTCAATTTACTTGTTATAGGACCTTGGCTGTTTCTTTGAGTATTAGCATGCACTTCAGCTATATCTTGTCTCAACTGTGCTTAGAAGTGTTTCACAGTTTGTAAAATACAAATGTGGGTTTTTCGTAATGCGCTACATGAAGGACATTGTTGAAGATATTATAACAAATGGTTCCATTTCCCTAAGATCATGTGTAAGAAATTTGTGTTATTTCAATATCAAGTAATGTTAGATCTTATATATTTTTTTATAAAATAATGGTATTATATTTTGAAATTGTTAATTATAGTTTGACAAACGGAAGTATTCTCAAAAGGATATTGATGATGTTCGTGTTGAGTGGGCTGATTACTTGTGGGCTAAACACATCTAGGATCGTTATGCAAGGTAATTTACTTTTGAAATTTATAATTATTTTGACTGGCATATTTTTCCACATTGGTTAATTATGTTATATTTTTTGCAAGATTGAGGTGGAACATGAAATATATGTGCTTGGTTTTTATGGTTTAATTAATTTCTAGTTTTGTTATGTTTTTTATGAAATGTTTGGAATTTATGAAGTGTTTGTATTTTCTTATGGTCAAATTGTCATGAGTTTGATATTTACTTTTGAAAAAATGAATTAATTCAAATTGTGTTATATTGGAATATGTTGTAGGTTTGTTGTGTTGGTGAGGAAGATATTGGAGGCACGTTTGAACTTTGATCAATGTTGAACATGTGTGGTGAGATGATGATTTCATAGAAATTTTAGATCAATCAAAGAATGGACAAGTTTTAGTATTTTGGTTGATCAATATTGCGATGTACGTACTTATGGATGGATAAATATTGTTGTGAATTGTTATGTTTCTTGGATATTTTTATATAATTTATTGGGATTACTCATTTTTTACTACGAATTTCATTTTTTATAATTATTTAATAATTACAAAATAATTTAACTACGGTTTTAAATAAAAAACCATAGTCTTTGAAGCAAATTCAATAAAAAAACTGTAGTCTATGAAAATATAGTAACTACGGTTTGTATCTGTAGTCTAAATTATAATAAGACAACGGGTTTTAGAAATAAACCGTAGTCTTTGAAAACATCACACTACAGTTTGAAATATAAATACTACGGGCGAAAACCGTAGTGTATGGAACCACAAAGACTATTGGTTTTTCACAAACACCGTAGTCTTTGAAAACTTTGCACTACAGTTTGGATATCATAGACTACGGATATAAACCGTAGTGTATGCTATGAATAGACTACGGTTTTGAACCCGTAGTCTTTGCCCATGAGCATAGACTACACCATCAATCACTACGGTTTTTAAACCATAGACTACGGGTTAAAACCGTAGTCTCTGAACGTTTTTCTTGTAGTGATAAGCTCTTAATCTTAAGTAAGTTTCTCAAACCAACTTCTTTCCCATTCATCCGCAAAGAGCATAATCTGATCATTTTCTGTAATCAAGGCAAACCATCAAAACCAAAACTCTCAAAGTAAAGATGAAGGTCTACTAGACTATTTTGCAGCTGCATCACATTTCAGAAACAAAATCTTGTCTCACAAATCCCAGATACATATTCTCTTCACTAAACCAAGGTAAATTCAAACTCATTCTCATCATTCAAATACCATAATCTGTAACCAGAACACTATCCTTAAACAAAGTGTTATTCTGTAACCCAAAAATGAACCTAGAATCACTTATCATTATTTAAAAATAAAACATAACTTACACTAGGGCCCTGTCATGTGTTTTTCTCGAGTCTTGTTTACGACTATGTCGAGTTTAGAACCGGGCTGAATGAGTTTTCGTTAGGCGGCAACGACGGCTTCCCGGCTGCTGTCAGACTGTCGAGGAGAGTGGTGAGGGGCAGCGTCACGGCATCGATGTTGTTGGCTGCTGACCATGACGGTGCCGGACCTCCGGGCTACCAGCCCTTTGACCGAGAGAAGTGACGGCGGCGCTGCTAGTTGTCGACTGTGAGTCGCCGCGGCGTGCAGTGGCGACTTCTTCGTTAGAAATTTGAGAAGGAAAATAAAATATTAGGAATTTTGTGTAAATTGAATAAAAAAAATAAATAAATAAAGAGAGAAGCAGGAAGAACTTACGCTGGAATTGATGACGGCGGCGGTGGCTCTTCGAACCTTAACGGCGATGGTGGTGACGGAGGTGACGAAGGAGGCCCGAGATTATTTCGATTGAACAGCAGTGGCACCGGAGAAAGCTGCAGTATCGCGGCGGCGATGCTACTGACAGACCGACGATGATGATGACACTACCGCTGCTGCTATTTTCAAAACGAAGGAGGGTGAGCGACCAGTGGAATTTCGCCGGAATTCGAGAGGAGAAAAGAGGGGAATATTTTCATATTTGATTTGGGGATCAAGGGTTTGGAAATTTGGGGATTTTAGATAGATCGAAGAAAGAAATGGAAAGTGGCGATGGCGGTGCTACCAGAGACGCATCTCGTCGAAAAAGGAGAAGAAGGTCGGCAAAGTTGCTACCGCTGAGATTTGGAAGAAAAGGATAGTTGATAGCAAGAGGGGTGAGAGGAAATTGAGTGACAGAAGGACGATGCGAGACGAGATGGTTGATGGGTGGTCGGACGGCGGCGAAGATTTATCTAAGAAGGGAGGAACGGCTGCACAAGATTGTTGTCGGTGAGTTGAGAGAGGGAGATGATCGAGAGAGAGGATTGAGAGAGAGAGTGAAGTAGCAGACAATCTCCTCATTCTTTTATTTTTTTTATTTTTTTTAATGAGTGGGTTGCATTATATTTTCAGAATTTAAAAAGAAATGTTGAAAGTTTTTTAGTATACCTTCTTGTCCTTCACTAAAACGGCAATAACTCTCTGCTCGTATAATATTTTTGAGATCCGTAAATTGGACAGTAAAATAGACTTTTGTAGCTTTCTAATGACATATCGTATGTAAAGTATGGATTAGGGCTCAATTCGAGATGAATGAAGTTAATTGCATCGAAAATTTGAGGATCTCCGACGCCGAAGAAGAAGATGAAGAGAGGTCGCTGCCAGAAATTGAAAGAAGCGAGAGAGAGAAGCACGAAGAGAATTTTTAGAATTGGAAAATTTTGGGGAAAAAACTATTTAAGTCTATAAAATTACATTAATAATGTACAAATAAAAATAAGTCAAATAATAAGACATCTAAACGTGCAAGGTCAAAGAAATTTTTTAAAGGGCACCCGGGTATGAAACTCGTCATCAACATAATTTTTTTTAATAAAGACTATGGTTCAATCAACACTGTAGAGAACACCGTAGTCTTGTGCTACCTCTACACATGTCACTACGGTAGACAAACCGTAGATAAGTTACGAGAACATAGACTACGCGGTAGACTACAACTATTTTACAAATGTAATCTTTGTACAGTTAAAACACGCTCATAGACTGCGGTTATGTAACGACCGTAGTGTTTGATAACCATAGACTACGGTCGAGACTACGGTTTTGACGCAACCGTAGTCCCTATAAAAAAAACGCTCATACACTACTGTTCGTCGTAAAAACCGTAGTCTGTAGAAAAACACTACGGTTTTTTGAAAAACCCATAGTCTATACGCCGTAGTCTATGAGCGGATTTCTTGTAGTGGTCTAACATAATCAACTGAATCTGACTTCATAGTATGCTAGTAGTATCCGCTTGTAAGGCTCGTGGGCTAAGCTCCTACCACCGGAATGGTTCTCGCATTCTCCATCATGCAGCTCAGCCAAGACGTACTTTGCCTCTGCAGGGATAATACATTTCAAGTATGGACCAGAATATGATCGTTTGTATAAGTTACATCGGATGATGGAGAATCGGGCTGACTGAGCTCTTATTCGATGTGCTTCATTCTTATCCTCCGGGAGGATGTCTTGTTCCAAGTACTATAGTATTGGGGTCATCCAGGTCCGACTGTCTGATATATCAGACACTTGCTCTTCTTCCTTCTTTTAGACTGCCGGCTACTGAAGATAGACGATTGGAATATTTTTCGGACCGGTGGTTTGGATGGAAGAGCCGAGGTTGGCTAAGGCGCCCGCCTGATTATTCTCTCTGTGGCACCTGTCCAATTGTGAATTCTTCGAAGCTTGACTACAACTCTTTCATTTTGTTTAGGTAAGTTGTCATCTTGTTGTCCCGGGCTTGGTAAGTTCCTTGCATCTGATTCACCACTAGTTGGGAGTCGCTAAAAATATTGATCTTTTTAGCTCTCATTTCTTTAGCTAACTCGAGCCTGGATAACATTGCTTCATACTCGGCTTTATTTTTTATTGCTTTGAACCCGCATCTTACTGCTCGTTCTATTTCGCCGTCTTGGGGTGATGAATGAACAAGTCCAAGTCCGCTTCCGTGCTTATTACTTGAACCATCCACAAACAGCTTCCACATTCCTACCAATTCGTCCTCGGTGAGACAACATAACTCTTTGTTTGCCTGTATTGAAAGGTTAGGCGTAAAATCATTTACAAAATCAGCTAATACTTGTGACTTTAGCGAAGTCCGGAATTTGTAGGATATGTCGTGTTCGCTTAGTTCGACCGCCCACTTGACTAGTTTGCCAGATAGCTCCGGCTTGTGAAGGATGGTCTTTAGAGAATATGTGGTGAGGACCACTATTGGATGACATTGAAAGTAAGGCCGAAGCTTTCTTGTAGCGTGTACAAGAGCAAGGGCTAGTTTCTCAAGCAGGATGTATCTTGTCTCCGCATCTAACAATGATTTGCTGACGTAGTAGATCTGTGATTGTTTGCCCTCATCCTCTCGATCTAGGACTGCACTGACTGCCGTTTCTGACACGGCCAAGTAGATGTATAATGTTTTCCCGTCTTTAGGCTTGGATAAGAGCGGCAGGCTTGTCAGGTATTGCTTCAGCTGGTTGATGCTTCCTCACATTTCGGTGTCCACTCAAATGTATTTTACTTTCTTAATGTGTTGAAGAAGGGGTGACATCGCTCCGATGATCTCGAGATGAATCGGCTAAGGGCCGCCACCCTTCCTGTGAGGTTCTGTATTTCCTTGACACATGTTGGGGATATAATTCTTTGCACAGAGTCAATATGAGCCGGGTTGGCTTCTATTCCCCTTTGTGTTACCATGTAGCCCAGAAATTTACTTGTAGTTACACCCAATGAACATTTAGTTGGGTTAAGCTTCATGTTATACTCACGGAGGATGCTAAAAGACTGTCTGAGGTAGTCGATATGGTCTTCTGCTCGTAGAGATTTGACAAGCATGTTATCTATGTAGACCTCCATTGTGTTTCCTAGTAATTCTTGAAACATTCTGTTTTACCAAACGTTCCTGCATTCTTTAACCCGAAGGGCATGTACTTGTAACATTAGATGCATATGTTGTACATGAAAGCTGTCTTCTCTTGGTCATCCGGGTGCATCAATATCTGGTGGTATCCGGAGTTGACATCCATGAAGCTGAGTAGCTCGTACTTGCCGTTCTTTTTCTTTACTACCACCACATTTGCTAGCCAGTCGGGGTACTGGACCTCTCTGACCAGTTCGGTGTCCAAAAGTTGTTTGATCTCATCATTGATGATTTTATTTCTTTCTGGGGAAAATTTCCTTCGCTTTTGCTTCCTTGGAGGATAGTCCAGGTCAACATTTAACCTGTGAACAATGACATCAGGATCAATGCCGGTCATGTCCGCATGGGACCAAGCAAAACAATTGTGCTCCTATTCGGACTTTGTTGTCCGAAAAGTCTAGGTGAATGGAGACTTCATCTAAATCCACCGCGTCAGGTTGGATAGGATGACTCGACTAGGGTTCGGATGATTCTCCTTGTTGTAATTGCTATAAGACAGCTTGTTTTGCTTTCATTATTGTTTGGTAGCAAGATCTCGAATCCTTTTGATCTCCTCGTATCTCCTTCACTCCCCACTTGGTCGGGAACCTCAAGACTTGGTGGTAGGTAGATGAAACTGCCTACATTTCATGTATCCATGGTCTGCCTAGGATGACGTTGTAGGCGAATAAAGGTCTATCACCAAGAACCATGTGGAAAGGTTGACCCATTCAGCATAGACAGGTAGCTCGATCTCCCCAACTGTGCTCTTTTGTTCTCCGCTGAAGCCAATAAGGACCGTGGACTTCCTAACAATCCTTGTTTCATCGATCCTCATTCCCTAAGAGCAGACAGAGTGAGGACATTGGCAGAGCTGTCGTTGTCTATTAGTACACGTTTCGTTAAACAATTTGCAATATAAATCGAAATTACTAAAACATCATGATGAGGGTTAAGTATCCTAGTTGATTCGGATGTCATGAAACTGATGGTTTGGGCAGGTTGGATGGTTGTGCGTCTTTCTGTTTCACTAGGCAGTATTCGGATATAACCAGCCTATCTGGTGTGTCTCTTGGCTGCTGAATGAGTAACTCCACTAACTTCCGAGCAACCAGTGATCACATTCACGGTTCGTTCATGTACTGGGGGTCTCGGTGGGCTAACCTCCATCTTGTCATCTTGTCTGTCTTTGCCTTGTTATAAGGTCCGACGCCCTTTATCAGTAAGAAGGTCGATTAGATGGCCCTGCTTGAGTAGGTGAGATACTTCTAATTTCAAGATAATGTAGTCGTCTGTCTGGTGTCCGTGTCAGCATGGAAATCGTACCATTTTGACTTATCTCTCTGGTTAGCCGGCGTTCATATCTTTTCTGGCCACTTGACTTTGCTTCCAAGTCCCTTAAGAGCAGAGACCGCCTCAGCCGGCGAGATGGATAAATTATACTATGGTATCTTTGCTCGTTCACATGGTCGTGTCTCTGATGTTTGGTCATACTGTCTCCTCCTGTATTCCATTCTTCATGGAGGCGAGTAAGGTTCGGTCCTCCTTTCAGTCTTCCTCCTATCCACCCTGGAGTCTCTTCTAGTGCTTCTATGGGGTGAAGATCGGTGGCGATTGTATTTATCCTCCTCCCACTTGATTTGTACCCATGCCTTAGCCAGGACATCTTTCATCGTTCTGCAAGGATATTTAGTGAGGTCTTTGTAAAGATCTGAGTCAGGCAGAAGACCCTTTCGGAAGGTTGTGACCACTATCTGGGTGTTGCAGTTGGCTATGGACACTTTCTCCTTGTTGAAACGTCTGATATAGTCTCGAAGATATTCTCCACGTCGTTGTACCACGGCGTACAAATCCTCTAATATCTTTTCAAGTTTCCTACTACTGGCATATTGTTGTACGAAAATATCGGTTAGTTGAGCAAAACTTGAAATAGAATAGTTTGGAAGGTTTGTATACCACTGGAGGGCATGTCCTGTCAGACTAGAACCGAACCCCTTACACATGCAAGCCTGCCTCAATTCACGGGGAATTATGGCAGTGAACATCCTCTGCTTATACTGAGCAATATGATCGGTTGGATCTGTCGTACCGTCGAACATCTACATGCTAGGAAAGTTGAACTTGACAGACATATCCTCCAGAGCAAGTGGATCGGTGCCGGCACACCAGAAATTCACTAGATCAGAGCCTCCATTTTGGCCAACTTTCGTGCCAAGTCTTCATCTCTTATTTCACAGTGGTCGTTCATGTTTGGTTGGGCGAATTCATTGGCAAATAGTTGATCCTGGAAAACCTCGCTATGACCGGTTCTGATCGTCTATTGGTTTACATTAGCCGGTGGGACCGCCTGGTTGGGTACCGATAGAGTTGGTCGTGTGCCTCCGATGACGGCGTCACTCATTGCTATACCGGAAGTGGTCAAAATGGTTCGGGCATGTTGTCTCCCAGAAGTGTTTGTTCTATTCGGCTGGGCGGTCCGTCCGGTTCTGACATCCGGAGTGACTTGCCCTAGCACTTGCGCATACTCTAGGGTAGCAGACGGAATGATGTTACCTGCATTCAAAAGAGAGTAACCCGGGTCGGTTGGGTTATTGACGATATCACAATTCCTTACCGAAGATGACGGATCAGTCACAGAAGGGTTGGATCCATCGTTATGAGTGCTTGGGATATCATCCAGTTGTTGCATCAGATTTACTCGAACTCGGAAGCGGGGAGAGTCAACGGTCTCGATTGGCTCCAAAGCCTCGAGGAGAACATACAAGTTGGCATTCTCATTTTCCAATTTTTTGCATTTTTCTCGCTCTCGATTCATCTGTTCAGTGAAAGCGGCTATCTATGCCGCCAAGTCTAGCTGAGTATTCATGTCAGGCTGGGCGGCCTGTTCAGATCCATCACGTCCGTCAGACATGATTGGTGCTTGAAGAACTCTACGGAAAGTGCGTTGATTCGCTTGATTGCTAAGGCCCCACGGTGGGTGCCAAATTGTAGAGGCTAAATCTACAATTGATGATGATGTCAGGTACGTCCGGATCGATCAGGCACTAGTAACTTGTCAACACAAGAACACGTAAGAGCCCTAAGGTGAGCATCGGTGGGGGTGGTAGAGCCTCCAACGCTCAAGTTAGTAACGAAATGACAAAGTAAATGCTATAGAAAATAATTAAAGAGAGATGGTTGGGAACAACGAATGTTTCGGTAGATCAGAAGCATGCGGAGGGTGGAGACAGTGACAATGGATAAGTGATGGTGGAAGCCAGACAACGGAGATAGCCCGAGTCGGCTACGTCCGGCCGGTGAAAGCAAGAAAGTCAGGCGGCGAAAAGTAAAGAGATGATGGTAAGTAGTCGTGTGATAGTGAGAGTGTGAATGAACGTGCTGGACTTTTGGTGTTGGTACTTAACTAGTCTAGAAATTCAAATCTAGACTACTCATAGAAAGTTTAAACATAGAGCAGACGAGCTGCTCTGATACCACTTTGTCGCAGCCTGACTTAGAATAAAGATAACCGAGCCGGTGGGTCCCACGACTTACACAATTTATGTTTAACCAAGAGATAGATAACGACCCAGTTATCCAACAAAACCAAACATTTGACAAACTATTCTTAACAAACAACGATACCGGGAGATTCTTGAACAACATCTCAACGAACATGCTTAACAAGAAATTAATAACATGCTCGACAATTCCAACCAACAATTAGTATCGTACGACCAACGATGCCAAGAGATCAATATCGATAAGAAGTCCATTAGATCAAGAAAGCACGATAAAAGAGGGTCGTATGATTTAAAAGATCTCGACAAAGGATTGACAACTTATTTTCAAGTTAAAACAAGTTTGCAGCTGAAACCTTAACAAATAACATTAACAACTTCAAAGTCGAGAACATGCTTCATACTTCAACATATATTTCAAAGTGTTGCAGCGGAAAAACATAGAGAATCATATGTATGAAGACATATGACTCAACTCTAGTTTAAACAACTTTCAAAAGACTCAACCAACAAAAGTCCGAGTTAACCTGCATATTTTAGAAATAACATGCAGGGCTGAGTACTTCGTACTCAGTGGACACATGCCAAAAATATTTGAAAACTTGCTTCTTAGAGCTATAGATTAAACTTTCCATAAGCATTGCACAAGTAACTTTTTGAAAACAAACTTGTGCTTGCTCAAGCAGTTTCTTTTGATATAAGTGACTGCAGTCAAAATACTCATTAAGTATGAACCATATCTACTATAAATAGTAGTGATGAGAAAAAGGTCTCTTTCTCAATCACTTGTAACCAGTCTATCAGAGAAATGCTCACGATTATTAATGTAACCGGCCCATCAAAGAAAGACTCACGATTACTAATGTGTACATAAATCCCACCTTGCGCGGGACCGAATTCGTCCTTCTTCAGTAGATGGTATCATACAAAACTTAAAACATTTGGCAAGTTAATCAATTTGAAACATCACATATATATAATCATATATATATATATGGCATTCATCATGTCTTTGTTTAGAAAGCCCACTTGTCGAGTGTTGTTTTATCTTACTTTTCTCATTTTCGATTTCTCAGCTTTATGCTCCCGCTCATTCATTCATTTGAAATTATGGTTTATCAACCATTAGAGCGAGAAACAACTACAGGCGAAGTGAAACGCTATCTCAAACAACTTAATTTCTATTTCGCCTCGATTCTTTAACGCTTAATTCGATACTAGTACTTAAACATTCTAAATACTTTTAAAAACTCTAACTTAACTAATAATTAACTTTCTACTTAAATATTTAAATGCTTAAACACTTAAGCAATTAACAACTTATCATCATTGCACTTTAATCAAAGCATTCAACTTATAACAATCTCGACTCGTCAAACAGATTCATAAGATGCTTGATTAAAATCATAGAGATTAATTATAACTTCAATTAATCCATTTAAGCCTTAAATTAATTATTTCTTAATTAATTTAAAAGCTAAAAATTTCTAAAATAATAGAAATTGAACTCCAAAAATTCTAATAATATTCTTACATGCTTAAATAAATATCATAGGCTCAAAGCTATCATCAATTTCATCATTCAAGATCAAAATCAAAATCAAAATCCTAATTTTTATGAACCCTAATTTCGAAATTAATTTAAAATTGGAGAATTAATGATTCAATCCATTAATTCTATACATAATCATACTCAATAACATCATATAAGCTCAATTTAAACTTCAAATTAATCATAAAACATCAAAATCCCCTAATTAAATTCATAATTATCGGTTAATTCCAAAATAAATAAAAGAGCTTTGATTATTTGATTTCTACCAACATGCTTAGAATAATTATCTAAGCTCAAATAATCTATCAATTTGATCATCAAGCATCACAATTAAAAAGCCCTAATTCTTCCCTAATTTTCGAAAATCGCTAGAATTAGGGTTAGGGTTTAATTAAGCTTGAATTAATGATTCATATAACATGCTAAGCATGAATTAAACATCATAATTAAAAATCAAATCATTTACCAACTTTAATCAAAATTTTCGAAATTTCAAAATACAAAAATAGGATGCTTAATCCTTAATCTTTGAGCTATAACTTGAATTAAATAATTATCTCACCTTGATTACTTGATTTGATATTAAACTTGAAGCTTGGAAGATAAAGCTTTAATGGAGGAAATTATGTGTGTATATATAAGTGTGTATGCTGCGGTTTCTTTAAGAGAGAGAGAAAAAGAAATGAAGATGATGATAAGTATGATACTTATATATATATATAAGACATAGGTTAATTAAATAATTAATTAACCCTAAAGCCAAACAAGAATATTCTAGGAATAAACCTTATCTTAAAAAAAATATCTTGTATATGTTATAGCTTAGATAATAATTAGGATTATTTAATTAATTAAATGCTTAATTTAATTAATTAATTACTAAACTTACTAATCATAACTTCATTCTCTAATTTCTTGATCAAGAAAAATCAATTAGGACATCTTTAACCCTAATAAAAGTTCTTGGAAGAAAATACTGAAAAACGAATCAGTTATGAAATAAATAAGATTATTTCTTTTAATAAATAATTACTAATAAAATAATTTAGGAAATTTAAACTCATAATTTTCTCAATTAAAAATCATGCATAATTGCACAATTCAATAACTATAAATCCTAATTCATTTCGGTTAACCCGGGACAAAACAAAAATAATTAAATTCCACTTTTTCGGCAAAAATTAAGGTTGCCGAATAAAATTATTAAAAAGGAAATTTTTCTTCATCTTCATTCTCTTAATTTAATTAAAGAAATACTAGGTTTATTTATGCCAGAAAAACGGGGTACATTGATCTTTTGCTTATAGAATAGGAAGAATTAACTTCTACTTGATTCGTTTTTTATGGTTGATTGCTGCCACATTATTATGTCAATGTAATAGGAAGAATGAACTTCCTTTTTTGAGATTTTGGCTTGTGTTATATTAAATTGAAGCTCAGATATTCCCCCTTGTTAACTACTGCTGGTGGTAGTGGTGAAATTCCAAAGTTATTTTAGCATTGAGAACAAAACACACATAATATGTAATAAAGGTAAGCTTGTTGCAATTAGTAATAATTCACCAAAGAAACAAGTTACAATAAATACCATAATAGCATAAACAAGCAGCAGTTATAGCTTAACTGTTACTGCTTTATTCTCAAGAAAAGCTTCTGCATTTTGGAACAACATTAAATTACAAAACAAAGAAAAATATTTAGAACAACCATGAAGCAATTAAAACCGAATATGCAATCTAGTTTTCTTCTTCCATTTCTCAGAATCTTCCTCTATTCTTTGTAGGATATCCCATAATTGAGCAATTTCAACCTCCACATCACCACTACTATTTCCATTCATCTTCAACAACTTATGTTATCATGCTTCAACTCATTGATCACATCTTTAGCTCTATTGCTCATTGCTTCGTCATGCCATTGAAAATAGTCGCAATACTTAGTCTGCAACGACAATACCCATTCAAAATCAATATTTGAAGTTCAATTTTAGAAATTAAAAGTTTTAATGAAGCAAGATAAAAGACCTTCCAATATCTACAACCATAAAACCTCCGGCCCGGATTCTTGTCAGACCAAGATGTCTGACTAGGCACCTTCAACCTTCTTCCTTCAATTTCACAAAAGCAGAACTTTGGATTACCTTCATAGTTCATTTCAAACCTTCGGCACTCACCAGAATAGCTCGATCCAGATGATGAATTCGAACTCATTTCACTTTTCAATCACCAAGAATAATAGAAACCCTCGAAAAAATTGAACAATTTTCATTTCCTTATCACTCAATTAAAACTGATAGAATTAGGGTTCTTCGTGTAACTCTTTTAATAGAAGAAGTGAAGGTTTACAGTTTATAGCCATTGCGTGGGCCCCACAGAAAAAAATAGGAAAAAAAATTATGGACGCCGTTTGACGACCGTTTGGAAACGAGGGTGTATTTGCACCACTTATAATAGCTTGGGGTGTTGTCAGCCCATCTACGTTCCATGAGGAGGTAAATATGGTAGGGACGTCTACGTTAGGGGGCAAAAAGCTACTTTTCCCAATATAGAATAACCAATTATATATGCACCCTAACCTATCTATACACACAAATATCGAAGAATCATGCACTCTGCACAAAATGTAAAAAGTTGAAGGAGTGGGACCATAGGAAGACTTTTAAATAAAAGATAAGCTTCTCCAAAGTCTATTTCCTTTTTCTTCTGACTACAAAGTGAAAACAAAATGACGCAGAAAAGCAGACCAACAGAAAAGAAAGAGAAAAGAGGAGATGGCTCATTTTTTCGGCGGAGACAACAATCATCCGCCGGCGGCGGCGGCTGCTGCTCAATGCCGGACTCATACAGAAGAAGAGATTAACGAGAAAAGGTGAGTAGTACCTTTCTCTAAAAACTTTGGGGTTCCGAAGTCATTTTTCAGAAATCGTTTTAGGTATGAGAGAAAGAATGAAAATAACCTCTATTTATATTTGAAGATCAAGAGTTTGGATAGCTAAAAACTTTGATTAAATTTATCAATGAGGATTTGGACGAAAACTTGAGGATAGAGATACTAAGTTTCAACTTCTACAAATTCTCGATTATAGTAAATAAACTTGGATATATAAAAATAGCGATAACTATAAATTTCATCATGTCCTCTCCAAGAATGTTTTTGATAGTACTTGAACTCTTGAACTAAAAAACCTTATATTTTGTTCTATTTTATTCACAAATAAAAAAACTTTTACGCAGAATTTAGAAGATTATTAATTTCTATCTCCCCAAATAAAATTTACTCTACTATTAAAATAATAATTCTCATTCCAATATATTAATAATAATAATGATTAAATTGAAACTCTAAATTAGATGCATGAAATTTTATTTGGGGTTAAAACCATAAATATTTGAACCATGAAATCGAACATATAAAAAATCATGCTTATGCGTATGCAATTACTCTAGGCGCGACTTATAAGACTTAAATAATTAATTGCATAAATAATATAACATAACCTTTTAAGAAGAAATTAGCAAAATAATTTTCGGGTTGCTACAATTATTATTCTGGAAGCAACACCGAAAGTAACAACAGCAAGATGGAATGTGAAGGCGGGTGTTTGGCAATTGATGGTGGTGGGTATTTGGCAATTGATGGTGGTACTGGTAATTATTATCTTTCCGACAGCCCCCAACCAATATTCAAGGCAAACGAATCCCAAACGAAAGGGGATTTCTTCGTATTTGTAAAATTGATCGTGGTAGTGATTATTTTGATCTTGTGATACTTGGAATCTTAGCAATCCATCCACGTATTACATGGATTAGCGGGGACAGTAAGTCGATTTTCAATCACTCACTTAGCTCGTATGATTTGATTTGATTTGATTTTCAATTGTGTGTTTATTATATATTTATATATGTGTGTGTGTGTTTGTTATTTTGAGACACAATCATGTTGTTTGAGCAAACACATCACATTAACTAAGGCCATGTTTGGTAGGGTGTATAAGGCCTTGATAGCATAGGTATCTCCCCATTAGTCATTGTTTGGTAGCCCACATACACAATCTCTGAAGCCCTATATTAATCATTGTTTGCTTCGATTACTCAAATTATTAATATTTATACTAACATAAATTATATATAAAACAAATATTTAATTACTAAAATTATTAATTATTTGTGTGTGGGTTAAAAATAATAATATCAAACCTTAAAATTATTAATATTTATACTAATATCTATAATTATATTATAAATTATATATATAATATTTTGTTAGCTTATATATATAAAAATGGTTTTTGGTAGCGGGTACCCGTAGGTAATTTCCCAAACCCGACCCAAACCCATCACGGGTTTGAATGTTTCTACCCAAACCCGTCCCATTAGGGTTTGGTAGAGTCGGGTACCCATAAAAACCCGACCCATTGTCATCCCTAATATCCCCCGATTTTCACCTGTTGTCCACCCGTAGGCTAACCAACACCAACACCAATACGGCAACTCCAACAAATTCGCACCAAATATCACTCAACAAAATTTAGAAAATTAATATGCATAAAATTCGAGCTAAATCAACACCAACATATACCCTCTATTATTCAACCTAGAACACAACAATTCAACAAATTTGATTTTATGCCATAAAATAACTTATTCGATTTATTTACCTGGGAAGTAGGGAGTGGGGGCAAACGGCGATTGGGAGGCTGGTGCAGCGGCTGGCTGGCGGCGACGGTGCGGGCTAAGCGACACTGCGACGGGGAGGACGGAGAGAGCGCCGGGAAGGTGATAAGGCGAGGACACAGTCATAGAGAGTGAGTGATAGTCAGAGACTCGACGCGAGAGAGAGAAGACAGAATGACAGGAGAGAGAGATTAGTTTTAGGAATTAGAGTTTTAATTTTTTTTATTTGATTTTAAATATAAAATATTAAAAATATATAAAATATACATTTTTTATAAAATTGGTTAATTGGGTAAAATATCGAATTGAAACCGATCCATCCCAAAAATGCATCCTGGGTACGTATCGATAATTAGGTTTGACGAGTATCGAGTACCTTAATACTTGTCAAGTATGAGATATTTCGAATCATTCTATAACCCAAATTCCTATCCATAAGGCCATGTTTGGTAGGGTGTATAAGGCCTTGATAGCATAGGTATCTCCCCATTAATCATTGTTTGGTAGCCCACATACACAATCTCTCAAGCCCTATATTAATCAAAGCCCGTCTCTATTTTACTGTTTCTCTTCAGCATGCATATCTCACCTCCATCCTGAGATAAAAATGCCTTATTTCAACAGTGTCCAAGATACGGATTGAAATGACAGAATTACCCTTTGCACCCTTTTCATCTTCTCGCCCATCTGCAAACCCAACAACAAAATACAATCTTGCCTCCATTGACAAAACATCACAGAGATTATATGAGATTGAATGAGGAAAATATTGGATGAAAAAGAAAAAAAAATTGCACAGAGAGAAAAGTAGATGAAAATTACGAAAGGAGGAAGTGCTCAAGCAATCAACCACCAAGAACGGAGACGGGTCTCCGGCGAGCCTCACTGCGGCAGCCTTCGGAAGTACCTCAACATCGCCTCGAGGCCATGGCGGAGTAGGCCGCTGTTGCGTCGTCTCCGGCCATCGCTTCGAACGATTACACCACCGTCTTATTTGGAGAGTTTCAATTGGGAATTTAGGGAACATGTTTCAGACCAAGATTCTCAACAATAAGCACTCAAGAATCAAGATTTCATGATCTCAATTTTACACGAAGAAGAAGAACGACATTTTTTTCGAACGTATTGTTCAATATTTTTCATCCATTGAATAGTAGAAATAGTTAACCAAATTACAAGGGGTGGAGGCGTTTCCTGATGTAAATTGACGAAAAAGAGATATGAATGAGAGAGAGAGAGATGAGAGGTGGTGGTGGATGTTGGTGATGTTCGGCCATGGCGGTGGTGAATGGTTGGCTGTTGTATGCTGAGATGAGAGAGAGATATGAGAGAAAGTCAGAGAGGGGAGGGATGCGAGGAGAGAGAGAGAGAGGGGAGGGATGCAAGGAGGATTCAAGTCAAGGTGGAGATTTGTTAGTGTCGCAGCCCGGCTCATAAATTAGATGACAAAGCTGGTGGATCCCACGACTTACACAATTTATGATTAACAAAAGGATTAACATAGCGACCCGGCTATCATTCAAGAACATTTAAATACAACTTAATCTCAACAATTAATCATCCTTAGAATATTCAAGAAACATATGACTCAAGATTTATGAAACGGTCATTCGATTTCAATAACAACATGCAAATCAACGAATCAGCTCGGAAATCAATGATTTCATCAACTAAATCAAAGAAAACAACATGAAAGCTATGAGCTGATGTTCAGGATCAAGAAAGAATGATAAGAAAAACAGTTTCAACTCAATGAAATTCTAAACAACGTGCAACTGAAATATATATTTAATCAAGTCGGCTAGGCTTCAAAATAACATAATGAACATCGTTTGAGACTTCAGAATTTAAACAACTTCTTCAAGCTTATACTAAACTCAACATCATAATCTTGCAGCGGAAAAATGAGAGATTATACGTATGAAGATATATAATCTATGTTCTAATCTCATCAAAAAACGACTCTTATCAAACTAAAACAACAACAACAACAACAACAAGTCCGTCCAGCACATGATCATCTTCATCCCAGCTAACCTGCACATTTTAGAAATAACATGCAGGGCTGAGTACAAAGTACTCAGTAGACACGTGCCAAAATAATTTGAAAACTTGCTGAATACAGCTATAAATTGGACTTGCCGGAAAACATAGCACAAGTATTTTTCTTGAAATCAAACTTGTGCATGTTCAAAAGAATATATATATATATATATATATATATATATATATATATCAGAGTATGTACCATGTCTACAATAAAATAGTGCTGAGAAGTAGGCCTCCTTCTCAAACACTTGCAATCGACCACTCCTTTCGGAAGGCTCCCGATTACAAATAGTGTACACAAATCCTACCTTGCGTAGGACCGAATTCGTCTTTCTTTGGTATACGGTATCATATAAAACTTAAATATTTGGCAAGCCAATTACTTTGAAAACATCACATATATATAATCATATATATATATATTTCATTCATCATTTATTTGTTTAGAAAGCCCACCTGATAACTGAAGCTTTGGACTTAACCTTTATCGATCCTGAATCCTCGGATTCTTACTTCTGCTGCTCTTTTATTCGAAAAAGGAATTCACGTATTTAGAACGAGAATTAACGACTTCGATACTTTTAACTTCTATTTTACTTCGAATTTCTACGACGAAACTCGAGAACTAACTTAACTTCCTTAAACACTTCTCAATCTAACTTACTTCCTAATTAAACATTCCACTTCAAACATTAACACTTAACATACAAAACATACTTTACATACTATTCACATTAATCGACTAAGTCGATCTTAACCCATCTAACGGGTCCAAAAAATTCTCAACCATTCACATTTTTCAACATATTAATCACAATTGCACAATCAAATCACAAATTCGACTCGATTAAACATATAGGCTCTCGACTCAGAAAAATCAACCAAAAATAGAAAATCTTAAATATTTTGAAATAAATTTTCCGAAAAATCACACAACACTTAATTTTTATCAAGAAGTTCATATATGCAATTATTTTCTTAATTAAAAATCAAATAATAATTTATTTTTCTTTATTAATTTTCGGTCCTTTTTAAATTAGGTCTTCTAGGATTCTTTTCTCTTCAATTTAGTTTCTAACATGCTTATATAATTAACATAAACTCAATTCCTCAATCAATTTCATTCAATAAATCATCAAATTAAAAACCCTAATTCATGAACCCTAATTTTCATTTAGGCTAAGGTTTAGGGTAATCATGGTCTCTTTCATTTAAATCATGATCAAACACATACATTAACATCATATGAACATATTTACATCATCATTTGAATTTTAAAACATCCACAAATCAAAACCCTAATTTTAAACCCATTTAATTCGACTTTTCTAATATAATTAGAAGAGTAGGAAATTTATTCTTTGTTCCAACATCAAACATGTTTAGAATAATTATCTAAGCTCAATTATAACATCAATTTCATCATACAACACATGAATCAAAAACCCCTAATTTCTATTAAATTTCGAAATTCTCAAAAGTAGGGTTACGGTTTACTCATGCTTGATTTGATCACATATTTGATCTTCTAAACATAAAATTAACATAATACTAGAAGATCAAAATCATACACTCAATTCTTCAAAATTTTCAAAAAAATTAAAAGGAAGAAATGAGATGATTCAAGCTTGAATCTTGAGCTAAAGCTTGGAAGATCATAGATCTAACCTTGATCTAATACTTGGAATAGATTTGCTAAACTTGGATTTTGATTCTTGAGCTTGAACTTGAAGATCAATGAAAGAAAATTCAAGTGTGTGTGTGTCGCAGCCCGGCTTAGAAATTAGATGACAAAGCCGGTAGGTCCCACGACTTACACAATTTATGATTAACAAAAGGATTAAGATAACGACCCGACTATCAGTCAAGAATATCGGAAGACAACTCATGCTCAACCATTCATTAAACTTAGGGGGATTTAAGATATGCAAGACTTGAGATTTATAGAACGATCAGCTGAGTTCAAGAATAACAAACATATCAACGAATATGAACTCAACCAGCCCAGAAAACAATAATCTTATCAACAATTTCAACGGCAATTAGACAAGAATTTAAGAGTTGATTCTCAGGATCAAGAAAGCACGATAGAAAACAGTTTCAATATTAACAAAGCTTTCAAATAACGAGCAACTGATATGTATATATAATCAAGTCGGCTAGACTTCAAAATAAGATAACAAACATCGTTTGAGACTTCAGAATTTAAGCAACTTCTTCAAGCTTATACTAAACTCAACATCATAATCTTGCAGCGGAAAAACGAGAGAATATATGTATGAAGACATATATTCTAGGTTCTAAGCTCATCATAATTGACTCTTATCAAACGAACAACAACAACAACATGTCCGTCCAGCACACGATCATCTTCATCCCAGCTAACCTGCACATTTTAGAAATAACATGCAGGGCTGAGTACAAAGTACTCAATGGACACATGCCAAAATAATTTGAAAACTTGCTGAATACAGCTATAAATTGGACTTGCCGGAAAACATAGCACGTGTATTTTTCTTGAAATCAAACTTGTGCATGTTCAAATGAATATATATATCAGAGTATGTACCATGTCTACAATAAAATAGTGCTGAGAAGTAGGCCTCCTTCTCAAACACTTGTAATCGTCCACTCCTTTCGAAAGGCTCCCGATTACAAAATAGTGTACACAAATCCTACCTTGCGTAGGACCGAACTCGTCTTGCTATAGTAGATGGTAACATACAAAACTTAAACATTTGGCAAGCCAATTACTTTTAAAAACATCACATATATATATATATAATCATATATATATAGCATTCATCATTTCTTTGTTTAGAAAGCCCACCTGATAACTGAAGCTTTGGACTTAACCTTTATCGATCCTGAATCCTCGGATTCACACTTTCGCCCGCTCCTTTATTCAAAAAAGGAATTCACGAATTTAGAAGGAGAATTAACGACTATCGAAGAAACGACTTCGATGCTCTTAACTTTATTTCGCTTCGAATTTCTATGATGAAACTCGATAAATGCTAACTTAACTTCCTTAAACGCTCTTACTCTAACTTAACTCATCATTAAGCATCAAACATCAATCAATTCACACTTAACGTAACATTCATCTCATACTATTCACATAAATTGACTTAGTCGATTTTAACCCGTCTAACGGATTCAGAAAATTCTCAAATTAAATCTATTCACATAGTTCAACATATTGAACATATTTACACATTTAATTCACACATTTAAATATATAAACTCCTGACTCGGGAAAATCAACAAAAAATAGAAAAACTTTAATACTTTGAATTAAATTTCCGTAAAATCACACAATACTTAATTTTTTTAATGAGTTAATAAATGCAATTAGTTTCTTAATTAAAAATTAAATAATAATTTATTTTTATTTAATTACTTTCGGCCCTTTTTATTTTTAATAATTCTAGAATTCTTTTCTCTTCTTTTAAATTTCTAACATACTTAATTAAATATTATAAGCATAATTCTTCAATTAATTTCAATCAATTAATCATTAAATTTCAAACCCTAACTTAAGAACCCTAATTTCATATTTCTAGGGTTTTCAAGGTTTAATCATGCTTACATTTGATTAATTATTGATTAAACATACATCATTAACATCATTCATCATCATATTAATCATCAAATACATCATACTCCATGTACATATCAAACCCTAATTTTAAACTTCATAATTTCGACTTTTTCAATAAAATGAAAAGGTTGGGAATCCATGCTTTGTTCCAACATCAAACATGCTTAGAATAATTAACTAAGCTCATATATAACATCAAATCAAGCATATAACACATGAATCAAAACTTCACAATTTGTTATAATTTTCGAAAATTTCAAAAATTAGGTCTAAGGTTTCTCATGCTTAATTTAATCTCATAAATGAGCATATAAACATGAAATAAGTATCATACTATAATATCAAGATCATCCAATCATTTCTTAAATTCTTCCCAAAAATGTCGAAACATATATATTGAAGAAAGTAGATGATTGCACCATGGATAATGAACTAAGAGCTTGAAAGATCAAAGATCTACTCTTACTTAATCTCTTGAAGATGATTTGCTAAACTGGATCCTTGATTCTTGAAGCTTGAATTGAAGAACAAAAATGGAAAAACTCAAGTGTGTGAATGTGTGAAACTGGCGATGGAAATGGAGGAATAAAGGGTGAAAATGATGATGGTTAAGCTATTTAAAGAGAGATTGGAACCTTCTATTAAAAATATCTAGGATACTTAGTCATTAAAATAGATTATTTAATTAATTAAATACTTAATCAATTCAATTAATTCCTAACAAATAAATCCTCAATTTAACCTTGAATTTCTCAACATAGGAAATTCAATTAGGGTTTCACGAACCCTAGATAAAAATTTCACAGAAGGATTAGGAGAACCGAATAGTTTTCAAATCGACCGAAGCTAAAATTTTAAGTGATAATTCACGCAGAAAATCACTTAAATAAATTAAATTCAACTTTCAGTCAATTAATGACCAAATATTTATCACTCACTGATAAATGTAAAAACTTTATCGTTTCGAATTAACCGAGACGATTAAACTTAATTAAAGGCTCTTTTTACGGTAAAATTAGGTCTGCCGGATAAAATTTTCTGAAATGAAAATTTTTCTTTCACTAATATTCTTATCTTATTCAAGGAATTAATTAAATTAACTATGCAAGAAAGACAGGGTATTACACTCTCTCCCCCTAAAAATAAATTTCGTCCCGAAATTTACTTACTTCTTGGATTAGCTTGGGATACTTTTGTTTCACCTTGCTTTCTACCTCCCAAGTGACTTATTCTAATCCATGATTTCTCCACTTTATTTTTACTGACGCGATCAACTTAATTCTAAACTGCTGGACCTTTCGATCCAAGATCGCTTCTGGCTTCTCTTCATAACTAAGATCTGGATTAAAGATCACTTCTTCTTGATGGATAACATGCTTTGGGTCGAATATGTATCGTCGCAACTGAGATACATGGAACACATTATGCGAACTTCTAAAAGTTGGCGGTAAGCCTAGCTTATACGCTACTTGACCTATTCTTTCCAAAATTTCATACGGTCCTATGTAGCGAGGCTTAAGCTTTCATTTAACACTAAATCGATGAATTCCTCTTGAAGGTTACCCCTTCAAAATCTAACGCTGATCTTCGCGTATCTTCATAAAATTGCTGACGATCTTATGCTTCTTTGATTCATTGGTGGACTTGATGCACAATCTCTATCATTTCTTTAATTACTTCGGCCCTAACATTTTTCACTCGCCCACATCATCCAAATGGAGCGGAGATCGACATTTTCTTCTATGAAGGGCTTCATAGGACACCATGCCTATCGACATTTGGTAACTGTTGTTATAAGCAAATTCAACAAGAGGTAAAATTTGCCCCTAATGATCTCCTCGATCAAGAACAACAGTTCTTAACATATCCCCCAAGATTTGAATGGTTCTTTCTGATTGACCATCCGTTTTAGGATGAAAGGCTATACTGAAGTTCGAAACTTTTCTAACTTTTTATCTTTTCTCTGAGCATTAAAAATCCTTGCACTTAAATCTGGAACTACTTCCATGGTTGCAATTATCTGCTCTGCAGATTGCGACGGCAGAATAACCTCTAATATCGACTCTTCAGAACTCTCAATGAGTTCTTTCTCTTGAGTTAGAAGAAATTCTAGCTCAGATTTACTCTTTCTGCTCAATGTGTCAGCTACTACGTTGCTTTTCCTGGATGATAGGAGATTTTGCAATCGTAGTCCTTGACTAACTCGAGCTATCTTCGCTGTCTTATATTTAACTCTTTCTGCTCAAAGAAGTATTTGAGACTCTTATGATTTGTGAAGATTTCACATTTTGCTCTATAAAGATGGTGTCTCTATATCTTTAGAGCATGCACTACTGCTGCTAGTTTCAAATCATAAGTTGTATAACTTACCTTATGAAGTCTAAGCTGTCTAGAAGCATAAGCAATGACTTTTACTTCTTGCATCAGGACACAACTTAGTCCATTCTTTAATGTATCCGTGAAAACGGTATAATCCTTATCTGATTCTAGAGCTGCTAGCACTAGAGCAATGGTTAGCCTTTTCTTGAGCTCTTGAAAACTTTCTTTACAATAGCTAGACCACTCAAACTTCAATTCTTTCTTTAGGAGTTGGGTCATTGGCTTGGCTATCTTGGAAAATCCTTTAATGACTCTCCGATAGTAGCGTGTTAGACTTAAGAAACTCCTAATCTCATGCGGCGTAGTTGGAACCTTCCATTCCTGGATTGCTTGCACTTTTGTCGAATCGACTTTGATTCCTTAAAAGGAAACAACATGTCCAAGGAAATGTACTTCTTTTAGTCAAAATTCGCATTTGTTGAACTTGATATACAATCTCTCGGCTCTTAACTTTCCCCTTAACAATTCTGAGATGTCTCTCGTGATCAAAATTACTCTTTGAATAAACAAGAATATCATCAATGAAGACTACGAAAAACTTGTCCAAAAATTTATGGAATACTCATTCATGAGATCCATAAATACTACTTGTAATACCCCGCTTTTTCATAACCGATCTTAGTAATTAATTAAGAGCTTTTCTAAAATAATTCAGCCGCGAGATTTTAAAATGAGAATAAGTTCCGGCAATTAAAATTCTTCTGCAACCCTAATTCTTGCCGAAATTAAATTAAGAAATTTAAGAAGAAGAAGATTTCCTTTTTAATAATTTTTATTCGGCAACCCTAATTCTTGCCGTAAAAAGGAATTTAATTATTATTATTTCGTCTTGGGTTAACCAAAACGAAGTAGAATTTATGTTTATTAGATTGTGCAATTGTGTTTGATTTTTAATTGAGAAAATTATGAATTTAATTTTCTTAATTTATTTTATTAAGTAATTAATTAAGTATTAAAAATAATAATTTCTATTTTAGCCGGAAACGATTCGTTTTTCCGTAATTTCTTACAAGAATTTGCATTAGGGTTTGAGATGCCCTAATTGATGTTTCTAAATTGAGAAATTAGAGATTGAAGTTATGATTAGCAAGTTTAGTAATTAATAATTAAATTGAATATTTAATTAATTAATTAATCCTAAATATTACCTAAGCAATGACCTAAGTGTGTTGACTTTAGTGTTAATTAATTAGAGTTTAATTAACTTAAGCAAGGAATATTATTTGGAATATGCTATCGTTGACTTTAGTGTTAGATTAATAATTAAATTTAGCATAAGTCATTATCATCATCCTCAATCTATTTCCTTCTCCCTCTCGGCTGCAACACACACGCACACTTTCATACACATATTCCTCCATTAAAGCTTCATTTTTAAGCTCCAATCCAAGATCAAATCACCTCCAAATTATTTAATAAGGTGAGTTATATGTTTATTTCAAGTTATAGCGCAAAGATCAAGCTTAAATCTCCATTTTTAATTCTTTATTTTTTTTCGAAAAAAATGGCAGATTTTATTAGGTAATTATGATCTTAAATTATGATGTTTAATTAATCCCGAATCCTAACTATTTGTGATTTTCGAAAATTAGGGAAAAATTAAGGGTTTTTAATTTTGATGCTTGATGATTAAATTGATGGATTATTTGAGCTTAGATAATTATTCTAAGCATGTTTGATGTTGGAAGTAATCAAAGAATCAAGCCCTTAATTAATTTTCAAAATGACCGAAATTAATAATTAAAATTAGGGGTTTTCGATCTTGATGTTCTATGATTAAATTGATGTTTAAATTGAGCTTATATGATGTTATTGAGTATGATTATGCATTGAATTAATTGATTGAATCATAATTTCTCCAATTTTAATTATTTTCGAAGAATTAGGGTTCTTCAAATTGAGGATTTTTTTATTTTGATGTTGAAAGATGAAATTGATGATAGAAGCTTATGATATTTATTTAAGCATGTGAGAATTTTGTTAGAATTTTTGGAGCTCAATTATATATATTTTCGAAATTTTCAGCTTTTAATGAAATTAGGGATTTTTAAATTTAAAACCTAAATTGGTTAATTGATGTTATAATTAACCTCTAGAATATTAATTAAGCATGTTGCAATTTGAATTGGAGAAAAATAATCAAATGTCCTAATTTCTAGAAAAAGTTGAAATATATATATATATTAAGGTTTTTGATTTTTATCCAATTTATTTAAGTAATTAAGCTATAATTGTAGCTTATAAATCATTTTAAGATGTTTGGAAGTGATTAGAATGAAATTGGATTTTTAATCCTATTATTTCCAAAAAGGTCGAAAATTATTAAGTTAAATTAAATGGTTATTTGATTTTTAATTAAGCAAATAATCACATATTTGAATTCTACAATAAAAATTAAGTATTGTGGAATTTTTCAGAAATTAAATACGAAGTATTAAGAATTTTTTATTTTTCGGCTATTTTTCCAAGTTGATGGTTTATACGTATAGATAATCTCGATTGATGATATGATCATGTAATTATGTTTATTATAGTTTAGTAATAATGTGGAATTAATTTGAGAATTTTTAGAGCTCGTTTGTCGAGTCAAAAATATTTTAAGTTTGAAGTATGAATAATAAATAATAAGTTTATATGTTAATTATATGCTAATGCTGAGTTTACATGCTAATGATGTAATTATAAGTTGATGATGAGCTTATGAGATAATGATATGCTTATATGTTAATGATAAGCTTAAATGAATGATAATATGATTAATATAAGTATTACATATCATTAAGGTGCTTATATGATTAGTGCGCAATGTTAATCATTTAAGTGTTTAAATGTTAATATTTATAAGTTAGATTGCTAATTAGAAGTTAAGTTGATATTTAGAAATGTTTAGAATTTCTAAGTGATAGTATTAAATTAAGCGTTAGAGAATCGAGGCGAAATAGAAATTAAGTTGTTCGAGATAGCGTTTCTCTTCGCCTGTCGTTGTTTTTCGCTCTGATGGTTGATAAACCAAAATTTCGAATGAAGGAATGAGCGGGAACGTAAAGCTGAGAAATCAAGAACGAGAAGAGTAAGATAAAGCAGCACTCGATAGTTGGGCTTTCTCACTATAGAAATGATGAATGAGAATATATGATTATATATATGTTGGGAAAATTATAAGGTTTCGATTTGATACCAAAACCCAACTGATTCTCCAACCGAATAGATGATCGCGTCAACCTAAATAGTGTTTTCCAGCTCGCCTGTTTGAGCTTTAGATTTTCTAGGTTTACAGGTTAAGGAAGCGGAAGACAGCAGTCGACCCAGCTGTGTTTACAGCAGGAGTCAGCTAGCGGAAGACAGCAGGCGTCAACCTTCAGCTGAGTCCTCCAGCAGAGCATGATCAAGCTGAAGAGAATTCGAGTTGAGTTCAAAACACAGCCGGTCCAGCTGTACAGAACAAATGGAACTAACTGAAGACATCACTTCAAGTCAGTCCAGCTCTGAATTCAAAAGCCAGCTCCAAAGGCAGAAGATCCCGGCGTCAGAGGAAGTCAACATGCCTCGACCAATGAGGGATTGCCAAATCAGCATCCTAGACTTCAGGACCTAGGATGTGACACAAATGAAGACAGGTGCAGATTCGCCCAACGACAGATCTTGAATTTAAGAAGAGTAGGTAAGATTCAAACGGCTCCTCCAACGGCTAGTCTTGAATCTCTACCTATATAAACCCGTCTTCAACCTCAGGATCAGATACGAAAAACTCCCTACAAGCTTTCATTCTCTGAAATCACCAATCTTTCAGAAGCTCTCAAGCAGTTCTACATAGTTCAAAGAACACTTTATCTTAAAGTGTTTCTAGTTCAGAAACTGCTTAGTTTTTCGTCTGTTCCCTAGGCCAAAATCTTTGTATATCTTAAGCCTAGATTTTGAACGAGTTCATCATACTCTAAAGTTCTTAATTGTAAGAACTCGTTCACAGTTGGAACCCCAAACCAAACCCCTCTTACCCAGAAAGGTTAGGTCAAGGTTACGCTTGCTTGAAGCAGGAAATTCAAGTGTGTAAGGTTTTTTCAGTACTCGTAAACTGAAAGGTTAGGCTTGACAGTGCCCGCAAACTGTTGGAACACAGCTCGGGTTAGAGTTGTGAAGTTGCTTGGTACTTGGAAACCAAGTGGTAGTGGATTACCAGTGAACCTGGTCGTGGACGTAGGAGGTGTTACTCCGAACCACGTAAAAACTCGCGTGCACTTTATTTTCTCTTTATATTCAGTTTTGTACTAACTCTTTCATAACATTGCATATTTGATCAAAACTGCATACGCAGCTGCTCTCCAAAGACAGCTGTGTCTCTCTGAAAGTTGCACAACTTGACTAAGCTGAAAACCTAAAGTTAATCTTTTCAAACTGAGTTTTTCTAAATAACCGAGCTAAGTTTTCAAACCACCACTTTCCGCACCGCCAGCTGAGTTATTTACCCAGCTGACCATCTCTGTGATTTAACTTGAAAAAGTTTTTAGAAATCTATTTGGTGTATTCACCCCCCCTCTACACCAAATACCTAGCTCAGGGACCATCAATATATATATGATGTTTTTTTTTTAAATTGATTAACTTGCCAAATGTTTTAAGTTTTGTATGTTACCATCTACTGAAGGAAGACGAATTCGGTCCTCCGAAATGTAGGATTTGTGTACACTAGTTTGTAATCGTGTGCCTTCCGAAGGTGAGCCGGTTACAAGTGTTTGAGAATGAGGCCTACTTCTCCGCACTAATTTATGATTGTAGATCTGATACATACATGATAGAAATATATAACTCGCGAGTTGCTTATTTCGAAAGAAAATATTTGAGCATGCACAGGTTTGTTTTATGAAAGTTTACTTGTGTTATGCTTTGTGGCAAGTTCAATCTATAGCTCTAAGCAGCAAGATTTCAAGTATTTTTGGCATGTGTCCACTGAGTACGAAGTACTCAGCCCTGCATGTTGTTTTCTAAAATGTGCAGGTTAGCTCGGATGAAGATGGAAGTGTGCTTGGACGGACTTTTGTGGTTAAGTTCTTCTTGAAAGTTGTTTAAACTAGAGTTTGGTTATATGTCTTCATACATGTAACCTAGTTATGTCTTCTGTTGCAACACTTTGAAATATGTTTCTGAAGTATGAAGTTTGTTTTTAAACTCTGAAGTTTATAAATTTTGAAGTCTTGATGTTATTTGTTAAGGTTTTAATGCTAGTCTCCCTTAGCTTGAGATCAGTTATTGATTCTCCGTTGAGATCTTCTAAATCATACGACCCTTTTATTGTGCTTTCTTGATCTGATAAACTTCTTGTTGATCCTAATCTTTTGGCATCGTTGGTCGTATGATATTATTTGTTGGTATCTGGTTGAACTTGATTCCTTGATAAGCATGTTCGTTATAAGTGTTTCATGGTATGATTGGTTTTTGTTTGATAACTGTGTCATTATCTATTCCTTGGTTAATCATAAATTGTGTACGTCGCGGGACCCACCGGCTTAGTCATCTTTACTCAAAGTCGGGCTGCGACACTATTGAACCATTTGTTAGTTCAAACGGCATTACTCATAGTATCCGTATCTCGTTCTGAAAGTTGTCTTCTGAATATCCTCTTACTTAATCTTTAACTGATGATAACCAGATTTTAGATCAATCTTCGAGAATACACTACCTTCTTTGAGCTGATCAAAAAGATTATCTATTCTCGGCAAAAGATATTTGTTCTTCAAGGTTAGCTTGTTTAACTCTAGGTAGTCGATACATATTCTCAAACTACCGTCATTTTTCTTGACAAACAAGATTGGTGCTCCCAAAGAGGAAACACTAGGTCGAATAAAATCTAGATCAAGCAACTCGTGCAACTGGATTTTTAACTCTTACAGCTCTATCGGAGCCATTCTATATGGCGCCTTTGGAACTTGAGTTGATGTTGGTTCAAGCTCTATGGTGAACCCTACTTGCCTATCTGGCGGCAATCCTGACAAAACTTTAGGAAATACATCCAGGAATTCTCTGATTATAGTTACATCTTCAGTACTCTCTTCTCGATCTTCATTTTTGTTGAAATAGATGAGATATGCTCTTTCATCTTTTCTTTTCAACAATCTCTTTACTTGAATTATCGAGATAATCGGCGGTCTTCTATGACTTCTTTCTATTCCGAAGAATAGAGTTAGCTCTTGACCAGGCTACTGAAATGAGATTTACATCTGCTTGCATCGGATAGTTGCAAAAATTCTCGGTCAACCATTCCACTCCCAAAAATGATATCAACATCCCATATTTTAATTAGGCTAAGGGCTTTGGCTGACATCTTGAGAAATCCTAATTCAAACTCTAAATTAGGACAACCACGAGTAACTGAGGTTGATTTACCTACTGAAGTAGTTACTCTTTAGGTTTTGCCTAGCACGTTCTACGTTTTAAACCAAGATTATTAACGCATGCATTTTATATAAATGAATGCGATGTACCGATAAAAAAATTATAATAGGTACGCCTTTTAATTGACTCATATCTGTCAAATTTCTTTGGTCTTTAACGCACGGCTTCTGCTTAAGGGCAAAAATCCTTTGATACTACTGCTAAGGCTCTATCTTCTGAAAATGTTACTGAGGACAACGTTCTTTGTGATTGCGCGTTGCTGCGGACCTTGCCGACTTTGCTGACCTTGCCATGACCTCTTACTCGACTGAGAACCTTTATTACACTTTCGTTTTTCTCTTTGAAACTGACCTTGATTTGAAGATTGAGGGCTCGCTGCTGATGGAGCTTAACTTTGCTGAGAAGATGGCGCTGACAACTGCAATGATCTTTCTGGTTGTATGGCTAACTCCATATCCAAGGCTCGATATAAAGATTCTGCATAGGTCAATGCACTCTGACTAGCTAGCCCTACTCTTATCTCTTGACGAAGTCCGACTCGAAAGAGCTCAGACATCTTCTCATTCGTATCTACTTTATCTTGGGCGAAATGAGCTAGATTACAAAATTCTCTATCGAACTCGGATAGCGATTTCTTTCCTTGCTTATGTTTTGGAAAACTCACTCTTCTTTTTGTTTGCGGTAGCTTCTTGAAACATACTTCTTGAAAAGAGCGTACTTGAATTGCTCTCACGTTAAATTCTTTAGCTACTCGGGGTATACGGCCTCTGACGAGCTTCCCACCAATAATCCGCAGATCCTTTGAGATGGTAGATCATGTACGTAAGACGCTCTTGATCGTTACAACAAAGAAAAAAATTCTTTCTAACGATCGAACCCACTCTTCAGCTTCCGACGCATTTCCTCTTCTGTCTAGAGTTGGGGATGTTTACGAAGAAAATAAATTCTTCTATCATTCTTTCGGCTGAGGAGATGGAATAGGGTCTTGTTGCTCTTCTTTTCTACCTTATTTCTTTTTCTAGAAGGCATTCTAATTAACCAACTCAAGGTTTTTCGAAGAATTTTATTTTCTTTAAACGGAATAAAATTTTCTTGATTTTAAAACTTAACAAAATTCTTATTCACATCTTTAGCACATAACATGCCCATCATAAATAATGAATCAAACGATTCACTCTCATCATCATATAATCAATTCATCATAGCATAATCACTTTCATAACTCAACTCAATAATTAAGCAATAACGCAACAGTTTAGCTTCATAAACTTTTCTCATCTTGGCAATCAACATCAAAGCATTCAGCTTTATAAACTCTTCTTACTCAATCAAACAATTCATAAACTAACTTATAAACGTTTGACAAAGCAAATTACTTCTTTCATACTTAGCTTATATTCATAAAATTCTCATTCTTCAAACTCTAACTTCATCTTAACAATTTACTGTCAACTTACTTCATGCTTAACAAAGCATCATAACTTCTTATTTTTCTTAAGCATATAAGAACTCATCAACTGAACTTAATGACCTCTTTAGTCATTCTTTCATGTACTGAGAAATTTTCCTCTTTGAGATCTTTTCAAGATAAGAAATCTATCAAAAGATAAATTATTCTTATCTCAACTGTGATGTTCTAACATCATCACACAAACATAATAGCGATGGTATAGTCTACTAATCTGTTACCGAAAAATCTAAGGTCAAACTATGCATCATATATTTTTTTATAACCCATATTTCCGCATTTATACTACTTCTTTCTTTCACGCTCTCAAAATTGGCAATAATTAAAAAGGTCGACTCTCTATTGGTCGTCCTTGCAAAGCTTTTCTTCTTTATTAAACGCATTATCGAAATCTACACTATCGACTTCTGCATTATCTTCTTCTGCTACTTGTTCTTTGACGATCACATCTTAGCCTAAGGTAAGCTTGACTTCATATTCAGTGTCCGTAACTGGTGTCGACGAGAAACTAGCTTCGAACCTGACTTCTGAGGAGGAACACGTCGAAGTTGGGCAAAATAGTCCATTCTCTTAGTAGCTTGATTGGTGTCGAGGTCTTCATATTATTATTCTCCTGATATGGTCATAATGATCTCGCTTCAAGCTCCTTTGCTAGAATGGAGAAATGGAAGCAAAAGAAAAACTTAAGATTCGGAGGGCTTAGAATATGAAGGACCCTCGGAAAAAAAGAAAAAAAATCATCTCTAAACGAAGGGCTAACATTAATTCAAATTCTTAAAAATTTCTGATTTAAAAATTGAAAAGTAACTGAATAAGGAAATAACAGGACTAATAATCCGAGAAGTAGGTTGGGTAAAGAATTCAACCGGTAACTAAATCGGATAACCGAGGCTAAATAAAAATTAGCTCAGGTATTCCTAACAAAACAAGAAAGAAATAATATTAACTTCATCATACTCTTCTAAGACGTTTACTTCATTAATTACTTCTTTTGAGATATTACTTCATCTCAAACTCTTTCTAAACATAACAACAATATAGCTAAGGGAAGAAAAATAACGGTGAATGAACGAACGAAACGAACTATGAACGAAACACACGACATTTTTTTTTCGGCACAACACATTAGCCGCGGTCATGACACACACCCGCGGGCCCGTTTCACACACAAAGAAGGAAGCCCGCGGTCAAGCCTGCGCCCGCGGGTCGAACCGCGTGTGCCCTTCTTCAAAAATGCATTCGCATATTATTTTCCCCACGGTCTGATGTTGCGTTTTCTTCTTCACTTGATTTTCAATGCTCTTCTTCTTCAATTACACTTCGTATTACTTCATTTTAACACTTCTAAACGATAATTAGACTTCATATTACTTCTCCTTCTTCCTTTCTTTTGTTGAAACAATTCAACAAAAATTGAAACGATGAAATTTACGACAATTCGGAAAATTTCTTAAAACGACCACTTTGGCCATAATTCTTCATATAACGGAAAATTTACCTCTTCAAGGACTTTTACAAAAATGAGGGATTTTTATCTACAAGAAAAACTCCCCACGTTAACTGTGATATCAAGACATCACGAAAACTACTGTCTCGGAGCGAAATTCTTCATCGCTACCGGATCTTTAAAAGCTAACATATTATGTATCTTTCTACGAAATCTTACTAAACAAGCATAAAACTTAAAAACAACAAGCGTAAAATTTGTTCGATTATTAATCTATTAAATTAACGCCACTATCGAACTCTCTTTCTCTTACTGCTCATTCTCTAATGGATCTTTTTCTTCTTTGTCTTCCTCACTCTCAGACTCGAAACTCTCCTCAGCTCTCTCCACTTTATCTAACGTCAAACGGACGATACTCACGTCGATCACACCCGAAAAAGGTCTAAAACTAGGTTGAAACCCTAGATGGCAAAACGGCATACGACGAAAATAAAAATATCCTTCGGTTGCTCCGATCTCGGGTCAATGATTTCCTCTTCACTTAACATGACGACGCGGTCCAGACGTACTTCCCTCGTGAGGAATAAAAGAAACGGATTGAGTTCCAAAGAAAAAGTCAAGCTCTGAAGAATTCAAAGCTTGAGAAGTATTCAAAGAAGGATTTAATGGAACTTCATCAATAGATGGAGCTGAAACCAAGCTGTTCACCAGAGCAGAAGGCTCGGGAACAAGAGCAAAAACATTTGATAGGAGTGGAGATGAAACATAGCAGTTTTGGCAACGGCTGGGAAAGAATGAGTTTACCTCAAAACCATAATCATTAGGATGAGGAGAAACAACGAGCTCAGGGTCCTCCTGAGGAATGAGAAAAGAAATTAGATTGTCTTGAGACATCGAATCTTGAAGTCCTGCTCCATCCACTCGGCTCGGTGGCTGATACAGTCTGGGCGGTGGTGCAGAGTAGCACATATAGCGAGAGGTGATCTCGGCTATAAATCCACAGCAATCTCCGAAGAGTATATGATTCCAATCTTGCTCCATGAAGACTGAGGTGCACGAGAAGCTACCCGTTCCTGCACCTCGTCGGGAAGAAAATGAACCAATCTTACTATTCTGAGAACTCTTGAAATATTACTCTCATTGATATCCATCCGAACACGATGGGAACGACTAAAACTCTGCTAACATCTCTACATAGCTCATACGCATTTACTGAAACTCTCTCATCGCCTCGTTACTTAGAAGCTAATTTTGCTTCCAAGCTCACTATACTTCTCCAAACAAACAATCGCCTCACTTATAATTATTTATCAACTTGCTTAAAATAACCCATCATAAAACAACCTCATTAAGATCTCAAATAATACAATTTCATATATCTCAAACTTTCTAACTTCATCTCATTAATTAACTTCATTATGAAAGGGGAAGAACCATATTACTGAGTTTCTAGCTATGTGGGTTGATCAGGTCCACATAACAGTCCGTCAGTCACATGGAACTTCAAATTTTAAACTTTTAAACATAGAAAACTTTTAAATGCATACCTGATTTGCCGTATGAGATATGGTGCTGGACTTTTGTTGTTGTTCAAACTTTACTAGTCTAGAATTCAAACCAGACTAGACTTTAAGAAATATGAACTTAGAGCAACAGACCTTGCTCTCGACTAGTCTAGTAATTTAAACTAGACTAGACTTAAGAAATAACTCAGAGCAGATAAAACAGAAAAAACAAAAAAATTAATAAAATATGTCGCACCCAGGTTACCATCTCCTCCGGTACATCATCTCTTCTCCGATGACACAAATCAAAATTTCATCACCATCTTCTCCGCCGACACAAACCAAAAATTCATCCCCACCCTCTCTCTCTCTCTTACAAGTTAGAAAACTGTGACATGTAATTTTTTGTCAATTATAAAAGAATGAGAGACCAAATAGATTATGAACTCTAATTTGAAAGACCACCATCTACAACCACCACCAAATCATACAACTCTCAGATCTGTTTCTAAATATGAGAAAGACCGAGATCGTAACCTTGTTGATAGAGAGCTTGAAACCTCGCTGACTCTGGGGCAAATGGATTTCGAAAATTTGGGATCCCAATTTCTGACAACCACTGCCTCACCAGCGCTGTCTTGTAGCCGCTGCCATCACTAGTCAATTTGCAAAAAAATAAACTCCTCTCCATCTTCCTTCATAGTGTCGCCGCCATCTCACTCTCTCTTTCTTTAAAATCTTTGGCGACAATGAAGAGAGAGGTGGTGATGGTGAAGGATTGATAGCGTCGACATTACAACGCTTGGTCGTCGATTTGGTGGTCGAAGGTTTGAAGGAAAAAGGAATGGTCGGTGGCAGGCGACCAATGAAGTCGACCGGCGATGTGATGATTTGAGACTATTGTTGTTCGGACTTAACGGCGGCTACGACAATCTTTCACTATTAACTGTTCAGTCGATGAGGGTGAGGGTGATACATTCGCATAGAGAAAACCCAATCGAAATTTTATCATCAGCTTTAGAAGTAACAGTTGTAAGATAGAACTGCAAATTTTAAATATTTAATAATAAATTTTAATAATAAAGAACTGCAAAATAAGTGAGAATTTAATTAATTCAATATTTAAATATTTTGCCACGTGTACGATAGATACTAAGTGGATGCACAATAGGTGGTTGCAAGGTCTAGATAGTCCGATTAGTTGGTAACCAATTGGCCATTTTGTTGTACGGTCGGTTATCTTCTAACTGGATTAACCGATTGATTATAAAAATAAATTATTATTTTCAAATTTTTTAAAATAATAGAATTCCTAATTTTAGATTTCTAATTATAATATATTATTCTTATAAATCAAATATTCACATTATTCATTATATATTATTCTAATAAATCAAATATTCAATTATATCTCACAGTACACTCAACTCAAACACACAGACACCTCGTCTCTTCACCCTGCGCTGCGCCGCTGCCTCCCCATCGCCCGCTGGCTGTCGCCTTCAGGCTCGTGTCCGCCGCCGCCATCTAGGTTTGTCTGTCTTTCTTTCTTTCTACTACTAGAATCTAATTTAGGGCGAATTATACAAAATTCGAAATTGGGCAAAACCAACTTGATTTATTGTTCATTGTTCTCCGGTGATTATTTGTGAATTGTGATCCATACTACATCGAAAATTCGACATTGGGGGAGACGACAGTGGGGTTAAATTGATTCTTGAATTCCTGTAGTCTTGTTTTAATGTTTTCTACTCATACATGAACTGAACTTGGGCAATAAGGTACTTCATTTTTTCAGTTATTTGATAGCAATTTATATTCATAGAAAGCAGTTTGATTTGTACTGTTTAATTGGACTCCACAATTTTGATGATTCTTTGTCTGTTATTATACATATTCTTAACTTTTTTTAACTTAATATTTAATCTATATAGGAAGTTGGACTTGGTATCTTATTTAGTCTGCAATTAGGTGCACGCTCTGTAGAAAAACTCTTGGAAGGTTGTATAACCCAGGTGGGCCTGCCCGGTACATGAGCTACTTGATGTTAGCCTCACCATCTCCGACATGTCAATGGCTTTCATCTCTAGGAAACTTCAGCAGCGTGTAGCTCATGCCATCCCGTCAACGAGGTTCTCACAATCATCCATAATCTCGACTTCTGCAGCTTCCTTCTCCACTTTTCCTCAGAAAGAGCAAGGTTATACATGTATTTTTACTTTGATTTTTATTTTCTGCAATTATGCTATAATATTACCATTATGCGAGAGATTTTTTCTTTGAAAATGGGATTTTCTTTTTTCTTGATATTTGATATAGATGCATATGTATGTCAGATAAAGGGGGCAGGTCAACATGGTCAAAGCTGTTGCTTTTCATACCGGGAGCTATCACTTTTGGCCTTGGCACTTGGCAAATCTTCAGAAGACAGGACAAGGTTAAATTCTTTGTTTGAATGTGATTTCATTCCCAATTGATCTGTACTTAATAATCTCTTTAGGGGGCGTTTACTTTGCGTGATAGGATAGATTGATAAAACATAGGATTGACTATATAAAGGATTAGATGATCAAACAAGTTCAAAAGTAATCAATCCATCAAAGTAAACGATGGATTGACCTATACTATTTTTATCTATCTATCCTATCACCCAAAGTAAACACCCCCTTAGAGTATTTTTTATATCTTCTTCTGTAGATGACATTTCAGCATGTACTTGTGCTGGATAATATCACTCAATTACTTTCGAATGACCTTGTTTTGTGGGTGGATGACGTAATGCAACAACCTGAAAAGCAGTATTTAAAGAAAACACATCTTGTTTCACTAATATAGCTGATGTCTTTTCAAATAGTCATAATCGTACTGCATAATGCAAATGTTTGGCTGTAGTGAAGGCAATGAATTTCTTGATCGGGGATTTTGAATTGCCTAGTGTTGCAATAAGCTTGTCTTATAATCATGAAATCTGTTATAAGTCTTCGTTTATTCATATAGGTATTTTGGTTTCTTTGTACAGATAAAGTTGCTGGAATACAGGCAAAGTAGACTTGCAGATGTACCTCTTAAGGGCAATGAAATCAAGGCTTCTACTTGGAGCACGGATTCGCTGGAGTTCAGAAGAGTACAGTGCAAAGGGGTTTTTGATGAAAAGAAGTCTATCTACGTAGGCCCACGTTCTAGGAGCATTTCTGGCGTGACTGAGAACGGATACTATGTTATAACCCCTCTTATTCCAGTCCCTGGTGATCCTGAAAGGTATAATTATTTTTTATATTTGCAGAAAGTATCTTAGATATTGTTTGAGCAAACTCTCCTTTGCTGTATTTTTAACAACTTCTGAATGAGAAGGTAATAGATATTCAGTTCTGAACTTGAGTATTTTACGGCGTCGGGAGTTAGTTTTAATAACTATATCTAATATAGTTATGGTCTTCTTGAGCATAATGGTATCCATGCTTCACATAAGAGACATCATTTCCTTGCTTCTTATATAGACAGCACATTAAAGCATAACAAGTGCAGGATTTTGCTGTGGAACAATTTATGCTGTCAATGCTTTTTTGTACTCTGTATGTTTTCATAGGAAATGGCCCAGTCTTTTTGCTCTTCTACCTTGATATTAATTTTTCTTGTTCTAAAGATTAGTGACGACAAAAGAAATATCGGTCCCATAGTTTTGCAGTTTGTTTGGTTTCACTATCCAAACTCATTTTCATTCTCCAAAGGAAATCTGCTTGTTAATTGCACTTAGGAGTTTTACTTTTCCAAGTGCCAGCGAGTTATTATATTATTTAGGGTTAATAGGTTTAAAGTACATGAACTTTTCATCCATTTTGGTATTTCACATGACCTTTCAAAGTTGTGTCAAAATACACCAACTTAAGAATTTTTTGAAAATTTCACATGAAAATTTCACATGAAAATTTTTCCGGCGAAAATTAGTGCTTACATGGCAGTTGGAATCTTGACGTGGCAGTTGGTTTCTTGACGTGGCAATGACTTGTGTTTAATTTAAGTTTAAAATACACAAACTTTACACTTATTTTGGTATTTCACATAATCTTTAACATTTTTTTTGAAATTTTCACATAAAATTTCAATTATTGAATTATGGCGATGAGATTTCAATTGTTCAATAATCTAAGAGTAATAGGAAATAGGCATATATAATCTATAATTAACATAACTGGATTAACAAAAAATATTGTTGGTTCAATACATCCCAAAACACATCATTACTTCAGTACAAGAAATAAAAAATTGGTTTAGTACATCCCAATAAAGCACTTTGGTTCAGTACATCAAGTGAATAACATCATAATGTCATCAATAGAACATCAACAAAACATAAGTAGGAATCATCTAGGATCGACTCCCTTGAGTTGGCAGCTCATTTGTCGTACTACTTCCTTGTGAAACACCTCATTCCTTTCTTGCGCATCTGTTGTGCATTGATTGCTGGACAATTGAAAGCTCATCGCCATAATTCAATAATTGAAATTTTATGTGAAATTTTCAAAAAAATGTTAAAGATTATGTAAAATACCAAATTAAGTGTAAAGTTTGTGTATTTTAAATGTAAATTAAACACAAGCCATTGCCACGTCAAGAAACCGGCTGCCACATCAAGATTTCGGCTGCCATGTAAGCACTGATTTTCGCCAGAAAAATTTTCATGTGAAATTTCCAGAAGGATCTTAAGTTGGTGTATTTTGACACAATTCTGAAAGGTCATGTGAAATACCAAAATGGATGTAAAGTTCATGTATATTACAACCTATCAACCCTATTATTTAAACAATTTTAACCCTGTAACACTCACTAACTACAACACAATAACATCTATAGTGCGTCAAGTTTGGAAATGTCTTCCTTACCTTGGTTTTAAAAAGCGCGCCTAGGGGAGGCGCACAGTTGGGGCGTTTTTTAGGGTTAGGCGCAGATATATACTTAAAGCCCACCGAGGTTCATCGAGGCGCACCGAGGCGCGCCTAGGCGCAAAAGCCCTGAGGCGCGCGCTTTCAGTATCTAGGGTTTAGGATATTATAAATGCTTAGCAGACATAATTTATAATACAATTGTGTGCTTTCACACCCTCTTGATTTTGTTATTATCAGCTGTCATTATTGATTTTTGAACTTGAAATATGAAGGAGATGGGGATGATGCATTTTATGATGATGATTATTGATTAATGATTAGTTGCTTAGTTGATTTGATTGTACTTTAATATTTACGTGACATACTTTAAGACTTAAGTATTTGTATTTGTTGAATATTTGTGTGTTTTAAATTAAGTATTTGTGTGTTTTAAGTGTTTGTGTTTTTAGTAGAAAATATATTATAGGTAAATATATTAGAATTTTTATACTTTAGGTGCGCCTCGCCTACGAAAAGCCCGCGCCTGAGCTTAAAGCTCTGTGCCTAGGCTCCAGGCCAGTTTGCGCCTCGGTGCGCCTTGCGCTTTTTAAAACCAAGTTCCTTACATGATATCTTTTTTTTTTAATTGAAACGTCTTCCTTAGATGATATCAATACTTACATTTATAATTGAAAGTATCTCCAATAGTACATCCCGTCGTTTTCCTAATATATCCGCAGAACAAAGTTTATTATCTCAACATTCTCTGTTTCCACTCCCTGAATATGTTCTCCCTGAATAATCACTATCATTGCTTATGTGTTAATGGTTACACGATCATAATCAGTTGTACAATATGCTCTGCTTCTTTAGCATCTAGTAAAACTTTTTGCAGTCTGCAGTCACCTATACTGGTAAATAGAGGATGGGTTCCACGGAGTTGGAGAGACAAGGCTTTAAATTCTTCAGAAGATGAACCTCTAATTAGTAGCGTGCCAACCTCAACTCAAGAGAGTACTAAAACTTCCTGGTGGAATTTGGGGTCTACTAAGAGTGAAGGTCTTAAGGTTGTAACCACACTTCCTTCACTTTTTATCAATGCCAATGGATGATATCTGTGTATCACATTAAAATGTTTTCAATCTGATAGGAGCACATCCCATCTGTCGTCCCTGTTGAAGTCATTGGTGTTATACGTGGCAGTGAGAAGCCTAGTAATTTTGTTCCCTCAAATGATCCTAATGCCTCCCAGTGGTTTTATGTGGATGTTCCAGCGGTTGCTCGTGCTTGTGGACTTCCAGAGAAAGCACTCTATATTGAAGAGATCAATGAAAATGTTAATCCCAGAAGTCCATATCCCGTACAAAAGGATCATAATATGCTAATTCGAACCTCTAGGATGCCGCAGGACCATCTTAATTACACATTGACATGGTATTTATCATCCTTCCATTATTTAATGATATCTGCATGCATCTTCTTACTGCATCATGATGTTTGTCTTTCATTAGCTTTAGTTGAACACTTGAACTTCCTTTTAGTATTTTGCCCTCTTGTTTCAAACAGAGTCAGCATGTAACTCTTTTAGTGGGTGGTTGTCAAACATAGTTCTTAGCTTGTTTTTCACCATGTTTTGTGTCTAATGACATTGGTTTGTACAAGTACTTTTAATCTAGTTTTGGTGATATTAAATGCATACAAAATGATGGAATGTTCAGCAAAAACTATTGCTCTAGGGAAGTGCTTTATTAAAACAAAAAGAGTTGCAAACTGTTGTTGGGACGTAGTACTGTAGTAGAAGTTAAATAACAGCATATATTTTGTGTAGAAGTCTAAATTATCCTTGGTTCTGTGAAAATTATTTATTTGGTGAAGTTTAATCATATCAACTAAACTAGATAATAGATTGTACATTTGTGTAATATGCAAAAAATATGCTTCCAACTAATGAATTTAATTGCTACATACAAGTAAATATTCACATATTTGATGTATTGTATAAAAGTCATATGAGTGTTCTAGTTTTAATGATGTGTCATGTGCCTATTTAACTGACCATATACAAATGGTTGATTATGCAATCATATAATGTACAATATGCCATTAATATGTAAGCGTTTGTGTATTTACAATTTTTATATATTTCATTATATATCTCTTTAGAAATATACCACATATATGAATGGTTAACATTTATAGTCATATATAATGTATTTTCACACAAAAAAATCTCCATATTAAGTACACTTAAATATATAACAATTGTTGTTTATGTATAAATGAATCTTGCACATATACAAGCATGTCTAAAAATCCATTTTTGTTGGATATAAGGGCATTTACTAATTTATTTGTGTATACAACATCTATGTGTACTTATACACACAGAAATTGTACAATTACTGTGGAACCAAAAAAATAAAGCCAAATTTCAGAACATGCATGCATATATAAAGTGATAATAATAATATAATATGCACTTATTTAACAGAATTGATGTGACTGTGACAACTAATATACTAACGAGTAATATAATTAAAGATGCGACTGTTTTTTTAATTTTAAATCATAAAATAATTTATTAATTATAAACATTAAAAAGGGTAATTGATGGAAGTATATATAAACTGGGAATATATATTCACACACATATTTGTAAGTTGTTAGTGTCTTCATGTTTTAGTGGGTAAGGTGTTAATCGTGTACTGTATCATTATAATTGTTGATAGAAAAATAGCTTGGCATAATATTGACTTATTGGAAAAGGAATGAGGTTAAAAGTGCAAAAAGAACATTGCCAAAGGCTGCTGTTTTAACTTTCTTTCATTTTCACTACAGTTTTTATTGCAAAGAGTGAAATACTTAATTATTCTTGTTTTCCAGCCAATGGCTAACAACAACTTCTGTTTTTCTGAACATCTCAAAAATAGCATTGAAGTCACCAGCCAGTCAGTTGTCGAAAGGAGCAACAATATTCTTGATATATGCAATCAATTCTCCATTGACCTTGATACCAATGTTTACCGTGTTCATTTAGAGGTGTCATGGTCATTGTAGTGCTATGTTTAATAACTTGAATTAGCTGAAATTTTCATGAGCAATCTCATGTTAGTTTCCTTTCCATTGGATACATCTAAGTGAGCAATAATTTGAAATGTCTGTGATTTTGGGGGATGCTTATGGTGTCTTTTATACAGAATATTTGTTCATGAATCTTGTTGAAGAAGTTGACCTTTTTCTTACTATCTAGCATCATCTGAGTTACAAGATGCTTTTGGCTACTAATGTTCGTAGGAGTGCTAGTTGATTCTGTTAAGCATGTATTTTAAGGCACACAGTTAGACTGTGATGCAACTTTTCTTGAGACACAAGCGCATTTGTTATTCATGTGTGTCAGGTGCTACAAAGTTCTTCTTTCTGGTTCATGCGTGTCCTTTCGGTTCTAAAAAACTTGATGGGATAGCTGCCGGTTCTTTTTACCTGTTTATTCATGCTGCCTCAGCAACCTCCCTTTTGCTGATTATCATTTATCTTATATGGTAAATGGAAGATTAAGAAGAAAAAAAAATGAAAGAAATGTGTCTCTGAAGTTCAAATACAAATTCATTTATAGGTGTCTCAACTTCTGTGTATTTGCTATCGTGCCAAGCTACGCAACTTCTGTGTATTTGTTATCGTGATAGGTCCTCGACTGTATGAAATGACTGCTTCACACTATCTATTTTTATTGCCCTAATATAGATGTCTCGTGCAGGTACTCTCTTTCAGCTGCAGTAACTTTCATGGCTATTCAGAGACTCAAGCCAAGAAAGAGCAGACTATAGCGCATGCCGTATTTTATTGTTGTACCGCATTGGTATTTGCTACCTCAAACCTCAGCTAATGGTCAGAAGGCAATAGTATCACCAATTTGCTTGATATGATATTAATGCTCTTTGCTGTACTAATGGAATAAATTTGAGAAGCAGCAAAATAGGTGATAAAGCTCCTGCAAGATTTAACTTGAAAGTTTTGTTTCCATTGAGAATTGGTTGATAAGAGAAGCAACTAATATTCTTAGTTTTGATAAGTTTCTATTTTTCGAGCTCTGATTATATCTTCTTTTGTTAATTATTTAGTTTGCAAAACAGAGAGTTTGCAATCGATGCATTTGGTTTCAATGATTACATTATTTAGTACTACTTCAAATGACTTATTTCGAGTTGGTTTAAATCTATTAAATTATTCTAAAACTACTTGCACATGAGATGCATTTCAGTATAGAATGAACTCGACTCAACAACAGTTAATAGATTTATGTGATTTGGAATTTGTTCATCCAAATTCTTGATTCCAAACAGAACCTCCGATTTCTTTTTCTTTCTATTAAATGATTCTTTAAATGTTGTAATTGAACTAATACAACTCTTAGAGCACTCACATTGGTGGGCACAAAAAAGTTGTGCCCACCAATATTTAATTAGTATTTGTGGGGTAGGGTGGGCACAAAATTTTTCCCCACATTGGTGGGCACAAATGATGGTGGGCATACCTATTATTTTAATGATTTTATTTTTCATTTTTATTTTTATTTTCATAATTTAAATAATTATTATTTTTAAAATGCAAATTTTATTTAATTGAAAAAAAAATATTACATAAAAAAAATACATTAATCCCCACCGAATCGTGCCCACATTTCTTCGATCAAATCATTCTGAAGTGTTGCGTGAGCTCTCGCATTGCGAAGGTCTGTCTTTCTTTTCAAAAATTCTTCAAATGCTCCGGTTGCTCCACGAGTCGCACCCCCGTTGTTTGTCGAGCTCGATGCGCCTTCGGGGGCCCAATTACTCACATGCTCGCCTTCGTCTTGGACAATCATATTATGCAAGATAATACAAGCATACATGACCTCCGCCAAATTTTCTTCATAAAATAGGCGTGCCGGCCTATTTATAATTGCCCAACGAGCTTGGAGAACACCGAAGGCCCTTTCCACGTCCTTCCGGGCAGCTTCTTGCTTCTGTACAAACAGAGCTCTCATCGGGTCAGTCGGGCATGGAAGAGTCTTCACGAAGGTCGGCCAATCGGGATAGATGCCGTCGGCTAGGTAATAGCCCATGTTGTATTGTTTGCCGTTGGCGTTGAAAGTCACCGAAGGCGCTTTCCCATTCAGAAGATCGTTGAATACATCCGACTGATTCAACACATTTATGTCGTTGTTTGAACCCGCCATTCCAAAAAATGCATGCCATATCCACAAATCCTGCGAAGCAACGGCTTCGAGCACAATGGTCGGATGACCTTTCTTCTGGTTAATGAAAGCTCCTTTCCAAGCAGTCGGGCAGTTCTTCCATTGCCAATGCATGCAATCGATGCTTCCGAGCATCCCGGGAAAACCGTGCTTCTCCTCATGCATTTGAAGTAGTCGGTCGCAATCTGCTGCAGTCGGTTTCCTCAAATACTCTGCACCGAAGGCCGCAATAACGTCGGAGCATAATTCCTTCAAGGAATTGCGGCCCGTTGTGTCGCCAATACGTAGGTACTCGTCGTATTGATCCGGGGCGCCGCCGTTCGCAAGTTGCCGGAGCGCAACAGTGCATTTCTGCATAGCGGATAGTCCCACTCTTCCGGTTGCATCAGGACGTTGTTGAAAATATGGCTCTCGCGCTTCCAACGTAGTGACTATCCGTCTGAAGAGATCTCTCCTCATACGAAATCGACGGCGAAAAATATCTGGGCCGTACGTTGGGTGATCTGCAAAATAATCGGCGTGGAGACGGGCTTCAGCCGCCTCCCGATTTCTTTCCACGTACGCCCTCTTTGGGCGATTACGTCGTCTCTCTTCTTCGGCCTCTTCTCGCTCACGTGCTTCGAGTAGTTCTGCGTATAATTTTGTTGCTTTGAGAGCGAGCCGCCTATTTTCCTCCATTTTTCTATGGAAACGATCGTCGTCCGACATGATTCAATGGAGAGACGAAGAAAATTGGAAGAGATAATTTAGAAGAAATTGAGATAGAAATGTAGAGAATGTGGTGAAAATGAATGGAATACGGTGTAGTATTTATAGGTAAAAATTAGAATTAAATTAAATTAAAAAAATTAAACCGTTGAGCAACGGTTAAAAAACCGTTGCCCAATACCCAGCCGCCACGTGGCCATCCCCCCTCCCCGCCCAGCAAGCTCGCCCGGGCGCCAGTCCGCCCACCCCACCCGCCCTCTCCTAGGCGCCATCGGTGCGCCCACCCCCCTGCCCACCCGCCCACCAATGCATGTGCTCTTAGGAGATGATTGGTATGATAGGATGACAGAGGGAATGGAATTGTTATTCATGCCTCCATTCCTTTGCTTGGTACATTTTATGATTGGAATCAACATTCCATTCGAAATCACCATTCCTGCCAAGATAGAAATAGTCACTCCTTCCACATTCAATGGTATTATCGTTCCTAATTGTTCTATATTTACATTATTTTTTAATTTGACCAAATTATCCCTCTATATTTTATAATTTGACAAATTTCACATCTTCCTTCAACCTACAAATATCTCTCTCCCCCTCTCCATCTCCCACTCTCGCCTCTCTCTTTCTCTATTCAAATTAAAATTGAGCTCCGCACAACTTGCGACCGGATCCGGGTCGGGTCTAATTTGACCCGCACCCAACCCATAACAATACGGTTTTATATAATAATACTGGAGTTATTTGTATGTTTAATTCTTGGTTCAGTGGTTGAGGTGGAAGCCTTCCATCCATAATCACGTGGGTTCAATACCCTTTAGGAGCGCCCTTTTTCATAATTATTTTTTTATCTTCTTTTTTTTCATTTTTTCTTTCTTGTTTTTATTTTAATTTTAATAAATAAAGCATCTCTTCATAATTATTTTCTTTAACTTGTTTTTCTTCACTTTTTCTCTCTTGTTTTTATTTTTAATTTTAATAAATAAAGTTTCTATTCATAATTATTTTTTTACTTGTTTTTCTTCATTTTTTCTTTCTTTTTTATTTTTAATTTTAATAAATTTTAGTTTGGAGTAATTGATTAAGTAAGATATATTTTCATCTGCTTTTATTTTTTAATAATTCAATTTTAATCTTAATTACAAACATTCAAAGAAGCATAATTAACATATTTTCATATTTTTATTTTATTTTTTTACTTAATTAATCTAAAAGGAGGTTATTTTCTTATCTTAAAGGCAAATACTACTTTTATTCACACCAAATATTATTTTTATTCACGATAAATATTACTTTTGTTATTTGGATACATTTCTTTTCGTTTAATAAATCCGAGTGGTTTAGATATTAATGGACAAATGCTACTTTTATTCATGTCAATTGTTATTTTTATTCACGTCAATTGTTACTTGGATGAGTTTTTGTACGTTTATAAATTTTCAAAGGTTGAAACATTACTCATAAAAATATTACACAAGGTAATAATTACTATTATTTAATAAATTAGAGTATTCTAACAATAAAATCGAGTAGTTTTTATCTTAAGAGAAAATTCTACTTTTAATCACGGAAAATGTCACTTTTATTCATGGCAAATGCTACTTTTAATCACGACAAATGTTACCCTTATTAATAGAAAAATGCTACTTTTAATCATAGAAAATGATGCTCTTATCCACGACAAATGCTACTCTTATTCATGGCAAATGTTATTTTTATCCACGACAAATGCTACTTTTATTGATGGCAAATTCTATTTTTAATAACGACAAATGATATTCTTATTCACGGCAAATGGTTCTCTTAATCACAACAAATACCAGTTTTATATACGATAAATGTTAGTTTTATTCATGCCAAATGCTACTCTTACTCACAACAAATGCTACTTTTAATCACGAAAATACAACTCTAGAGTATTTCGATGAAATTCTTTTCATTTAGGTGCTGGGTTCAATCCCCCTAAGTTGCGAAAAGGGGAGTTTTTTTTTTTGTTTTCGCTTTTTAGCTTGATCTTTCTTTTTTTTTCTTGTTTTATTTTAATTTTTTTAATGAATTTTGATTGGTAGTAATTGATTCTTCTTAATTTTTTTTATTTTTTGTTTTATTTTAATTTTTTTAATGAAGTCTAATTGGTTCTTTTTTTATTTCTTTTTTTATTTTAATTTTTTTAATGAATACCATTTGGGAGCAATTGATTCAAGTATAATATATTTCTTTCTATTTTTATTTTTTTAAATAATTTAATTTTTAAATCACAATTAAAAAAATTTGGCAAGCATAATTAATGTATTTTCTTATTTTTTAAAAAAAATCTTTTACTTAATTAGTATGAATAGTTGTCATTTTAAAAATTTAAGTAATCTAAATATTACTTTTAGCATGTGGATGAATTATTGTTCTTTTATATATTAATATGGTGATAGTTACATACATTACTCATAAAATTAGAAAATTATTAACAATAAAAACATTGAGTATTTTTATCACGGAAAATGCTACTTTTAATCACGAAAAATGCTACTTTTAATCACATCAAATGCTCTTATTCACGGCAAATGCTACTTTTAATCTCGATAATGGTACTCTTATTCACGAAAAATGCTACTTTAAATCACGGAAAATGCTACTCCTATTAATGACAAATGATACTTTTAATCATGACAAATGCTACTTTAAATCAGGGCAAATGCTACTTTTAATCACGGTAAATACTACTCTTATTCACGACAAATGCTACTTTAAATAATGACAAATACTACTCTTATTCACGACAAATGTTACTATTGAGTATTTGGATGAAATTCTTTTCGTTTAATATAATATTCTCATTCACTCATAAAAAAATTATATATATTATTATTATTATTACTATTATTTAATAATTAGATGATAGATGAATAATTGTTATTTGGATGTATTTTTGTATATTTATATGTTTCCAAAGGTAGAAAGATTGTCACATCGCTCATAAAAATGTTACACAAAGTATAATTATTATTTAATAAAATTAAAAAATTATTAGCAAAAACAAAATAAGCGAGTGGTTTTTAACTTAAGAGTAAATGTTACTTTTAATCACGTTAAATGTTACTCTCTTATTCACGACAAATGCTACTATTAACTACGGGAAATGCTACTTTTAGTCACGACAAATGCTACTTTAAATAACGACAAATTATTATTATTACTATTATTATTTAATAATTAGAAAATCGATGAATAAATTCGGGTAGTTTAGATATCAAGGGAAAAATGCTACTTCTATTCAAGCAATAAAAAAGTCGAATTGCTTTTATCTTAAGAGTAAATGCTACTTTTAATAAATACAAATACTACTTTTATTCACGACAAATACTACTTTTAAACATGGTAAATGCTACTTTTAAACATCATAAATGCTACTCTTATTCACGCCAAATACTAATTTAAAAATATTACACAAGGTATAATTACTATAGCAATTAAAAAACCGAGTGGTTTTTATCTTAAGAATAAATGGTAATTTTAATCACGGCAAATGTTGCTCTTATTTACGACAAATGCTACTTTAAAAATATTACACAATGTACGATTATTATTTAATAAAATTAGAAAATAATTAGCAATAAGAACCGAGTTGCTTTTATCTTAAGAATAAATGCTACTTTTAATCAAGACAAATGCTACTCTTATTCACGGCAAATGCTACTTTTAATTACGATAAATGCTACTCTTATTCGTGGCAAATGCTACTCTTATTTACTAGAAATGCTATTTTTAATCACGAGAAATGTTACTATTATTCACGACAAAATGCTACTTTAAATCACGTCAAATGCTAGTTTTAATCACGGCAAATGCTACTTTTAATCACGGCTAATGCTACTCTTATTTACGAGAAATGCTATTTTTAATTATGAGAAATGCTACTATTATTCACGACAAATGCTACTTTAAATCACGTCAAATGCTACTCTTAATCACGGCAAATCTTACTCTTATTCACAACAAATGCTACTTTAAATCACAACAAATGATACTCTAATTCACGAAAAATGCTACTTTTATATCACGACAAATGCTACTCTTATTCACGACAAATGATACTCTTATTCATGACAAATGTGACTTTTAATCTCAGCAAGTGCTACTTTTAATTACGACAAATGCTACTCTTATTCACGACAAATGCTACTTTAAAAATATTACACAAGATATAATTATTATTTAATAAAATTAGAAAATAATTAGCAATAAGAAACCGAGTTGCTTTTATCTTAAGAGTAGCATTTGACGTGAATAAGAGTAACATTTACCGTGATTAAAAATAGCATTTTCTCTTAAGATAAAAATCACCCGTTTTATTGCTACAATATTCTCATTTATTAAAGAAAAAAATAAAGGGAAAAATTAAATTTATAAGTTCAAATGATAGATTAATAAGCTGCAATTAGAGAATTAATAAATAATAATTAGAATGTATTAATATTGAAAATCAAAAACGGAAAAATAATAAGACATAATTGTAATTGTAATTTTTAAAAAATTAAAAACAAAAATAATTATAATTGTCTCATTATTAATAAAATAATATTATTTCATAATTAATAAAATATCCTTGGAATAAAATGGGGTGATTTTTATCTTATAAACAATTGTTACTTCTATTAACGGAAATTGTTATTTTTATTCTCGACAATTGTTACTCTTTATACATGGATATACAAAAAGGAATTAATAAAAATTACTAATATATCTACAACAATTAGAATAACCAAAAAAAAAATAAGAAACTCCAATTTGAGATTTATGAAAAGAAATAATTTGGAAATGTAATAGATTACAATTTATTAAAAATTTCAAATAAGAAATGAAAGAAGAAAATAAAAAAAGAAAACCACATCCAATGAGATTTGATCCCAGGTCAAAATAATTGGAATGTAATAAATTAGAATTCATTTATTAAAAAGTACAAACATAAAATGAAAGAAGAAAAAAAAAAAGATAAATGCCTTAATTAGAGAAGAGGATGAATATTCTAGTCCAACTCATCAATCACTAGGCTAATAGCTCCTTATTCATTTAATTTACGTTTTATCCCAATATAGTTACTAATAATCTATAAGGGTCAGGAGGCTCCAATCGCAAGTTGTGCCACCTGCCGCACAAGAGAATTTGCCATTAAAATTATGTAGTGCAAAATTTGCACTAACATGATCGCTTAATCGAACCGTGCTTACCCCTAATGTTAGTGCATGCCCCCACTTTCCATATTTTCATGGCTCTCGCGATTTCGAAAGGGTAGTTCCAATTATATTTGATAGCTAGCTATATAAAAATTATTTTGTTATATATTATCATCGAAATTACATAAACATAAAGTAATGAGTAAACAATTATTCAAAATATTATACAATAATAGGAGTGAGTTTTCATCATGGCTCCCGCGGCTTCTAAGAGCACTCACATTGGTGGGCACAAAAAAGTTGTGCCCACCAATATTTAATTAGTATTTGTGGGGTATTGGTGGGGTAAGGTGGGCACAAAATTTTTGCCCACATTAGTGGGCACAAATTAAAGTGGACAAACCTATTATTTCAATAATTTTATTTTATCCCCCTTTCAAGTCTCTCTCTCCTTCTTGACTCTCTCTCTCCACCCCCTTCACGTCTCTCTCTCCTTCTCGACTGTCTCTCTTTCTCTCTCTAAAAATTCAACCAAGTCTGCAGCAACAGTGCACGACAACCCTCTCTTCTCCGGCTAGTTGTGTCCGTCGTTCGGCGCCGTCGTCGCCTCGCCAGCACCACACGATTACCGCTGCCCCCCTCTCTCTCTAAACCCAGCGGCATCAGCTTTAGATCGACAAAAAACACTGCCACCGTTCTGTATGTTCTCCGATTCCGGCAAAAAACACCGCCACCGTTCGCCGTCGTGATTTTCACACCACCATTCTTCGTCCACAAGAGCAAGAAAGCAAAAGAAAACAAGAAAACAAGCAAAAGAAACCAATCAGGAGTCACCACGTGGCACCTCTTCTTCTCCGCCCACCCCCAGCCGCCCGGGCGCACTTGCGCCCACCCCACCCGTCCTTCCCTAGGCGCCATCGGTTGCGCCCACCCCCGCCCACCCGCCCACCCGTCGCCCACCCCCCTTGCGACCACAGATGCAAGTGCTCTAAAGGGTAATGCCCATTATATAGAGCTAGACGGTTTTTTCAGACCGTAACTTTTCTTGATTTGAGAAAACGGACTTTTTTGTGCGGGCCGACAAAATACGGACTAAAACTTTTTTTTTTTGCGTCCGTACGCCAATTTAGGGCCCAAACGAGGTGGTTTGGGCTTTTTCGCACGTGACGTAACACCTGGAGCCCGAACCCCACTTCTACATACGTGGCACGACACATCACTCTCTCCCAGCCATGTCACCTAAATTGGAGCGGTAAAAATAAGAAATGTAAAAATAAGAAAGAACGCATTTCTCAGCCATAAATTCAGAAGAGCCCTAGTTTTAGTGTGAAGAATCCAAAGGTTTGCAGCAGAAGTGGTATCGTAAAGAGAAGAAGAGGAAGAAATCCAGCAGTAAGAATCGATTCCCAATTTGAGAAACCCCTGACCAACTCTAACTCCAAATTCAATCGTTGAGAGAAGCGAGAAGCTTGTGGAGATCTGCTGTAAAGCTAGTCTTGGACAGACAGAGCCCAACCACTGGAGCTTCTGCGGGGAATCTCTTTGCGGCCCAGTCTTGGCGGAGCCCAACCACGGTGGAGGCTGCTGCGGGAATCTCGCTGCGTGTCTTGGACAGGCGGGAGCCCAACCATTGGAGCTCGCGGGGAATCTCTTGCGGTAGTCTTGGACATGACGGAGCCCAACCACGGCTGGGCTAGCTGCGGCGGAATCTCTTGCGGTAGTGCTTTGAAGCCGGGAGCCCAACCACACGGAGCCGGCCGCGGGAATCTCTTGCGGCCGCTTCTTGGAGCTGAACCCGGCCACCGCCGGAGGCTGCCGCCGCGGGAGTGCCACCTGGAGAAGACGAGCTGAAGAAGGGCAACAAGAGAGCAGCAGTAGCTCGACGTGAAGAACACAACAACATGCGAAGGGCAGCAGCTCTACCTCAGCTGGAGGAGACAGCCGGTGTCACAGCAGCAACAACAGCTCTTCCATTCAAAATTTCTTTGTGACATTTTTACGAACACCATGTGTACATGTGTTCAATGGAAAATTTGTAACAGCCATAGCATCATGCAACAAGTTTTTTCCCCTTTTTCTTTTTACCTGAATTCCACATCCTAGCAGCATGTTTTTCCATAGAGTTGCAGAATATTATACAGATACAAGCAAATAGCACAAAATTGGAGCATTTCCTACTGCAAACAATCAATATATTAACAAAAAAATGCTTACGAATGTCTTCATTACAACAATCTACCAATACATTAACTAAAACAACAATCTACCAATACATTAACTAAAAGAGGCTTACAGATGCCTTCATTACCACAATCCACCAAGAATTGTTCTCTGTTACACTACATCTAAATGATGAAAACCTTCCAAATAAGAACAACACAAACCATAGTAAAAAAGAAAATTAACTTCTGCAATTTCTTCTTGCTCTTTTTAAGCGTTTCCACCTCTTTCTCAGTAGCATTAATCCTTCTTAACAATCCAGGGATAACAACTTTTGCTCGAAAGCACATGGGTGGATCTTCCCAATCCCAAAACGTGCAATTACCCAACTGCAAAATACAATTTTTAGACCAAATATTCTATATTCACATTGTTTTCTTTTAAATATCTACAATAAAATTGAAATTTTAAAACTTACATCGCAAAGCACATATCTCCTCCCAGGATTGTTATTGGTCCATGATGTGCGAAGCCAAGCTCTCTCTCCACAGTGACAAAGTCTGAGAGAATATTGTCGTGCGCTCATTCTCGAGAATTTCTTCCTCTTCTTCTCTTTACGCTTCTTCTTCTACAGCCAAGCTCTGGATTCTCTTGTGGTAAAATTAGGGCTCTTCTCTTTACATTTCTTATTTTTACCGCTCCAAGCTTCTCTCCACAAGCTTCTCGCTTCTCTCAACGATTGAATTTGGAGTTAGAGTTGGTCAGGGGTTTCTCAAATTGGGAATCGATTCTTACTGCTGGATTTCTTCCTCTTCTTCTCTTTACGATACCACTTCTGCTGCAAACCTTTGGATTCTTCACACTAAAACTAGGGCTCTTCTGAATTTGTGGCTGAGAAATGCGTTCTTTCTTATTTTTACATTTCTTATTTTTACCGCTCCAATTTAGGTGACATGGCTGGGAGAGAGTGATGTGTCGTGCCACGTATGTAGAAGTGGGGTTCGGGCTCTAGGTGTTACGTCACGTGCGAAAAAGCCCAAACCACCTCGTTTGGGCCCTAAATTGGCGTACGGACGCAAAAAAAAAAGTTTTAGTCCGTATTTTGCCGGCCCGCACAAAAAAGTCTGTTTTCTCAAATCAAAAAAAGTTAAGGTCCGAAAAAACCGTCTAGCTCCCATTATATATGGTAGCTATATGAGAAAGTTATTCCTTATATTATATATTATATATTACTGTTCAAATTAATAACTTAATATAATGAATGAACTATAATATACTCCCTCCGTCCATCCATAACGTCCCGTTTCCATTTTAGTCCGTCTCTTACATAACGTTTCCTTTTTTAAATAAGGAAATAATTAGGGCCTTAATCATCTAGTATTAGTTTCCTAATTATTTAACCAACCTAATATTAGATGATTTAGGCCATAATTATTACCTTATTTAGAAAGGAAACGTTATGAATGAGACGAACTAAAATGGAAACGGGACGTTATGGATGGGACGGAGTGTAGTATCCCGTCTTTCTTGAGTAATGAAAATAATTAACCTAATAAGAAAGACAAGAATTTTAGTAAAATAAAAATTTTCTTTCCGAAAATTTTACCCGGCAGATATATTCTACCGAAAAAATGAGTTTTAATTAAGAATGATCGTCTCAGTTAATCCGAAACAAAGAAGTTTCTACATTTATCAATAGATGATAAATGTTTAGTCATTAATTGACTAAAAGAAGAATTTAATTTAATTACGTAAAATTTTACGTAAATTATCTTTTAAAATTTTAGTTTCGGTCGATTTGAAAATGTTTCGAATCTCCGATTCTTTTTGTGAGATTTTTATCTAGGGTTCATAAAACCCTAAATTAAATTTCTATGTTGAGAAATTTAAAGTTTAATTGATAAATTGTTAGTTATTAATTATTGGAATTGATTAAGAATTTATTTATAACTAACCTATTACTATTCATCCTAAATATCTAAGATATTTTTAATAAATAGTAACCTAATCCTATCTATATATATGTTGATAATCACCATTTCCTTCACCCCTCTCTTCTCTCACTCTCGACGCACACAACACACACACATATACTTCTTCCATTGATGAGCAAAGATCAAGCTTCCAAGATCAAAGATCAAGCTTAGTTCTTCTTCTCTCAAGTAATCAAGAAAGGTTAGGTATATACTAACCTAAGTTTTATCTTGATTCTATGGTTAAATCTTCCATTTATATATATATATATATATATATATATATATATATATATATATTTTCGAAATTTTGGGAGAAATGGTTAGATGATCTTGATCTCTTAGTATGATGTTAAATTCATGTATATATGACCATTTATGAGTTTAAATTAAGCATGAGAAAACCCTAACCCTAAGTTGAAATTTTCAAAAATTATAAAAATTTAGGGGTTTTTGATTCAATTGTTTTATGATTAAATTGATGTTATGAATGAGCTTAGATAATTATTCTAAGTATGTTTCATGTTGGAAGTAAGCATGGATTCCCAACCTATCACATTTTATTAATTAAAGTCGAAAATGAAGGAATAAAATTAGGGTTTGTGATGTTGAGGTTAGATGATGTATTTGATGGTTAAATTAATGATATATGATGTTAATGATGCATGATTAATCAAGAGTAAATGAAAGGTAAGCTTGATTAACCCTAGAAACCCTAGAAAGTGAAATTAGGGTTCTTAAGTTAGGGTTGGAAGATTAATACTTAATTGAATGAAATTAAATGAAGAAATGAATTTAAGATGATAATTAAGTATATTAGAAATTAAAAAGAAGAGAAAATAATTTTAGAAAATAAAAATTTAAACTACCGAAAATTAAATAAATAAATAAAATATTAATTAAATTTTAATTAAGAAATTAATTGCATTTATGAACTTCTTAATAAAAATTAAGTGTTATATGATTTTCTGGAAATTTAATTCAAAGTAATAAAGATTTTCTATTTTTGGTTGATTTTCCCGATTTGGGAGTTATATGTTTAATTGAGTTAATGTGTGTGTTTAAAGTATAATTATGTTTGTTGTGATGAAATAAGTGTGTGGAATTAAATTGAGAATTTTCTGAATCCGTGAAACGGATTAAAATCGATTTAGTTAATTATGGTGAATAGTAATTTATAAATGTTAATGTTATATGAGATTTGATTGATGTCTGATGCTTAATGAGGAATTAAGATAGATTAAGATAGATTAAGAATGTTTTAGAAGCTAAGATAGAAATTCTCGCATTCGTCGAGTTACGGCGTAGAAATTCGAATAGAATTACGTCAAGATTATCGAAGTCGTTATTCGATAGAAATTCTCGTTTTAAAAGCGTTATTCCGTTTCGATTTAAAGGAGCTAGTGGAAGCGGGAGCGGGAACGTAAAGTAAGGAGATCGACCAAGCGATAAAGTTAAAGTAAAGCTTAAGTTTATCAGGTGGGCTTTCTAAACTAAAATATGTGAAAAGCATGATATTGTATGTTTTACAAAGCTTTGATACTTTCCAAATGATTTTTAAAACGTTTAAGTATGTTACCATCTACTTCAGAAAGACGAATTCGGTTCCACGCAAGGTGGAATCTGTGTACACATTAGTAATCGTGCGTATTTCTTTGATAGGCCGATTATTCATAATCGTGAGCCTTTCCTTGATATGCCGGTTACAAGTGATTGAGAAAGATGCCTCTTTCTCATCACCATTATTATTTGTAGATATGGTTCATACTAGTATAATTGTCTGCAGACAAATGATTTTGAGAAAAGAAAGTATTTTTATCATTTTACAAGTTGTTTTCCAGAAAATCCTCGTATTATGTTTTCTGGCAAGTTTTCATATATAGCTGTATTCAACAAAGTTTTCAAATGTTTTCGGCATGTGTTCACTGAGTACGTAGTACTCAGCCCTGCATGTTATTTCTAAAACGTGCAGGTTAGCAGGGATGTAGATGACGAGGGCTGGATGGACGTCGGTTGTTGTTAATGTTTTGATAAGTAAAGAGCCTAGATTATATGTCGTCATACATATAATCTCTCGTATTCCGCTGCTATGTTGAAATGTTTTGATATACTATAATGATGTTTTAAATTCCGGATTTTAGAATTAAACTATGATGAAGTCGTTTAAACCTTGGAGTCGAACTATGTTTTGATAGTCGAACTCTTTTTGTCAAAGTTTGCTTAAAACCTAGTCTTGATATATATAAAGGTTAATCATCTGTTCCATGAAGCTTTGTCGAACTTGAAACAGTTTTTCTTTATCATGCTTTCTTTATCCTCAAATAAATTTGTCATCTTCTTGATCAATTGTCGGTTATTTGGTTGATCAGGTTTGATTCCGAGTGATTTGAGTTATGTTTATTGATATGTATGTCATATTGAATTTAGTTGATCGTCTCGAGTCATATATGTCATATTATTCTAAAATGATGAATTGATGAATATGGTTATTCTTTTGAACGATAGCTGGGTCGCTATCTTAAATTCCTTTGTTAATCATAAATTGTGTAAGTCGTGGGACCTACCGGCCTTGACATCTGATATCGGGGTTCGGGCTGCGACAGAGTGGTATCAGAGCAGGTCTGACTGCTCTGAATAATATTTTTCTAAAAATCTAGTTTATTTTGAAACCCTAGATTTGATTAGGGCAATATATTTTCTGCTCTAAAGTGTTATTTTGAAAAGTCTTGTCTGGTTTGAATTCCTAGACTAGTCGAGTTTGTAACAACAACGAAAGTCCAGCATCTCTCATCTCATCCAGCTATCCAGGTACGAATTTCAAACGTTTCTAGTTAAAAAGGTTGGAAGTTGAAATATATATATAATTGTTGTGTTTGAGCCTCTAATGTGATTGGTTGTTGGTGATCGATCATAAGCGAGATGATGGATCAGTAGTGCAAGCAAGTTGAATGTTTATCTGTGGAATGTAACATGAGCCCGGAACACCCTTTTGGAAGCGACATTGAGTATGTTGAGACTGTGGATTCTCGAAATCGTTTATAGTCTCAAGTATAGTTAATTGTTTAAATTTTCTTATTTAGGATGGCGAATTCTCGAAGTGTACAAGCGATGATTGAATCTCATCACATTCGGATGACGTATACTGAAACTCTAGCAGAATTCCTAGCTCGATTTCACCGAGTCTGGATGGACATCCACGAGACGAACATATCTGGAGTCTTAGGCATCGTGAGATTAGTCCCTCTACTTCCGGAAGAGTGGCAGGAATGGGCGGCGTCGATCTCTGCAAGGTACGTCACTCCACAATACTGGGATGGTGTCTTGTTTGGAGATTGCAGAGCGTTCATAGCTGCGATCAGTACTCAGTACATTTGTTTTTCGTACCCACCTCCTGGACCATACCAGCCATTGATTCCTGTTGGTGAGTTTGGTTTACAACATCTCATGCCCCAAGAGTATCCTATCTTTGATCAGAATCCTCCAGAAAATCCCGAACCTATTGCTTCTCTCATCCATGAAAATAATGGATTTGATGTTAACTCTTTTTTTGCTGAGCCATTAGTAAATGGCTATGTTGCATCTCCCTCTCGTTCTGAAACTTTAATCTTCACTCCTGAGCCTTCCGTTCTGCCTAACGGCGTAGCCTCAGCTTCTTTTGTTGAGGAAATTCCAAATGATCCTTCCGTTGATACATTTCAAGCTTTGAATTCTTCAGAGCTTGATGCCATAGTGGGAGCCCAGCCTACTCTATTTGACCCTAACGTGGCTAGCATTTCTGGACCACGTCACTATGATAGTGACGAGGAGAATGTTGATCCAGAAGTTGGACCGACTGAAGGTTATTTCCATCTTCGTAGAATACCTTTTAATCATCTTAGCTTCCAACCTAGTTTTAGGCCTTCGCCGGGAGTAGACGATGGAATAAGTGCTCCTCGTTTGACGTTGGATGAAGTAGAGAGAGCAGAGGAGAGCACAGAATCGGAAGAAGAAGATTCTAGCGAGGAGGATCCGATAGAGGATGAAGAGGAGGAAGAAGAAGAGGAAGATCCGTCAGAGGATGAGCAGTGAAAGGAAGTGTCGAGAGAAGTAATAAGAAAAAGATAATGTAAATATATGTAATAGACTAGTAATCGAACAACTTTTAACGTTTTATGTTGTAAATAGTTCTCGTATATTGAAGCATAGTATGATAGTTTGTAGCAAATCGGAAGCGAAGTAGAATTCCTCTCCGAGAAAATGTTTTGATGTGAAGTTAGAAATCACGGCTAAAATATGGATTTTTGATGTAAATAATTCCCTTACTTTTGTAAAAGTCCTCGAAGAGGCAAGTTTTCCGTTAAAAAGAAGAAGTAAGACCACATTGGGTAGTTTTAAAATTTTCCGAGTTGTCAAAAATTTTGTCGGTTGAATCTCGATTTAATCGTCTCAAGAAGAAAGAAAGAAAACGAATTAATATGAATTTTAATTATAATCGAGAAGCGCTAAAATAAATTAAGACAAAATGTAGTTAAGAAAAACGAAGGGTGGAAAGTTCATCGAATGCGTATAAAGAAGCGAACGAAAAATATTACAGGGATAAAAGTCAGAGATCTCTCAACCTCAGCGATCTCTCAAAAATATTACAGGGAATGAAGTGAGAGACTGCTGAGAAGGAGAGAACGCTGGAAAAAAATTACAGGGATTGAAGTCAGCCATCGCGGCGACTCAGCGGCCGCGGAAGAAGACGACGCGGCGGAACTCAGCGGCAGCGGGGGGCTGAGCGACCGCTGACCCAAGAGGGTCAGCCATGGCTGAGCTTCAGCAACCGCTGACCCAAGAGGGTCAGCCATGGCTGAGCTCCAGCGGGCTCTGACCTTGGGTAGTTCGGCCGAGGGTTCTTCGTCCGTTCCGTTCGTCGTTTGTTTCGTTTTGTTCTTCGCTCGTTTTGTCCGTAGTTCGTTTCAGTTCATTCCATTTTTCGCTAATTAGTTCGTTATTCGACTATCATTAGTTTAAGTTCGACGTTCGTTTTATTCGCTTCATTAGTTATTCGTTATCGTTAGCTTAGTTCGTAATTATTAGTTAGGAAAAATGGATGAAGTAAATCATCTCAAAAGAAATTATGAGGAAGCTTATATATCAAGATGATATTATTCATCTCTTGTTTTATAAAGAATGAAGAGCTAATTAAATTTAGCAAATAAATATGTATATATATAATAATTACTACTGGAAAATTCTTGATTATGTATGATGATGAGCATGAATCGATTGGTTCATTAAAGTTATGATGAAGTTTATATGCCAAGATGATGCTATTATTTTCTTAAAATATTAGGAATATATATTAGCTAAATTTTATTTAGCAAAGATAAGTATGAAAAATATTTATTCTTGAATTTTTTTTGTGATTGTAGTAATTATATGAAATAAATGAATCGTTGACTCATTATCTATGACAATAGTGAATTGTTTAAATTGTTCATGATGATAATAAGAAGTTAAATTATGAGTTTACAATGTATGATGATGTGAGTAAATCTTTGATTCATTAAATAGTATGAGCATGTTAAAAGTAATTGAAAGTTTTAATAAGCATGAGATGTGATGAGTATGAATCGTGTGATTCATTAAAAGTACGATGAGTATGTTATGCATTAAAGAGGTGATAAGAAAGTTTTTCTAAGTTCTAAAACCTAGAAAAATTTATTTCCTATAAAATACATTTAAAGAAAGAAGAATTTTTATTAGAGAATAAGACTTTGTTAGAAAGAAAGAATAATTCGAATGAAAATCTTGGTTAATCAGAAAATGCCACCAAGAGGCCGAGGTCGAGGAAGGATTGAAGATGAACCCGAAAGAGAACTTACCCCACCTCCTCCTCAGCTCGAAAGGAGAATTGAAGAATTATTTTTGCGGCAAAATCCTCCAACTCTTGATGGAAGAGGAAGTCCTTCGGAAGCCGAAGAGTGGATTCGTGCGCTTGAAAGAATTTTCCGTTTTCTTCGATGTACGGATCAAGAACGTCTTACATGCATGTCTTATCAGCTCAATGGATCTGTGGATTACTGGTGGGAAGCTCGTCAAAGGGCGTATACCCCTGAACAACTAGAGAACCTGACGTGGGAACAATTTAAGGATGCTTTGTTCGAAAAATTCATTCCTCGAAGTTATCGAAAGCAGAAGGAGAATGAGTTTGCTAATCTCAAGCAAGGCAAGAAGTCGGTAGCCGAGTATGATCGCGAATTTTGTGATTTGGCACGTTTTGCTCAAGATAAGGTGGACACAGACGAGAAGATGGCTGAACTTTTCCGAACAGGTCTTCGACAAGAAATAAGAATCGTTCTGGCCAGTCAAAGTGCGTTGTCATATGCCGAGACTATAAATAGAGCTCTGGATATGGAATTGGCTATGCAACCAGATAAGTCTTCTCAGACTTCAGTAGCCACACAAGTTCAAGCTCCAGAAGCAGTAGCAAATCCACAGTCGTCCAACCAAAGTCAGAAACGAAAATGGAATTTTGGAAATCAATCTAGTAAGAAGCCCTGGCAAGGACAGCAAGGACAACAACGTCAGCAACATCAGCAATTTAATCAAGGACGATTCAAGCAGTCTTTCGTCAATCAAGGCAGTTCGTCTCAAACTTATCAAGAAATGTCTCCATGTTCCAAATGTGGCAAGATGCATCAAGGGATATGCAAGGCTGGAAGTAATAGCTGCTATACTTGTGGTCAAGTTGGTCATTATTCGTATCAGTGCCCAACTAAACTGCAAGGAGCAGGAGGAAGTAGACCAACTCAGAACCCGCCTCAGAGACTGAAGGCAATAGAAGTTGTTCCTCAGCAACGGCAGCAGCAACGAAATCGCCAAGGGGCGCGATTCCAGCAAAAGCAAAAGCAACCCCAGCAATTGAGAATGGAACCCCAGCAGCAATATCAAAGGGTTTTTTGCTCTTGATCAGAAGCCGTTCGACAAAGATCAAGGAAATTTGACAGGTATGGGTCAATTAAATGACGTACCTGTTATAATTCTATTTGATACTGGTGCATCGCATTCATTTATATCAGATGCATACGTAGATAATCTTGGTCTTAAAGTAGAACGTGCTAGTCAAGACTTAAGAGTAACTACACCGTTAGGTAAATCTACCTCAGTTACTCGCATCTGTCCTAATATAAAGTTTGAATTGGGATCTCTCAAGATGATAGCTAAAACCCTAAATTTAATTAACATGTGGGATATTGATATTATTTTGGGAATGGATTGGTTGACCGAGAATTTTGCAAGCACTCAATGCAAGCAAAGGCAGATTTCATTTCATATGCCTGGTCAGGAACCAACTTTATTTTTCGGAATAGAAAGAAGTTGTAAGAGATCGCCGATTATCTCGGCAGTTCAAGCAAGAAGAGTGTTGAAAAAGAAAGATGTGAAAGCATATCTTATCTATCTCAACAAGAATGAAGATAAAGAGAACAACATTGAAGATGTAGATGTAGTAAAGGAATTCCAAGAAGTATTTCCAGAAGTTTTGCCAGGATTGCCGCCAGATAGGCAAGTGGAGTTCACAATAGATCTTGAACCAGGATCAGCTCCTGTTTCCAAGGCACCATACAGAATGGCTCCAAAGGAGTTGCAAGAATTGAAAATTCAACTGCAAGAGTTACTTGATCTAGGTTTTATTCGACCTAGTGTATCTCCGTGGGGAGCACCAATTTTTTTTGTCAAAAAGAAGGATGGTAGTTTGAGGATGTGTATCGACTACCGAGAATTAAACAAATTAACCTTGAAGAATAGATATCCTTTGCCGAGAATAGATGATCTATTTGATCAGCTCAGAGGAGCAAGTGTATTCTCAAAGATTGATCTGAAATCTGGTTATCACCAGTTGAAGGTTAAGCAAGAGGATATTTCAAAGACGGCTTTCAGAACAAGATATGGCCATTACGAGTTTGTAGTAATGCCATTTGGTGTAACAAATGCTCCAGCAGTATTTATGGATCTCATGAATCGAGTATTTCATGAATTTCTGGACAAATTTGTCGTAGTTTTCATTGATGATATTCTCGTGTATTCAAAGAATGAATTAGAACACGAGAAACATCTCCGAATTGTGCTAGAAAGGTTGAAAACCGAAAGATTATATGCCAAGTTCAGTAAATGTGAATTTTGGCTAAGAGAAGTACATTTCCTTGGACATGTTGTATCTTCTGAAGGAATCAAAGTTGATCCTTCAAAAGTACAGGCAGTTCAGGAATGGAAGGTTCCAACTACACCGCATGAGATTAGGAGTTTCTTAGGTCTAGCAGGCTATTATCGGAGATTTATCGAAGGATTCTCCAAGATAGCTAAGCCAATGACCCATCTCCTAAAGAAAGAATCAAAATTCAAGTGGTCGGAAGAATGTGAAGAAAGTTTTCAAGAACTTAAAAAGAGATTGACCACTGCCCCAGTGCTATCAGTTCCAGATTCGGATAAAGATTATGCTGTTTACACAGATGCATCAAAGAACGGATTAGGTTGCGTCTTGATGCAAGAAGGAAGAGTTATTGCATATGCTTCTAGACAGCTTAGACCTCATGAAGTAAATTATCCAACTCATGACTTGGAATTAGCAGCAGTAGTACATGCTCTAAAGATTTGGAGACACCATCTTTATGGAGCAAAATGTGAAATCTTCACAGATCACAAGAGTCTCAAATATTTCTTTGAGCAGAAAGAAATAAATATGAGACAAAGAAGATGGCTCGAGTTAGTTAAAGACTACGATTGTAAAATTTCCTATCATCCAGGGAAAGCAAATGTAGTCGCTGACGCATTGAGCAGAAAAGGGAAATCGGAATTAGGATTTCTTCTAACTCAAGAGAGAGAACTCATTAAGAGTTTCGGAGAACTGAGATTAGAAGTAATTCTACCTCCGCAATCTGTTGAGCAAATGATTGCAGCTATGGAAATAATTCCTGATTTAAAGTTGAGAATTTCCAATGCTCAAAGAAAGGATGAGAAATTGGAAAAATTACGAATGAAAATTCGTCAAGAGAAAGATGAAAACCTTTAGGAGGCACGAGATAATGTTCTCCTATTTAGAGGAAGAATTTGTGTGCCGAATGATGAAGAATTAAGGAATGAGATCATGAGCGAAGCTCATGAAACTCCTTATTCAGCTCACCCTGGAGGCACCAAAATGTATCAAGATTTAAAACAAACATTTTGGTGGGAAGGAATGAAAAGAGATATAGCTTCTTTTGTGGAAAGATGTTTAGCCTGTCAGCAAGTAAAGGCATTGCATCAGAGACCATATGGGAAGCTACAACCTTTAGATATTCCAGAGTGGAAATGGGATAAAATCACCGTGGATTTTGTAACAGGGTTACCTAGATCCAAATGAGGGAATACAACAATATGGGTAATAGTGGATAGATTGACAAAATCTGCACACTTTATACCTATTCCCATAACTTATGACGCAGATAAGTTAGCTCAACTGTATGTGCGAGAAATTGTGCGATTGCACGGAGTGCCTAAGTTGATCACTTCGGATCGAGACTCAAAATTTACTTCTCATTTTTGGAGAAGTATGCAAGAAGAATTAGGTACCAAATTGAATTTCAGTACGGCTTTTCATCCTCAGACGGATGGTCAATCAGAAAGAACCATTCAGATCTTGGAGGATATGTTGAGAACTGTTGTTCTAGATCGAGGAAGTCAATGGGAGCAAATTTTACCTCTTGTTGAATTTGCTTACAACAACAGTTATCAAATGACGATTGGCATGGCGCCCTACGAAGCTCTTTATGGACGGAAATGTCGATCTCCACTCCATTGGGATGATGTGGGCGAGAGAAAAATATTAGGGCCCGATTCAGTGCAAGAGATGATAAAGATTATGCGTCAAATCAAACAAAGAATTAAAGAAGCACAAGACCGTCAGAAGTCTTATGCTAACATCAGGAGATCAGAATTAGAATTCAATGTGGGTGATAAAGTTTTCTTGAAAGTTTCGCCTTCAAGAGGAATTCATCGGTTTGGTGTTAAAGGAAAGCTTAAGCCTCGCTATATAGGACCATATGAAATTCTGGAAAGAATAGGTCAAGTAGCGTATAAGTTAGCCTTACCGCCAAGTTTTGGAAGTTCGCATAACGTGTTCCATGTATCTCAATTGCGAAGATATATGTTTGACCCTAAACACGTTATTCATCAAGAAGAAGTAGTCCTTGAACCAGATCTTAGTTATGAAGAAAAATCGGAAGCCATTTTAGATCGAAAGGTCCAGCAGCTTAGAAATAAGTTGATCGCATCGGTAAAGATCAAATGGAGACATCATGGACTAGAAGAAGCAACGTGGGAATTGGAGAGCAAGATGAGAGAAAAGTATCCCGAACTCTTTCAAGAGGTAAACAAATTTCGGGGCGAAATTTATTTTTAGGGGGAGAGAATGTAGTATCCCATCTTTCTTGAGTAATGAAAATAATTAACCTAATAAGAAAGACAAGAATTTTAGTAAAATAAAATTTTCTTTCCGAAAATTTTACCCGCCAGATATATTCTACCGGAAAAATGAGTTTTAATTAAGAATGATCGTCTCGGTTAATCCGAAACGAAGAAGTTTCTACATTTATCAATAGATGATAAATGTTTAGTCATTAATTGACTAAAAGAAGAATTTAATTTAATTACGTAAAATTTTACGTAAATTATCTTTTAAAATTTTAGATTCGGTCGATTTGAAAATATTTCGAATCTCCGATTCTTTTTGTGAGATTTTTATCTAGGGTTCGTAAAACCCTAAATTAAATTTCTATGTTGAGAAATTTAAAGTTTAATTGATAAATTGTTAGTTACTCCATCCGTCCCGCCATAAGTGGCCACATGTTTTGCTTTTTGTCTCACAAAAAACAAAACATGTGGCCACTTATTGTGGGACGGAGGTAGTATTAATTATTGGAATTGATTAAGAATTTATTTATAACTAACCTATTACTATTCATCCTAAATATCTAAGATATTTTTAATAAATAGTAACCTAATCCTATCTATATATATGTTGATAATCACCATTTCCTTCACCCCTCTCTTCTCTCACTCTCGACACACACAACACACACACATATACTTCTTCCATTGATGAGCAAAGATCAAGCTTTCAAGATCAAAGATCAAGCTTAGTTCTTCTTCTCTCAAGTAATCAAGAAGGGTTAGGTATATACTAACCTAAGTTTTAGCTTGATTAGGTTACTATTTTCGAAATTTTGGGAGAAATGGTTAGATGATTTTGATCTCTTAGTATGATGTTAAATTCATGTATATATGATCATTTATGAGTTTAAATTAAGCATGAGAAAACCCTAACCCTCAGTTGAAATTTTCGAAAATTATAAAAATTTAGGGGTTTTTGATTCAATTGTTTTATGATTAAATTGATGTTATGAATGAGCTTAGATAATTATTCTAAGTATGTTTCATGTTGGAAGTAAGCATGGATTCCCAACCTATCTCATTTTATTAATTAAAGTCGAAAATGAAGGAATAAAATTAGGGTTTGTGATGTTGAGGTTAGATGATGTATTTGATGGTTAAATTAATGATATATGATGTTAATGATGCATGATTAATCAAGAGTAAATGAAAGGTAAGCTTGATTAACCCTAGAAACCCTAGAAAGTGAAATTAGGGTTCTTAAATTAGGGTTGAAAGATTAATACTTAATTGAATGAAATTAAATGAAGAAATGAATTTAAGATGATAATTAAGTATATTAGAAATTAAAAAGAAGAGAAAATAATTTTAGAAAATAAAAATTTAAACTACCGAAAATTAAATAAATAAATAAAATATTAATTAAATTTTAATTAAGAAATTAATTGCATTTATGAACTTCTTAATAAAAATTAAGTGTTATATGATTTTTTGGAAATTTAATTCAAACTAATAAAGATTTTCTATTTTTGGTTGATTTTCCCGATTTGGGAGTTATATATTTAATTGAGTTAATGTGTGTGTTTAAAGTATAATTATGTTTGTTGTGATGAAATAAGTGTGTGGAATTAAATTGAGAATTTTCTGAATCCGTTATTTAGTTAATTATGGTGAATAGTAATTTATAAATGTTAATGTTATATGAGATTTTATTGATGTCTGATGCTTAATGAGGAATTAAGATAGATCAAGATAGATTAAGAATGTTTTAGAAGCTAAGATAGAAATTCTCGCATTCGTCGAGTTACGGCGTAGAAATTCGAATAGAATTACGTCAAGATTATCGAAGTCGTTATTTGATAGAAATTCTCGTTTTAAAAGCGTTATTCCGTTTCGATTTAAAGGAGCTAGTGGAAGCGGGAGCGGGAACGTAAAGTAAGGAGATCGACCAAACGATAAAGTTAAAGTAAAGCTTAAGTTTATCAGGTGGGCTTTCTAAACTAAAATATGTGAAAAGCATGATATCGTATGTTTTACAAAGATTTGATACTTGCCAAATGATTTTTAAAATGTTTAAGTATGTTACCATCTACTTCAGAAAGACGAATTCGGTTCCACGCAAGGTGGAATCTGTGTACACATTAGTAATCGTGCGCATTTCTTTGATAGGCCGATTATTCATAATCGTGAGCCTTTCCTTGATATGCCGGTTACAAGTGATTGAGAAAGAGGCCTCTTTCTCATCACCATTATTATTTGTAGATATGGTTCATACTAGTATAATTGTCTGCAGACAAATGATTTTGAGAAAAGAAAGTATTTTTATCATTTTACGAGTTGTTTTCCAGAAAATCCTCGTATTATGTTTTCTGGCAAGTTTTCATATATAGTTGTATTCAGCAAAGTTTTCAAATGTTTTCGGCATGTGTTCACTGAGTACGTAGTACTCAGCCCTGCATGTTATTTCTAAAACGTGCAGGTTAGCAGGGATGTAAATGACGAGGGCTGGATGGACGTCTGTTGTTGTTAATGTTTTGATAAGTAAAGAGCCTAGATTATATGTCGTCATACATATAATCTCTTGTATTCCGCTGCTATGTTGAAATGTTTTGATATACTATAATGATGTTTTAAATTCCGGATTTTAGAATTAAACTATGATGAAGTCGTTTAAACTCTAGAGTCGAACTATGTTTTGATAGTCGAACTCTTTTTGTCAAAGTTTGCTTAAAACCTAGTCTTGATATATATAAAGGTTAATCATCTGTTCCATGAAGCTTTGTCGAACTTGAAACAGTTTTTTTTATCATGCTTTCTTGATCCTCAAATAAATTTGTCATCTTCTTGATCAATTGTCGGTTATTTGGTTGATCAGGTCTTTTGATTCCGAGTGATTTGAGTTATGTTTATTGACATGTATGTCATATTGAATTTAGTTGATCGTCTCGAGTCATATATGTCATATTATTCTAAAATGATGAATTGATGAATATGGTTATTCTTTTGAACGATAGCTGGGTCGCTATCTTAAATTCCTTTGTTAATCATAAATTGTGTAAGTCGTGGGATCTACCGGCCTTGACATCTGATATCGGGGTTCGGGCTGCGACATGGAGGGAGTACAATAATAGGTATGCCTGGTTTAGAAAAAGTTACTTGTTATATAATAAAGGAGCAAAATGATTCTAGTCCTTTTGCTATAACTAGATGGATGGTACGTGCATCACACGTAGAAGTTATGAATTGAAATAATATATATATATGAGAATGATCAAATAAAAGGAAAACTTAAAAGTAAGAAATATGAATAAATATGGGTCATTGATCTTTGTATAACATATAACATATCATATTATATATTAAATATATCTTAAAAATTAATACCTGAAGTGTTCATATTGTTATTGTGACTATAGTACCATCAATGTTATTTTGGCTCCAAAATTTAGTGAGATTATGCTGTAAGATTTCCTTCCTTATTTTTCTTACTCTTCTAATATTTTATTTATGAAAATTTCAAGATTTAGATCAAAAATATCCTAGCCAATAAAAAAAAATCAATAAAACAATTATTCCCTCCAATCTTAAATATTTTTAGATAGTCAAACTTTTTTTATTTTGAATTCACATGATATTTGAAATTCTTTTTGTTACACTTCTATATTTTATATCCTACAATATTTCTCTAGATTTCTTCCTAATTTGGTTGATTAATTATAACTAATCAAACATTCCTCGGCTTTCATTCGTCAAAGGGGAAGTTAAGAAAAAAAAAAAAAAAATAATTGACCCTTTAAGTATCCCAATTGCATGGGAAAAATGGCATGAAGAGAAAGATATATAAAGGATATATATCAATCTATATTGAATTGCCAATACAGAAATGATAAAATCCAATTTGATTGAATCAAATATGGGTTTCCTATACAAAAGAAAAAAAGACTTTTTCGAGATAGTAATCGCTATCTAACAAATTCAAAGGTTCCAGTATAAATGAAAGAAAAAAGGAATAATAATAATATAATTATTATAATATTATATTGCCTTTAATCATTCAAAATCAAACTAATATTTTTGTTTTTTGATAAATATCTTACAAATAATTATTTATTCAATGTTGTTCGTCTTGTAATTTTGTACTATCGTATAATACTTTTTTTAATTATATCATTATTATTTTGCACAATTTTTAGTAGTAATATGAATATAAGTTACAAAATAAAAAGTAGATTGTGATTGTTAACTTGCTAAGCGGCATAATATTTCTCATTTTTTCCTTGTAAAAATCTAATTGTAGAGTTTGCTTAGAATTATACTAAAGTTTTGCTTTATCCAACTTATTTTTGCCTATTCTAAGACACTCTAGACAAATTACACATAAATAAATATGACTGTTAATAAGTGAATTTTATTATGTGTATTTTATGTTACATTTCATTCTTACTATAGTATCATTTTTATTATCATCACACTTTGAATTAATTAGAGGATAACTTTCTCAAAAATATTAAAATCTATTATTAATTACTTATAAAATTAAAATTAAATAAAATATTTTATTATAAATAATATGAATATCTTAATTTCTCTTAATGTATTAACTATTATTTTTATTTTATTACAAATTTTTTAATAAATATAAGTACACAAAAAGATACTCATTCCTTCACAGATTAGCGTGGTTCAACTAATATTTTATACCTCACAACAAATCATATATGCACCACACTTTTAGGGGACGGAGAGAGTATTATTAATCAAATCATTAAACAAATGTTCATTTAGTTTAGCTCAAACTTTAATTTGATACTCCCTCCGTCCCTGAAAATTATGATTTATTACCTTATTTATGCGTCCCTCAAAATTATGATCTTTCTTTTCTGTACATGACCCCACCCACTTCCTTATATTTTAAACCTCACAACAAATCAAAAGTGGTGGGTCCTTTCTCCACTCAACAAACATCTATCAAATATTTCTTAAAACTCGTGCCAAACAAATTGCATCACGATTTTCATGGACGGAGGAAGTACTATTTAACTCATTATTTCGTTAATGGCCTCTCGAATTAATTGAAATATGTAAAAGTAATTCTTTCTAAATTATAATTTATGTACTTTAAATAATTAAAGATATATTAATTATCTACTTTAGGATATATATTATTTCCTCCGTCCACGAAAGAATTGCCACAATTTCCTTTACGGTGCTTCCACAAAAGAATTGCACATCCATTTATAATAATAAGCCACACACAATTCACTTACTTATTAACCTCTCATACCTCATTATTTATATAAATTGTCATTGTATAACCCACCATAATAATTTAAAATTATTAAAAGTGGGACCCTTATTCCACTAATAACACATTTAATCAATCTGATCTATACTTATATATATATAAAAGCCTTATTTTACAAAATTTGGATTGCCTATTATACCCTTACTATATAATTTAATTTAAGGAGACCCCTATTCTACTCACAATACATTCAACTCAAACTTATTAAAATTCATACCGATCAAAACGTAGCAAATCTTTGGTGGATGAAAGGAAGTAGTATATAGTTAGAAGAATATAATTGTTTTAAAAAAATAAATATTTAAATTGAAATACATATTTAGAAAGTTCGTTTATGTGGGTTAAACTTGAATAAGATTGCTAATAATTGAATTAAGTTTGAAGTTGATGGTACTCGTCTTAATTCGATTTGATTAAAAAAAATTATACTAATCAATATAATAGTAATATACTCCCGTAAAATAAATTAATTCATTAAAAAATTTTAAATTAAGATTTTTTAGGATAGTTGAAAATATTATTAAAGAATAAGAATTTAAAAGTATAAAAACTTACATAAATAAATTACATAGTGATAATAGATTAGCGACAAAAACAAATTATTATGTAGAATGATTTTCTATTTTCAATTACAAAGAGTAAAGAGAAAAAGTGAATGCGATCGTTTAAACAACAAATTATAAGTGTTCCTTTATAAAAAAAAAGAAATCATTTATAAACAACAAATTAATGAAACACATAGTGTACTATATATATTGATATTGATTAATATTTACCATATATAAGGTAAATTGAATTACTAACGAATTATTATATTTTTATAATATAATATATTATGTTACACTATTACCCTTAGATTAAATTATATAGTAATAGGCAATCCAAATTTTGTAAAACAAGACTCTTTTTATGTAAGTATAGATAAAGATAAGCTCTAGCACTCCTTATAAAAAGATAAAAACTAGTCCTTTGTGAATTATATACATCCTTCCTTTTTTATTTTTTTTTTATTTTTATTTTTTCCTTTTTCATTGATATCACAAATAAAAATTCGTGAATTATTTATAAAATAAAAATATAATACTTATTATATATCCATGAGATTGTAAATGGAAGTGGGGTTCAAGATACCTAAAGTTTTGAAATCAGATATATGGAAACGAGCCGATGAGGCATAGTTCAAGTGGCTAGCTGAGGTACCACAAGTCTCTCACAAATGAGAAGTTTTGGGTTCAATCCCGCCTGCATGCGGTGTAGTATTTTCCCACCTTGTTTGATGGCGTAGTGAACCCGTCTGCGTGTGTCACACCTATATGATGGTGCAGTGCTTTATTTGACATTATATATATACCTTTGTAATTCTCTAAAAAAATATATATGGAAACGAAAATGCACGAAATAGGAGTATATATAATTTTGAAAGTAAAGGAATATGATACGTTTGAAAGAAGAGAAAAAGGAAGAATTTAAGTATATATATTCGATATTGGTATAATTAAGCATATATTATCAACTTTTAATTAGAGCAATGAAGCATGTATTTATTATATTAATGCATGCATGCATGCAATAACTCTCTAATTATTCTAATGGCTCCTGCGGCTTCGAACGGGTACTGACACCTACATATAAAAACTTAAATATTTATGGATAAACAACTGTAAAAATTTAATATACAATAAAACAGGTATGATATCTTTCCCTCCTGCAGTCCCACCGCTTCGAAAGGGTATAATGCCAGTTAGAGGGAAATCTTTATATAGCCAAATTTAATAAGTTTTGAAGTTATAAAGTCTTAGATACAATAGTAAAAGTCATGTGGTCATTTTGGGATTAAAATACATAAACAATCTTTGAGGCCCCACTATGCAGAAAAACAGTTTTTTTTAAGGATGTAGAAAGTAGAAACCGATAGTTGACTTAAAATTAAATTTTAATTTCAATCATATTTACCCGTCCTCACCTACCCCATCAACCCTCTTTCATTTGCTATTTTGAAAGAAGAAGAAAAAAGACAAATTAAACGGTGGCCACCTTTCTCTCTCTTTACCATTTTTTTGTGTTCACTTTTGTTTTTTTTTAGTTTTTTTTCTATTTTATTTTTCAAATTTCAATTTCTAGGTCTTTTAGTATAATTTTATGTTTGTATATATTGATTCCTTATATTCACTATAATTTTCCTATTTAAATTATTATTGTTGAATCCTGCTGACTTCTTTCGAAGATGGTCAGCTGGACTAATAACTCAGCTTGCTTTGCGGAATGTGGTGGTTTTAGACTTAACTCATTTGCTTAGAAAAACTCAACTGAAAAAAATTTATCTTTCAGTTTACAGCTTAGTCAGGTTGTGCAGTTTTATAAAAATACAGCTGGCTAGATCACGCAACCAGAGATATAACTTGAAAGTATGTTGTGCTTGATGAATGGTTAGTTCTTTTAGAAAATGTGCAGAAAATATTAAAGCAATAAAGAACACAAGGCTTTTATCGTGGTTCGGAGAAACACCTCACGTCCACGACCAGATTCACTCTGGTAATCCACTAAAGGATCAACACTTGCTTTACGAGTAGCAAGCAAACTTCTCAGCTCAAACCAGAGCCTTCACCTTCAGTTCACGGGTACTGGAGAACATGACTTGTAGTTTGCGGGTACTACAAAACCTAACAGCTCGAATTCCACGCTTCGAGCAGGCGTACCTTAACCTAACCTTTTCTGGGTAGAAGGGTTTGGGTTTGGGGTTTCCAACTATGAACGAGTTTTTACAATGAAGAACAAGAGAGTGATGAACTCGTTCAAACTAGGCTTTGGATATAACTATGTAAACTACCTAGATTACAGAAGAAAACTCAACAATCAGTTGAGGAACAATTGTGAAAATTCTGGAGATTTACGTGTTCTTGAGAGAAGAAGCAGACTGTTGTAGAATAGCTTGAGAATTTCAGAGCGTTTTTCTTAGAGTTTTCTTGTCTAAATTTGTTGAAGAAGACTGGTATTTATAGGTGGAGATTCAAAAACTAGCCGTTGGAAGAGCCGTTTGAATCTCACCTACTTACTAACAATGCGTCTTGCCGTCTGGCGATCTTCACCTATCTTCTTCTGCGTGTCAGATCCTAGGTTTACTTTCTAGGATGCTGAGTTGTCGATCCCTCATTGGTCGAGGTTTATTGATTCCTCTGACACCAGGATCTCGTCTTGAAGCTGTCTTTGACTTTGAGTTAGGTCTTCAGTCTTTGTCTGAGTCTTGATCAGTTGAAAGCTTCGTTTAGTCAACTCTGTTGTCTTCTGCTGGATGTCTTCTCAGCTCTGCTCAGCTTCGTTGGATCAGCTCCGCTGTCTTCTGCTGGATGTCTTCTCAGCTCTGCTGACTTTTACTCAGCTGACTTCTCAGTTGGCTTCTCACCTCTGCTGACTTCTGCTCAGCTGACTTCTTAGTTGGCTTCTCATCTCTACTGACTTCTAAGTTGGGTTTTGGTATCAAATCAAAACCTTTAGAATTTTCTCTAACATATATAAATAAGTAATTGATAATTACTTTGATTTATCAAGGGTGAGAGCTTGGTCTATATGCTCGATATTTTGGGTAATGATGATTCTTATTCGATATGCAATAAAACTGTAATTAAAGATTTCGTGTCCTGCTAATAACAGGTTGATAATATCTCTTGAGGAACTTAATAAGTTTATCATACTAAACCCTGTAGATGGAATTAATTCCAGTATGATAATAAGTTTAAGTGGTAGCACTCAAGATGTTAATTATTATTAATTAACTTATTAATTAATTATAGAGCTGTCAGAAGCTGTTAATTAATTAATGGATATTTGTAATATTAAATACGAGGATTAATTAAGTCTAATACCAGCTCCGACTCATCAAATAAATAAGATGGTAATTCAGTATTAATTTTATAGTGGAATAAATTAATACTTGTGTTCTAATTTATTATTATGGGCTGAATAAAAGAAATTCGACATTGGGAGACCTAAATCTTATTTATGCTAGTAGATCTCTGAATTGTCTCAATTGGTCCAGCTCCTAGAAAGTAGCGCCTATTTCTCTAAAGGTCAAGCCCATATGTGCTTTGACATGGGTTTGACTTATGGGCTCTAATATTTATTACGTATTCATATACCAGCTATAAATATTAGGAATAAGTCATTAGTTGTTTACGTGAAAAATAGAGATAGAGAACTAAAAATCCCAGAGAGAAGAAAAAAAACGGTGGTCACTTCTTGAGGAGAGGATCTCGAAGTTCAATCCCATCCATCGACGAGTCCTGCTACGGGAACAATTTAGAAGATCCACTCTGGAGTCTCTTACTGTTAAGTTTGCAGGTATACCGTTAAACATCCTATGATTGTATCTATTTTTATTGGAGCATGCGTAGGAAGATTTAAAAGTGTTCGTTAGATAACCAAAATATATCCGAGGGTAAATCGAATTGGTTAGTCAAATAGTCGTTTCCTACAATTGGCATCAGAGCCTAGATCAGTTATTTTGGCTCTGTCGGATTAACGAATAGTAAATTCTTATTTTTATATATATGCGTGCAGATTCATTTTTCGTTGTCTTATCATGGGTATATTTAATTAATTGTCATTTTGCCTATTTGGCTTGAATCCGTTGTAATCCATGAGAAAATCCATGGATAGATTAGTTTTTTTTCTTCTCGTTTGTATTGCCGAATCACTACTATCATGTTAAATTTTGCGGCGATATGAGCAACACCAAGTTCGACCGCGCACTTCGAACGAATTTCAAGGGTAAAAAGCTTGGCAAGGATGTTGAGGACTATATAAAGGCGTCCAATTATTTTGGTGTATTATCTATTTCTATTTTACTGGGACGATATCGTGATAGAAAATTGGACATAGACGTTAGTTGAGGACTTGGACGAGTGGGATTGGTTCCCATGGGTATCTTACACCTACGTACCATGCACTGTGTTATTATATTGATAATGTGGCAACATTGCCTGATGTATTAGAGAGAGACGTCTACCACTTCGACGGCTGCGTTTGGACTTTACAGTTTTGGTCATATGAGGTCATTCCGTCCTTGGGGGATTGCTGTGGAACACGAGACCAACGTCTCAGATTTCTCTAATGCATGATGTGGAACACCAGAAAATCCCAGCATGATTTCACATATTTTTTCGATAGAGAGGTACATTTGCTTTAATTTAATTAAATGATTCTGGATAATACATGTTTCACTAAATGATAGACATAGTCGAGAACTCGATGGTGTCACTTCTAAATAATAACTTATTTAATTTCTTTAAACCCAAACATCTTTTGGAATGTTCAAAATGTAAAAAAAATTAAAAAAATTAAAAAAGGGAAAAAAAAATTGACAATCCAATAAGTAATTATTGTTTAATTATTTTCGAATCATTTAGGCTCCATTTAAGTTCAAATAAATTCATTAGTCTCAATTATATTCGATCTGTAAATTGAATATCAATTAACAACGAAGAAATAAAATTGAAACGAGCGATTACGTGGTTCAGCCAAGAAATGGCCTACGTCCACGGGAGAATTTCTGGAGCTTGTATTACTTCACAAGAATGGAGATTACAAACGAAATGAACTCACTACAACTCTAATCACAAGAATTGAATCTCAAGAAAGAATTCTCTCTCTTCGTCTATACTCTGCTATCTCTCTCTCTTATCTCAAAAGAAGAATGAAAACAGAATTACTTTAACTGCATGAACCTAAACCTTTATATCAGAAGGGAAAGATAATCTCAACCCTCCAATCCAACGGTCAAGATGAATCTTGATTCCTGCTGAGCTGTACAAACCAACTGTAACAAATATTATTCGTTTGAGCCCCATGCTTCCTCATGCATACAGAATCAACCCCCTCAAGGCTTCTTTTATTACGCAGTCACCCCAACAATCTCCACCTTGAGTGTGTAATAAAACCATCCAGATTTCCTCCACCTTTGCCCCATTACAGGGCTAACTCCTTCTCTACATCATTGAAGCTGCCAAGGCAGCAACTTTACAAGCTCAAGGCAATACTTGAACTTAGTTGAAGGCAAAGATTTTGTAAGAATATCTGCTGCATTCTCATCAATCCCAACCTTCACTACCTTGACCTTTCCTTTATTCACTTCATCCCTCACAAAATGATACCTAACATCAATATGCTTACTCCTCTCATGAAACACCTGATGTTTCACCAAATGAATAGCACTTTGACTGTCACATCTAATCTCAACAACCTCTTGATTGATTCCAAACTCAGCAATTATCCCTTTCAACCATAGAGCTTCTTTCACAGCTTCAGTCAAGGCCATATATTCAGCCTCGGTTGTGGATAAAGCAACCACAGATTGTAGAACTGATTTCCAGCTAACTGCAGATCCAAACAAAATAAAAATATAACCTATCTGAGACTTCCTTGTGTCTAGATTAGCAGCAAAATCTGAATCTACAGATCCCAACAAATGATCTCCATCAATCTTGTCCTGCTTTTCAAACAATATCCCATGATGAACTGAACCCTTCATATATCTGAGTATCCACTTCAAAGCCTCCCAATGTTGTTTACCTGGTTCAGACATGTATCTACTACACACACTTATTGCATGAGATAGATCAGGTCTAGTACATATCATACAATACATAATACTGCCAACAATACTTGAATAAGGAATGTTACTCATATACCTTCTCTCTGCACCATCACTAGGTTTTTGATCAACACACAATTTGAAATGTTGTGCTAATGGCACCTGCACAATTCTGGATTCACTCATTTGAAATCTCTTAAGCACTTTCTTGATATAGTCACTCTGCACCAGCCATAGTTTATTCCTCATTTTGTCTCTGAAAATGTCCATGCCCAAGATCCTTCTCGCTTCACCCAAATCCTTCATTTCAAATTGTGACTGCAAATCTAGTTTTACTTAATCAATCTCTTTTCTGCTCTTACTTGCCAAGAGCATGTCATCTACATATAAAAGAAGATATGTGGCCATAGAATCTGCAGAGAATTTCAAGTATACACAGCTATCATAAGCTGATCTTCTAAAACCAATACTCAGCATATGTTCATCAAACTTCTTATTCCACTGTCTTGAACCTTGTTTGAGACCATAAATCGATTTCTTCAGCAAACATACTTTACCTTCATTTCCAGGTAAAATAAAACCCTCTGGCTGCTCCATCAGTATATTTTCCTCCAAATCTCCATTTAGAAATGTTGTTTTTACATCCAACTGCTCAAGTTCTAAACCAAAGTGAGCCACAATAGCCATCAAAATTATGATAGAACAGTGCTTTACAACTGGAGAGAACACTTCATTAAAATCAATACCCTCATTTTGTGTATATCCTTTTGCAACTAACCTTGCTTTATATCTCACTGTTTCTATTCCATTCAAAACCTCCACCTTTTTCTTGAAGATCCATTTACACCCAATGCATTTCTGCTTCTTTGGCCTGTCAACTAATATCCAAGTTTTATTTCTAAACATAGAATCCAGCTCTTCATTCATAGCTATCAACCATTTATCTTTCTCAGGACTTCTCATAGCTTCTTTATATGATTTTGGCTCTTCATAGCTTATTTGTTCTGCCACACTTAATGCATAAGAAATCATGTCTGCTTGTCCATACCTTTCTGGTGGTTGTATAGTTCTCCTGACTCTATCTCTGGCCAACTGGTAATCAGTTAGATCTTCTTCATGGAGGTCTGTACTTGGATTATCTTCCATTTCATAAGCTACTTCTTCATTTCCCATTTGCCGATGCTCAAGTGTTGTCTCCTTGTCAGCTGGCTCCACCTCAAACTGTGCTGCTTCCTTCCTTACTTCTTCAGAATTAGAATGATCCAGATATGGCATTTTTGACTCAACAAATGTCACATCTCTGCTTATAATAGCTTTCCCAGATTCCACACACCACAGTCTATAACCCTTCACACCCTTTGGATAACCCAACATTATACACCTCAAAGCTCTAGGCTGTAATTTATCCTGCTTGATGTGAGAAAATGCTTGACAACCAAACACTTTCAAATATGAATAATCAGGAGCTCTTCCATTCCACAATTCATCAGCAACCTTGAAACCAACAGCTGAAGATGGGCTCTTGTTGATCAAATAACAAGCAGTGTTAACCTCTTCTCCCCAAAACTTAGTTGGTAATCCAGAGCTGGTTAACATACATCTAATTCTCTCAAGGATAGTCCTATTCATTCTTTCAATCACTCCATTCTGCTGAGGGTTAGCAGGTACTGTTTTATGCCTCTTAATCCCTTTCTTTCTGCAGAAACTATCAAACTCTTATGACACAAATTCCAGCCCATTGTCAGTTCTGAGATATTTGATCTTTAAACCAGTTTCATTCTCAACCTCAGGACACCATTCTTCAAATCTTTGAAATGTATCAGACTTACTCTTTAGGACATACACCCATAGCTTTCTTGAGAAATCATCTATCAAAGACAAGAAATATCTCCCTCCACTTATGGTATTGATCTTTGATGGCCCCCATAAGTCACTATGAATATATTCTAAAGGTTTTCTTGAGATTATTCTGCCTGTAGGAAAAGGTTTCTTCTGGCTTTTACCAAGAATACAGTCTTCACAAACTTTCAGTTTAACTGGTGCTTCAATTTTCAGAATTCCTTGTTTCTGCAATTCTTTAATCCCTTTCTCTCCTACATGAGCCAACCTCTTATGCCAAATCTCAGTTTCTTCAGCTATATTAACCTCAGTTTCTCCCACAACAGTAGTAGCTAGAAGATGATACAAATTATGATTTCTTATTCCCTTCAACACTGTTTTGTTAAATTTCTCAACAATAAGATAACCATCCTGAGATCTCCAACTAAAACCTTTCTTTTCCAGTAATCCTAAAGAAATCAGATTTCTTTTCAGTTTTGGAATGTACATTACTTCACTGAGTATCTTGACATCACCATCATATGTCCTGAGCTTTATACTTCCAATTCCTTTGACTGCACAGGTCCCATTATCTCCAAGAACTACTGACCCCATATTAGTGAATTCAATCTCTGAAAACCATTCCTTAACATGACACATATGGAATGTACATCCGCTATCCAGAATCCACTCATCACCTATGTGATGATTAATGTATTGAGCACTTCTGTATTTTGGCATTGCTCAACAATATCCACAGAATCAGGTTCTTGAGATCTTTGTGCTTGTTTTCTCTTCCAAGAATAGCAATTCTTCTTGATATGACCCGGTTTCTTGCAGTGGTGACACCTTCTAGTTTCTTTATCACCATCATCTTTGTCCTTTTGATGAGAAACTTTCTTATTTTCAGCCGCTGGTTTCTTGAATTTCCATCCCTTCTTGAACTTGCCTTTAATGTTCAATCCTTCGGCAGCTGAATCCCCTTTTACAGGTGCAGTTTTATGCAATTCTTTTGCTTTTAATGCCGACTGAACCTCATCAAGAGTGATGGTCTTCTCTCTGCCATATAGCATGGCATCTTTGAGATGCTCGAATGATTTAGGTAGAGCATTTAACAAGATTATTGCCTTGTCCTCGTCACCCAATCTTACCTCGATGATTTCCAAATCATCAACAGCTCTGTTGAATTCATCTAATTGCTCCAATATATTCTTATCATCTACCAGCTTATAAGAATACAACCTCTGCTTAGAATATAGCCTATTAGCAAGCGATTTCTCCATGTAAAGATCCTCCAATTTCTTCCACACTCCAGAAGCTGTAGTTTCTTTTGATACCTGTCTTAGAACCTTATCGCTGAGACAAAGAATGATTGTACTATGAGCTTTAGCATCAAGCTCCACTTTCTTCGCCTCGATCGCCATCGCATCACTAGCTTCTGCCTTTCCCTTCGTATCAGTTTCTTGCGTTAGAAAATCAGCCAAGCCTTGTTGAATTAACAGAGCCTTCATTTTTATTCTCCATAATCCAAAATAATTGGATCCATTGAATTTCTCAGCTTCAAATCTTGCAGTCGCCATAACTATAGTTATCGCGCTCTTTTCTTTCTCCTTGATCCCGCAACGATCTTCTCTTCGCCGCTAACAGCCGTTGGTCGTGGATCGATTTCGGCAGACGGTGCCAAATTGTAAATTGAATATCAATTAACAACGAAGAAATAAAATTAAAACAAGCGATTACGTGGTTCAGCCAAGAAATGGCCTACGTCCACGGGAGAATTTCTGGAGCTTTTATTACTTCACAAGAATGGAGATTACAGACGAAATGAACTCACTACAACTCTAATCACAAGAATTGAATCTCAAGAAGGAATTCTCTCTCTTTGTCTATACTCTGCTATCTCTCTCTCTTATCTCAAAAGAAGAATGAAAACAGAATTACTTTAACTGCATGAACCTAAACCTTTATATCAGAAGGGAAAGATAATCTCAACCCTCCAATCCAACGGTCAAGATGAATCTTGATTCCTGCTGAGCTGTACAAACCAACTGTAACAAATATTATTCGTTTGAGCCTCATGCTTCCTCATGCATACAGAATCAACCCACTCAAGGCTTCTTTTATTACGCAGTCACCCCAACACGATCATTTGAATTTGAATTCGACTCAAGAATAAACAAGTCATATTCAAATTTTTTACATTAAGCTTTGCCTGAGTCAGTTCAATTTTATTAATTTTTGTTAGATTTTGAGATCTAATTCATTTAAGTGTTTGCAAGTTTATGTAGTCAAATGTACAGATGAAAATATTTAAGCTACTGCGAAAATCAAAAGTTGATACACGTGTTTCAGTATGAGCTAGTAGAACCTGAAACAATTTATTGATAATTTTTCTCATCTGCGCGGATTTCACGAGATTCTTTCCTTACGCTCCAAGATATGGAAGGAAACAATTAAAAGCAGATATTTTGAGTGTTCTACAAGACTTATCTTCAAGAAAGGTTTCCTACTTCTGGAAACGTTTCTTGCAAAGGCGGTGAAGATTATTAACTAGGATTTTCAAGTGGTCTTATAAATACATCTAAACAATACATTGAAGATGACTGTCCACGATGTAATTCTTTCATATGTAGAGACGTGAGAGTGTTTTGAGAGTATACTTTAGAGAGAGTATTTTTCTTGTTTTCATACACTTGTGAGATTTATTCTCTTTATTTTTAAGAGTTAAGTGTTGAACGTGGTTCAAGTTTAGGCTGTGAATAGTTCATTCACAATCAATAATTCATGCTAGATTAAGAATAGTATGAGTGGAAGGGTAGCAAAAGATAGGAGATTTGTTTATGTAAAACCTCTGTAGTCACAACTTCTAATAGTAGAGATTATTTTCTCTCTTGGGCGTGCTCCCCAGACGTAGGTTGTTGAACCGAACTGGGTTACCATATCTGGTGTTATTTATATACTTTCTGCACAGTTTCTGTTTCTTGAATTAAGATTTATGCTACGTCTTTTTATGTTTATATTTATGAACAAATCTGTAGTATCCCGCTTTTTTATAACCGATCTTAGTAATTAATTAAGAGCTAGTCTAAAAGAATTAAGTTGTGAGAACTTAGAAAGAAAATAAGTTCCGGCAATTAAAATTTTTCAGCAGCCCTAATTTGCCGAATTTTAATAATTTAAGATTTATTCTCGTTTCGGTTAATCCGAAAAGAGATAACGAAGATGTTTATGACTATGTGCTTATATGTTTGAAGTTATTTGAGAAATATATGCTATGTTGAATGATTTGATTTCCTCGGAAATCATAAAATCTCTTCGATAATTTATTTTGTTTTCGGATTTTATTTCCGGAAATTCATAAAGAAAGCTTATATTAGAGTTTGAGAAACTCTAATAATTTTTATAGTTCGAGAGATTTTTAATTTAAGCTGTCATGATTAACTGATTAATATTTGATTAATTAAAGAATTAATTAATCAATTTAAATTAATAATTATATGCATAATGTTTAATTAATTAATGTAGTATTTCATCTTTCTTGAGTATTAAGATTAATTAAATTAGTAAGAAACATAAGATTTCAGTAAAAGAAAAATTTTTCGTTCAGAAATTTTTATCCGGCAGATATATTCTACCGGAAAAATGAGTTTTAAATAATTTTTATCGTCTCGGTTAATCCGAAACGAAGAAGTTTTTACATTTATCAATAAATGATAAATGTTTAGTCGTAAATTGACTGAAAGAAGAATTTAATTTAATTACGTGAAATTTTACGTAATTTATCAGTTAAAAATTTAGTTTCGGTCGCTTTGAAAATGTTTCAAATCTCCGATTCTTTCTGTGAAATTTTTATGCAAGGTTCGTGAAATCTTAAGCTAATTTACTGTGTTGAGAAATTAGAGAATTATTAGAAGATTAATTTGTTATTAATTAATTAAATTATTAATTAATTAACTACTTAACCTAACTTAGCTATTAAGTATCAATTAAATAATAAACCTAAGTCTACCCTACCTCTACCTATGCAAGAGATGTATATATATCTCTCTCACCCCTCAACTCTCACGCACAAAAGACACAAAGCAGCAGCAGCTCTTCATCTCTCTCTCACACTCTCTCTCGAACACACACTCACACACACTTAAGCAAATTCTTCTATTGTTGATCCATCTTTGAGCTCAAGAAGCAAGATCAATCCATCCTTAAGTTATTAATCAAGGTTGGATTTATGTTTTTGAAGTTATTATCTCAAGATCAGTGGTGGAAATCTCTTCTCTCTCTCTCTATATATATATATATATTTATGTCGAAAATTTTGAAAGAAATTGAATAAGTAGTTAGATGATTATAATCTCTTAGTATGATGCTTATATAATGATTAGTGAGATTTAAGCATGAAAATCAAACCTCTAAACCTACTTCTTGAGAAAGTCGAAACTTTGAAGAAAATGCTAGGTTTTGATTCATGCAATGAATGATGTTTTGATCTTCATGAATTATGCTTAGAATATGCTTAGAAGATCAATTATGTAGTTAGATTAAACATGAGAAAACCCTAGCTACTATTTTCATTATTTTCGAAAATATGAGGAAAATGGAAAATATTGGATGCATGTCTTGTATATTCATTTTGATGATATAAATGAGGTTAGATAGTTATTTTAAGAATGTTTCATGTTGGAAGTAAGAATAAATTCCCAACCAATTTTATTTTGTTAAAAATAATCGATTAAATGAGATATAAATTAGGGTTTTGAATGTTGATGTTATATGATTCAATGGACGATTGAATTAGGTTTATATGATGTTAATGATGTTTGATTAATCAAGAATTAATCAAAAGAGAACTTGATGAACCCTAAAAACCCTAGAAAATCAAAATGAGGGTTCTTAAATTAGGGTTGATAAATTGGTGATTAATTAAATGAAATTAATTGAAGAAATAAGTTTATGTTAATTATATGAGCATGCTAGAAATTAAAAAGAAGAGAAAATAATTATAGAAATCTTAAATTCAAAATAACCGAAAATTAAAATAAATAAATAAAATATTAATTAATTTTTAATTAATAAACTAATCGCATTTATGAACTAATTATTAAAAATGTAATATTGTGTGATTTTCTGGAAATTTAATTCAGAATATTAAAGATTTTCTATTTTTGGATGATTTTCCCGATTTGGGAGTTTATGTGTTATAAATGTGTAAAGATGTGTGTTGTATTGAAAAATATGTATAGATTTTAATTTAGAATTTTCTGAGTCCGTTAGAAGGATTAAAATCGACTTAGTCGATTATGATGAATGTTTATGAATGTTGTGTTAAGTGATTATTTAATGTTTGATTGATATTTGATGATTAATGATGGATTAAGATAGGTTAAGTACGTTTAAGAAGTTAAGTTAGAAATTATCGAGTTTCGACGTAGAATTCCGAAGCGAATTAAGTTAAGAATATCGAAGTTGTTTATTCGATAGAAATTATGCTCGTTTTGAAGTTCGTATTTCCATTTCGATTAAAGGAGCAAGTGGAAGTGGAAGCTGAAGCGTAAAGCACAAATTTAGCGAGCATTAAAGTTAAGACAAAAGCTTAAGTATATCAGGTGGGCTTTTCTAACCAAAGAAATGACAAATGATATACATATATATGATTATATATATGTGATGTTTTTAAGTTGATTAACTTGCCAAATATTTGTATGATACCATCTACTGTAGCAAGATGAATTCAGTCCTACGCAAGGTAGGATTTGTGTACACTTAGTAGTAATCATGTGCCTTCGAAAATGTGGGTCGGTTACAAGTGTTTGAGAAGGAGGCCTCCTTCTCAACACTATCATTATGTGATTGTAGATCTGGTACTTACATCCAAAGTATATGTCTGGCCAGACAAACATGATTTACAGAAAAGAAAATGTTGAGCATGCACAGGTTTGTTTTTGAGAAAAATTACTTGTGCTTATGCTCTATGGCAAGTTTAATCTCTAACTCTAAGAAGTAAAATTTTTAAGTATTTTTGGCATGTGCCCACTGAGTACTTCGTACTCAGCCCCGCGTATTATTTCTAAAATGTGCAGGTTAGCTGGAATGAGGATGACGTGTGCTGGATAGACGATGTTGTTGTTAAATATTTAAAGGTTGTTTTGAGAAGTTAGACCTAGAATATATGTCTTCATACATATATTCTCTCGTTTTTCCGCTGCCATGATAAGATGTTTGTTTTGAGAAAGTTTATGAAATTTGATGTTGACGATGTTTGGATTCTAGAGTTGAACTATGTTGAAGTCGTTTGAATTCTAAAGTCGAATTATCGTTTTGTCAAGTTCTTTTGAAACTCAGTCACTTGATCATATATATATAAGTTGTTCGTTGTTTGAGAAAGCTTTGTCGAACTTGAAACAGTTTTCTTTATCATGCTTTCTTAATCCTGAAATCAGCTTATCGTCTTCTTGGTTATTGTTGATAATTTGGTTGATCAGGTCTATTGATTTCCGAGGTGATTTGAGTTGTATTCGTTGACATGCATGTTGTTATTGAATTCAGTAGATCGTCTCGTTGATCTTGAATCATGCATGTCATAATTTTTCTAAGTTGAGCATGAGTGTCTTTTGTTGTTCTTGAACGATAGCCGGGTCGCTATCTTAATCCTTTTGTTAATCATAAATTGTATAAGTCATGGGACCCACCGGCTTGGTCATCTAAATTCTAAGCCGGGCTGCGACAGAGTGGTATCAGAGCAAGTCTGTCTGCTCTGAGTTATTTCTTGAAAGTCTAGTCTAGTTAAATTCCTAGACTAGTCGAGAGCAAGGTCTGTTGCTCTAAGTTCATATTTCTTCAAATCTAGTCTGGTTTGAATTCTAGACTAGTCGAGTTTTAACAACAACAAAAGTCCAGCACCTCATCTCATCCGGCAAACCAGGTACGCATTTAAAAGTTTCCTATGTTTAAAAAGTTTAAAATTTGAAGTTTCATGTGACTGACGGACTGTTATGTGGACCTGATCAACCCACATAACTAGAAACTCAGAAATATGGTTCTTCCGCTTTCATAATGAAAATAAATAATGAGATGAAGTTAGAAAGTTTGAGATATGAGATTGTGTAGTGGAATTGAGACCTTAATGAGGTTGTAAGTTGACGAATAATTGTGCAAGTAAGTTGGTTGTTTAACTTTGGAATGTACCGTGAGTTTGGTACCATCGATTGAAAGCGAAATTAGCTTCTCGAAGTGAAAAGGCCAAGAGAGAGTTTCAGCATATGCGTATGAGTACGTAGAGACGTTAGCTTCAGCACGTTTCCATCGTGGTTGCATAGATATTAATAAGACTATTATTTCAGGAGTTCTCGAAATAGTAAGATTAATTTCTCTTTTTCTCGACGAGTGAATGGAGCAGGACTTCAAGATTCGATGTTGCAAGACAACCCAATTCCTTTTCTTATTCCTCAAGGAAATTTCGAGCCGTTATTTCTCCTCGTTCTAATGATTATAGTTTGGATGAAAACTTATTTATTTCTCAGCCGTTGTCGAATTGCTATGTTTCATCTCCATCTTTATTAAATAATTTTGTTTCTATTTCCGAGCCTTCTGCTTCGGTGAACAGCTTGGTTTCTGCTCCCTCAATTGATATAGTTCCATTAAATCCTTCTTTGGATACTCTTCCAGTTTTGAATTCTTCAGAGCTTGATTAATTCTTTGGAACTCAGCTTGTTCCTTTCGTTTTTCACAAGAGGAGTACGTCTGGACCGCGTCGCCATAACAATGACGAGGATACCGTTGACCCCGAGGTCGAAGCAACCGAAGAATATTTTCATCTTCATAGTATGCCGTTTAGTCATCTAGGGTTTCAACCTAGTTTTAGACCTTTTTCGGGTGTGGTCGACGTGAGTGTTGTCTGTTTGATGTTAGAAAAGTGGAGAGAGCTGAGGAGAGTACCGAGTCTGAAAGTGAGGAAGAAAAAGAAGAAGAAGATCCATTAGAGGATTAGCAGAGAGAGAGTTCGAGAGTGACGTTAATTTAATAGATATTAATCGAACAAATTTTACGCTTAGTCATTTTAAAGTTTTATGATTGTTTAGTAGGTTTCGTAAAAAGATGCATAATATGTTAAGTTTTTAAAGATCCGTTAGCGACGAAGAATTCCGCTCTGAGAAAGTATATTTTGCGTAATGTCCTAATATCACGGTTAACGTAGGGAGTTTTTTTTGTTGATAAAAATCCCTCGTTTTTGTAAAAGTCCTCGAAGAGGTAAAATTTCCGTTATAAGAAGAAGTATGGCCAAAGTGGTCATTTTAGAAAATTTCCGAGTTTTGTTTTTATATCGGAAATTATTTCGTTAAAAGTGAAATAAAGAAATGAAAATTTTGTAATAAAATGAAGTTTAATTTATGTGAAGAAGAGCGTTAAATTAAGAATTTAAGGTTGAAAAACTCGTTGAAAGAATGAAAATCGAAGGAAGCATGTTCAGTAGCTCGAACCCAACCTCAGTTGTACTCCAGCGCCGGCTGGAAAAAGGTACAGGGTTCGAACTCAGTCCCGGCTGACCAAAAATTACAGGGCGCAAACTCAGTCACGGCTGACTGCCAGCCCCGGCTAGGTGGAAAAAAATAGTACAGGCCCAACAGACAGCCGCGGCTGTGTGCCAGCCACGGCTGGGCAAAAAAATTACAGAACTTGAAGGCAGCCACGACTGGGAGGAAATTTTTTTTTCAGAGCAGGACACTAGCCACGGCTGGATCCCAGCGATGGCTAGATACGGCAGTCCGAAATTTTTTTTTTTCGCGCGACCTTGAGACGCGAAATGACGATGATGGCGCATGGGATGGTTCGATCCAGCACCGGGTTTTCTTAGTTCGTTTCATTTGTAGTTTGTTCCGTTTGTCGTTTGTTTCGTTTGCCATCTATTTCGTTCGTTATTCGTTTCATTCGTCGTTAGTTTAGTTCTTGGTTGTTTTGTTTGTGTTCTTGTTTTATTTTCCGTTAGTTATATTCTAGTTATGATTTAGAAAAAAAAAGATTTGAGATGAAGTTAATATCTCAAAAGAATTTATAATGAAGTTTATATGTCAAGATGATGTTATTCATTTCGTGAATTATTAAGAATGCATGAGCTAATTATATTTAGCAATTTTGAGCATGAAAAATAATTGCTACTTGAATTATTTTTATGCTTAATTGTTGAAGTGATTATATGAAGAAAATGAATCGTGTGATTCATTATTTATGATAATGAGAGCGAATCGTTTGATTCATTAATTATGATGAGCATATTATGTGTTAATGATGTGATTAAGAATTTTTCTAAGGTTTTTAAAACCTAGAAAAATTTTATCACTTTAATTTTATTTAAAGAAAGTAAGAATTTTACTAATTAACCAACTTAGGAAGTAAAATTCGTTTTAGAGGAAGGAGAAATTTTCATAAAACCCTTAGTTGTTTAATCAGAATGTCGCCGAGAGATATACCAAGAGGTAGAGGAAGAGGAAGGGTGGATGACGAGCAAGAAAGAGAACTTACCCCACCTTCTCAGCCTGAGAGAAGAGTTGAAGAACTTTTTCTTCGACAAAATCTTCCGACCTTCTACGGAAAAGGAAATCCGTCGGTAGCAGAAGAATGGATTCGCGCTTTAGAAAGAATCTTTAGGTTTCTTCGATGTAATGACCGGGAGCGTCTTGCATGTATGCCGTATCAGTTGAAAGGATCTGCAGACTGCTGGTGGGAAACTCGTCAGAGAATTTATACTCCCGAACAGTTTGAAAATCTCACTTAGGAGCAATTCAAAGAAGCTCTCTTTGAGAAGTATGTTCCGAGAAGTTATCGCAAGCAAAAAGAAACGAGTTTGTACGTCTCAAGCAAGGAAAAAAGACGGTGTCGGAGTACGATCGTGAATTTTGTGAGTTAGCTCGTTTCGCCCCTGATAAAGTTGACTCGGATGAGAAGATGTTTGAGTTCTTCCGTGCCGGACTTAGACAAGATATAAAAGTAGTCTTAGCAAGTCAGAGTGCTATGACCTACGCTGAAGCGTTAAATCGAGCCTTAGATATGGAGTTGGCGATGCAGCCAGAAAAACCAGTTCAAATTCCAGCACTGATGGTCCCTGAGCTAGGTATTTGGTGTAGAGGGGGGGTGAATACACCAAATAGATTTCTGAAAACTTTTTCAAGTTAAATAACAAAGTTGGTGAGCTCAGTTATTAATCCAGCTGAGGAGGGTCAGCTGGGTAAATAACTCAGCTGGCGGTGCGGAATGTGGTGGTTTGAAAACTTAGCTCGGTTACTTAGAAAAACTCAGCTTGAAAATATTAACTTTATGTTTTCAGCTTAGTCAAGTTGTGCAACTTTCTGAGAGACACAACTGTCTTTGGAGAGCAGCTGCGTATGCAGTTTTGATCAAATATGCAATGTAATGAAAGAGTTAGTACAAAACTGAATTTAAAAGGAAAGTAAAGAGCACACGAGTTTTTACGTGGTTCGGAGTAACACCTCCTACGTCTACGTCCAGGTTCACTGGTAATTCACTACCACTTGGTTTCCAAGTACCAAGCAACTTCACAACTCTAACTCGAGCTGTGTTCCAACAGTTTGCGGGCACTGTCAAGCCTAACCTTTCAGTTTACGGGTACTGAAAAAACCTTACACATTTGAATTTCCCGCTTCAAGCAAGCGTAACCTTGACCTAATATTTCTGGGTAAAGAGGGGTTTGGTTTGGGGTTCCAACTGTGAACGAGTTCTTACAATTAAGAACTTTAGAGTATGATGAACTCGTTCCAAATCTAGGCTTAAGATATACAAAGATTTTGGCCTAGGGATCAGACGAAAAACTAAGCAGTTTCTGAACTAGAAACACTTTAAGATAAAGTGTTCTTTGAACTATGTAGAACTGCTTGAGAGAGCTTTTGAAAGATTGATGATTTCAGAGAATGAAAGCTTGTTGAGAGTTTTTCGTATTTCGTAACTTGATCCTGAGGTTGAAGACGGGTTTATATAGGTAGAGATTCAAGACTAGCCGTTGGAGGAGCCGTTTGAATCTTACCTACTCTTCTTAAATTCGAGATCTGCCATTGGGCGAATCTGCACCTGTCTTTATTCGTGTCACATCCTAGGTCCTGAAGTCTAGGATGCTGATTCGGCAATCCCTCATTGGTCGAGGTGTGTTGTCTTCCTCTGACGCCGGGATCTTCTGCCTTTGGAGCTGGCTTTTGAATTCAGAGCTGGATTGGGCAAACTGACTTGAAGTGATGTCTTCAGAGTAAGTTCCCTTTGTTCTGTACAGCTGGACCGGCTGTGTTTTGAACTCAGCTCGAATTCTCTTCAGCTTGATCATGCTCTGCTGGAGGACTCAGCTGAAGGTTGACGCCTGCTGTCTTCCACTAGCTGACTCCTGCTGTAGACACAGCTGGGTCGACTGACACAGCTGGATCGACTGCTGTCTTCCGCTTCCTTAACCTGTAATCCTAGAAAATCTAAAGCTCAAACAGGCGAGCTGGAAAACACTACTTAGGTTGAAGCGATCATCTATTCGGTTGGAGAATCAGTTGGGTTATGGTATCAAATCAAAACCTTATAATTTTCCCAACAATTTCCCCCTTTTTGATGATGCCAAAACCTAACTGAGACAACTTATGACGTAGAAAACTTGTGTTTTATTAATGTAAGAAATTACATTATAACACAGGAAAAAGAAAGAGAGAAAAAAAATCTTCAGTGTTCAATCTTCAATCCCAGTTGGCTGGGTCTTCTCTTCTGCATCCGTTGCTTCTTTCTTTTGACTCGTCTCTTCTCTAGTTGATTCTGATTCAGCTGGTTCCTCTAGCTCAACAGTTTGCCTCATTTGTCTCATTCTCTTCCCCCTTACTTCCCCCGTTTTGGCATGATCAAACAGGGTGGGAGAGATACCCCAACGGCTGTTGCGATGTTTTAGTTTGGCGAAACTGTGGTCTTCAGCTCTGAGCAGCGAGGTTTGGAGTCTAGGTGGCTCAGCTGTTGTATTAGCTGGCTCTTCTTCAGTAGCATTAGCCTCAGCTGTGATTGCAGACACAGCGTCCTTGGCATGATTCAGCTGGGGCAGTCTAGCTGAGTGCTTGAAGGGATGAGTTAGCACTGGAGATAACATATTCTGAGTCGGGCACAACTTCATTCCTTGCAATTTTGCTTCTTCAGACTTCTTAGATTGAATGAGAAAGTCTGATTCAGCACTTGAGGGACTTGAGTATTCCCCTTCCACTTCAAAGTGGTGGGTATTGGGTTCAACTCATATCATCATCATCCAGCTGCAGGTGATCATTGGCTGGGTGATGTCTTTCATTTGATCTTGGTGCAGGGGCTTGAGCATCTTTCATCGGAAGATCTCGAAGCTGGTGTCCCTGTTGAGCTGAAGGAAATTGAGGAGAAGGCGGTTGAAGTATTCCATCTGTCTTGGGGTTTAAGCTTGGTTGATCAGCTGGAATACGTCGTTGTGGCATTGATGATGACGATGTTCACGCTGGCCCATGAACTTCTTCTCCATCGTGAGAAACCACCGCTTGTGGGCCTTTTGCTCCTCGGAGAGTCGTTACGAATTCTCTCATAATGTCAGCTGACTTTTCGGCTGACTGACTGAGCACCTTTGACTTGAGTCTTCTGTTTGAAGGTGGTGCTTCAGCATGTTTTGTCTCCTCAAGTTGTTTCCGATTCCCAGCTGGGACGGAAATAGATGCATGCTGCTTTGTCTCCTGCATCTTTTTTTGTGCCTCCTGTGGTGGAGCAAGAGCTTTGACACGACTGCTCTTGAAGACTCCGGCTTTATCAACATCTGGTCCAGGTGTGTTGACGTTGATTTTTGCATCCCAGGGAGTTGTATGTCCCGTTCTCTCTTTTATTTTGAGAGAAACAGTGGGGCGGAGGAGGTCTTTTTCCTTTGACATTCCCAGGAAATTTTCTGCACCTTCCTGGTGAGTGACGTTCTTGAGCTTTACAGTCTCTTACTGCGTTGGACAGGATCTGTCGATGGGCTTCACCTTCTCCTGGAACTCTGTCTTCTTGAGGTTCCTGATTGTTAAGCAACTCTTATCTTGAAGCTTTGACAGATTCTTCAAGTTTGATCGGCTTCGGGAGATATCATTCTAGATTCCATGTTCTTATATTTATATAGCTTTCTTGATGAATGGACGATCAAGATTTGTCGATTGATACGAAGATCTACGACTGGGAGAGATTCTCGCTTTATGTCAATTTCTTGTTTAGAAATTGCGAGTTAATGCGTGAGAGAGGACGGTTGGGGCACTTTGACTTTTGCCTTGAAACTCCCATGATTCAGTTCTTTTCAGACTTTTAAATAAATTTGATTAGACATGACAAGATATGATTTGACTGAAAATAGATTGAGTAGGAGTAGTTAATGTTGTTGCAAACCTCTCAGCTGATCATTGTAGTCAGCTGATACCTCGGTTGAGTGGGTGTGCTGGGTGATCGTGGTTCCAGCTAGTTCCCCCTCAGTTGAATAGTCCTTCAATTTCAGCATTTGGTTTAGCTGGATTCTTTCTCAGCTGATACCGGTGACGTTGATTCTGAATTCCAGCTGTTTGCTTCCATTCAGCTGGGTCTGCTTTCACTCAGTTGGGTCTGCTTCCATTCAGCTGGGTCTGCTTCCATTCAGTTGGGTGAAGCATCGTCTGGGTTGAGTAATCTAAGTAATCCGCACAGCATTTTGAATCTTGCTTCTATCAGCGGCTTTGTGAGTATATCAGCCCGCTGTATGTCTGTGTGAATTTTCTCAACAATCACATCCTTCTTTTTCACGTGATCTCTGATGAAATGATGGAGTACGTCCACATGCTTGCATCTTGTGTGAAGTACTGGATTCTCTGAAATAGCAATCGCACTTGAGCTATCACAGAAAATTGGAACTTGTCCAGTTTTCACTTCATAGTCATCCAGCTGATGTTTTAACCAGAGAATTTGTGAGCAGCAGCTTCCAACGGCCATATATTCTGCTTCTGTTGTGGAGATTGCGATGCACGTTTGCTTCTTTGAAAACCATGAAATCAACTTCCTAAGAACTGACAAGTTCCTGAAGTTGATTTTCTGTCCAACCGATCTCCAGCGAAGTCTGAGTCTGAATATCCAGTCAGCTGTAGATTGTCTTCAGCTGGGTACCATAGCCCAACATTCTGAGTTCCTTTGAGATATTTGAGAATGTTCTTGGCTGCTTGCATGTGTGCTTCCTTTGGATCAACTTGAAATCTGGCACATACTCCGACTGCGAATGAGATGTCTGGACGACTTGCTATTCGATACAGCAGGGAACCGATTATCCCTCTGTATTTGCTGGAATCAACTGACTTCCCTTCAGTTCCTGGTTCAATTTTCCAGTTGGTGTTCATCGGAATCTTTACAGTTCTGCTGGATTGAACTCCATACTTGGCGATCAAGTCTTTCACGTATTTGGATTGATTTATGAAAATCCCTTCTGCTGATTGCTTGACTTGAAGTCCTAGGAAGAAACTCATTTCTCCCATCATGGACATTTGGAACTGCTCTAACATCATCTCTCCAAATCTTTGGCATAAGAAGTTTGATCTTGATCCAAAGATGATGTCGTCTACATAAATTTGAACAACCAGGATGTCTTCTCCTGACTTGATGGTGAAGAGGGTTCTGTCTACTGAGCCCTTCTTGAATCCTTTGAATACAAGGAAATTTGACAGAGTGTCATACCAAGCTCGAGGTGCTTGCTTCAATCCATAAAGCGCATTCTTTAGCTTGTAGACTTTATTTCCTTCTACTTCAAATCCTGAAGGTTGTTCAACGTAGACATCTTCTTTGATTTCTCCATTTAAGAATGCACACTTCACATCCATTTGATAGACCTTGAATTTGTGATGTGCTGCATATGCGAGAAAGAGTCTGATTGCTTCCAATCGTGCTACTGGAGCAAATGATTCTTCGAAGTCAATTCCTTCCTACTGAGTGTAGCCCTTGGCAACCAGTCGAGCTTCGTTTCTGATGATGACTCCCAGGGTATCCAATTTGTTCTTGAATATCCATTTGAGTCCTATGACTTTGACTTCTTCAGGTCTATCGACCAATTCCCAGACACAATTTCTGAGGAAATCGTTAAGCTCTTCTTGCATGGCGTTAGTCCAAGGCACGCTCTTCAAAGCTTCGAGAATTGATTGAGGCTCTGGCACTTGAGCTACGTAACACGCCATTAGAGCTGTATCTTCATCATAGACCGTCAGTTCTAGCTCTACTGAGAGTTGAGCTGTGTCAGCTGCTTCTTGATGATCCGATGAAGCTTGAGCAGCTGAGCTTCTGGTTTTGACTTGGTCAGATGGTTCTCCAATGATTGCTGATGATGGATGATCTTCAATCCATCTTCTCCTCTTATGAATTTCTTCTTCCAATTGATTGATGCTTGATGTGGCTAAATTTCGTCTGTCTTGGAGTTGCTCAGGAGTTAAGTCTTGAGAGATTGATTCTCCTTGATTTGGATTTTGAGGTGACTTCTGTAGAGGCTCTGCTGGAGATGGAGCCGGGGATTCAGCTGTGTCTGGATTTCCAGCTGATGGCGTTCCTCCTTGATTTGGCGTTGAAGGTTCTTTTCGATTTCCAGCTGGTGGAGCTTCCCGGTTGATTTGAAGTTCATCCTCTGGCTCATCATCCCAAATTAGTGGTTCGGCCAGATTCCTGATTCGATTTTCTTGAGCTCTTGTCTGAATCTGTCTTGAAGATTCTCCTTTGTGTCTTCGTTTGATAGAGTCTCTATATTCGAAGGATGTTTCGTCAAAGGTAACATGTGGAGTTACTTCGACTGTTTGAGTTCTTCTGTTGAAGACTCTGTATGCTTTACTCACAGCAGAATAACCAAGGAATACTCCTCGGTCAGTCTTCTCGTCGAACGTCTTGAGCTGTGTCTTTCCATGGTTTAGGATATGACATTTGAATCCGAATACCTTGAAATATCCAATGTATGGTATTCTGTTATTCCATAGCTCATACGGTGTCTTTCCTTGCCTTGATGTGAGTAGGGAGCGATTCTGAGTAAAGCATGCTGTGTTGATTGCTTCAGCCCAGAACTTCTTTGGAATGGCAGAGCTGGCTAGCATTGAGGTAGCTGCTTCTTTGAGTGTTCTGTTCCTTCTCTCTGCTACACCATTCTGCTGAGGTGTGCGTGCTGCAGATGTTTGATGTTGAACTCCGTTCTTCTCGCAGTAATCATAAATAGTTTCATTCAGAAACTCCGTTCCTCGATCTGATCTTATTGACATTATCTTGCACTCCTTCTGTGTTGATAATCTTTCCAGCAGGATAGGCAGCTTAGTCCTGGTTTCGCTCTTCTGGTACATGAATGATACCCATGTGAATCTTGAGAAATCATCCACTACGACCAGAGTATATTTTCTGCCATTGAAGCTTGCTGGAGTAACTGGACCAAAAAGATCCATGTGAAGGAGTTGAAGTACTCGATCAGTTGACTGAACTGGCTTGAGAGAGAATAAAATTCTTGTCTGGTTTCCTTGTTGGCACGCGCTGCACATATGACTTTTGTCATATACTTGATCTGGAATTCCATTAGCAAGCTGATTCCTAGCCAGTTTGTTGATTGTCTTGAAGTTGAGATGATTCAGCCGTCTGTGCCACAGCCAGCTGACTTCAGTGCTGCTTTTCGATACAAGACAAGTCTCCGGAGGGCTGCTGTTCCAGTCAGCAAAATACATATTTCCTTCTCTTTTCCCTCTTAGGAGTATCTGCTTGGTTTCCCTGTTCTTCACTGTGCATCCCTGTGCATCAAACTTGACAGAAAAACCGTTGTCGCAGAATTGGCTAATGGAAAGCAAGTTGTGTTGCAATCCTTGTACATAAGAAACATTTGGGATTATAACATTTTTAGTTTTAAATGTACCACAACCTTTGGTTAGGCCTTTTGAGTTGTCACCAAATGTTACTTGTGGGCCTGGTCGCTCGATATACTCCTGGAGTAGATGCTTTAAGTGCGTGATGTACTTGGAACATCCACTGTCCAAGTACCATAGCGTTCTCATCGACTCCTCAGTGATGTGTCGATTCCTTGCAACCTAGAAAAAAGATCAAAATTTAGGTACCCAGTTTTAATTGGGTCCTTGAGGGTTAGACAGAGATCCTTTGACGACCCAGATCTGCTTGATGACTCGAATTGGATCATATGATCTGATAATTCTTCCAGCTGAGTCGATATACACATTCTTTGTGTTCTTCGGTTGTTGCTGACGGGGTCTTGATCTCAGTGTCTTCTTGTCTTGATGTCTTGATTTCTTTCGATTTCCAGCTGTGTACCTAGCTGAGACGGTCCTTTGTCTCTGCTGTCTCATGTGATGCTGTGGCTGGAAATGATTATCCAGCTGGTACTCACATGAGTGATATCCAGCTGGGTATCTCTGATATCTCGGTTGATATCGTTCAACGTGCTGTTGCTGTTGATGGTATCTGTAAAATCCAGCCTGTTGTCTTTGTTGAGGTTGAGCACGTTGCTGTCTGAGTTGGGCTTGAGGTTGTCGCACAGCTGGCCTTCTTGATGCCTGCTGTGTCCTTGACGGAGCTTGAGAATATTTCACAGCTGGTCTTCCTGACGCCTGCTGTGTCCTCAATGGTTGATGCTGAGCTGCTGGGGTTGGATGTTTTTTTGCCCGTACAAACATTACCTTTGTTCTACTTATGGAGGCAATGTTTGAGGCGTCCTTTGGTTCATTGTATCCCAGTCCCGCTTTGAGTGCTGCTGGACGTTGAGCACTAATTATCTCGTCCATTGTTGAAGTGGCTTTGATGAGAGCTACTATCCTTTTAGATAGTACCTCTTTGGTGCTCTTCAGCTCAATGATCTCAGCTGACTTCTTTTCCGATTCAGCTGTGACCTTTTCCAAATCTTCCATCAGCTGTTTCTTCTCATAGTAGAATTCCTTCATCAGCTGATCTTGTTTCACTATTTTGTCTTTTAGTGAAACAACTTCCTGTTGGAGCTGTGTTGTATCAGCTGTTTCTGATACCTTTGTCTTTTCCAGTTCCGCTTTCAGCTCGGCATTCTCACACATAATGACGTCAAGGATCTCTTGAAGTTCCTTGGAATCGTTCATTACTTTCTCTACTAGACTCCAATCAGGTATCCCTGATTCTGAAACCTGTGTAGAGTGTTCGTGTGATGGTGAGAGATTAGATAGATTTTGAGTTCGAGACATTACCTCATCTTCATCGATGCCGTCGGTTTGTCCCATGAACCATGTATCCCAATCAGGTTCATCATGGGCCATCAGTGCTTCTTCTTCCGAGTCTGAAAATGGCATGTTGTCATCCATTTTGTTGCACTCTGATTCCTCATCGGCGATGTAAGCTCTCCTTCTGTCAACTGCCTTAGCTTTCAGTTGGTCTTTGTCTTTCTTGGACAGCTTTGGACAATCTAGCCGGTAGTGTCCTGGTTCCTTGCAGTTGAAGCAACCTTCTTCTGTTCGTTTGTCAGCTGACTTCTCATCTCTTTGCGTACTTGTCTCTGTAAGTTCTTGCGAACTTCTTGTATTTGCCTTTGCTGGTGTTGAGTCTGTTGTAGTTTTTGACCAGCATAGCTATTTCTTCAAGTAGCTCTTCCTTGCTCATGTCCTTCTTATCCTTCTTCGATGACTCAGCTGACTGTATGTATGCGGATTTTTCAGAGTTGGCTCTGAACGCAATCTCCTTTGTTGCAGGTGTCAGCTCTCCGTCATTCTGATTGCTTGAAGATTCTTTCATGGTAATCTTCAAGTTGTATTCATTGGCTTTGAGCAGGGAGTATAATCTTTCTGTTGAAAGATCACCTAAGTCACTTTGACTTTGGTGTACCACCTTATAGGTGTCCCATTCAGCTGTGAGCGCTGAAAGAACTTTTAGATTCTTTTATCGCTGGGTATATTTTCCAGTTCTGATAGTTTCTATTTCCACCACTATATTGGAGAATCTGAGTTCCATCCCTTCGATGGACTCGTTGACCAGCTGCTTGAAGTTATTAAACTTCTGGCATGCAATCGTGAATTTATTTTCCTTAATCTCCTCCGACCCTTCGCATAGCTTTTCTAGGGTTTCCCACATCTCCTTTGTGTTTCGCAGTTGATGATTTTGCTGAGGTAGGCTTTGGAGACCGTTGAGGATATGGTGTTCCTCGCGAAGCTGTCTAGTCCAGCCTGCTTCATTTCTTCTGAGGTGTGCTCACCCTTTGGCTTGGGAATGAGCTGATATCTTGGTTGTTCGCCATCTTGAGTAGGGACAAGCTCGTTCCCTGGTTTGTAGATGATGATGGGTCCGTATGTTATGACGTCCCACATCATATCGTGATGCGCACAGAGAAAGCTCTTCAGTCTGAACTTCCATATTGCATAATCGTCTACCGAGAAGGTGGGAAGATTCCTGTTAAGATAAAAATCCATAGAAATATGCAGTATGTAATATTATGAGTTTTTCACAAAGAGGATCTGTTCAGATGACCACTGACAGATTATCAAGAGAGATCTCTTGATACAGAAACGGTGGTCTGTTGAACCACTGCTCTGATACCAATTGATGGTCCCTGAGCTAGGTATTTGGTGTAGAGGAGGGGGGGTGAATACACCAAATAGATTTCTGAAAACTTTTTCAAGTTAAATAACAGAGTTGGTGAGCTCAGTTATTGATCCAAATTTGAGAGGGTCGGTGGGTAAATAACTCAGCTGGCGGTGCGGAATGTGGTGGTTTGAAAACTTAGCTCGGTTACTTAGAAAAACTCAGCTTGAAAAGATTAACTTTATGTTTTCAGCTTAGTCAAGTTGTGCAACTTTCTGAGAGACACAGCTGTCTTTGGAGAGCAGCTGCGTATGCAGTTTTGATCAAATATGCAATGTAATGAAAGAGTTAGTACAAAACTGAATTTAAAAGGAAAGTAAAGAGCACACGAGTTTTTACGTGGTTCGGAGTAACACCTCCTACGTCCACGACCAGGTTCACTGGTAATTCACTACCACTTGGTTTCCAAGTACCAAGAAACTTCACAACTCTAACCCGAGCTGTGTTCCAACAGTTTGCGGGCACTGTCAACCCTAACCTTTTAGTTTACGGGTACTGAAAAAACCTTACACACTTGAATTTCCCGCTTCAAGCAAGTGTAACCTTGACCTAACCTTTCTGGGTAAAGAGGGGTTTGGTTTGGGGTTCCAACTGTGAACAAGTTCTTATAATTAAGAACTTTAGAGTATGATAAACTCGTTCAAAATCTAGGCTTAAGATATACAAAGATTTTGGCCTAGGGATCAGACGAAAAACTAAGCAGTTTCTGAACTAGAAACACTTTAAGATAAAGTGTTCTTTGAACTATGTAGAACTGCTTGAGAGAGCTTTTGAAAGATTGATGATTTCAGAGAATGAAAGCTTGTAGAGAGTTTTTCGTATTTCGTAACTTGATCCTGAGGTTGAAGACGGGTTTATATAGGTAGAGATTCAAGACTAGCCGTTGGAGGAGCCGTTTGAATCTTACCTACTCTTCTTAAATTCGAGATCTGCCGTTGGGCGAATCTGCACCTGTCTTCATTCGTGTCACATCCTAGGTCCTGAAGTCTAGGATGCTGATTCGGCAATCTCTCATTGGTCGAGGCGTGTTGTCTTCCTCTGACGCCGAGATCTTCTGCCTTTGGAGCTGGCTTTTGAATTCAGAGCTGGATTGGGCAAACTGACTAGAAGTGATGTCTTCAGAGTAAGTTCCCTTTGTTCTGTACAGCTGGACCGGCTGTGTTTTGAACTCAGCTCGAATTCTCTTCAGCTTGATCATGCTCTGCTGGAGGACTCAGCTGAAGGTTGAAGCCTGCTGTCTTCCGCTAGCTGACTCCTGCTGTAGACACAGCTGGGTCGACTGACACAGCTGGATCGACTGCTTTCTTCCGCTTCCTTAACCTGTAATCCTAGAAAATCTAAAGCTCAAACAGGCGAGCTGGAAAACACTACTTAGGTTGAAGCGATCATCTATTCGGTTGGAGAATCAGTTGGGTTATGGTATCAAATCAAAACCTTATAATTTTTCCAACAAGCACCTTCTCCAAATCAATCCTCAGTGGACGTTAAATCACAAGATTCGCACCAAACTCATATTCAAAAGGGAAAGGAAGTGGAATGCTGAAAATCAACCTAGCAAGAAATCATGGTATGAGCTGAGTCATCGGCAATCGACTCAAGAAAAATATAGATCTCCTATTGTTGGTCAAGGTAGCTCGTCTCAGAGACAGCAAGGAATTTCTCCATGCTCTAAGTGTGGAAAAATGCACCAAGGAATTTGCAGAGCAGGAAGTAACAGCTGCTATGCATGTGGGCAACCCGGTCATTACTCTTATCAGTGCCCAAATAAGCAGGAAGTGATTGGTGGAGGAAGACCTAATCAGTCTCAGCCTCATCATCTAAAGGCCATTGAAGGAGTCCCTCAGCCAAATCAGCAGCAGTCATCACAGCAAGAGGAGCAGCAGCAGCATCAGAGAGATTTTGATCTCAATCAGGAAACATGCATCAAGGATCAGGGCAATCTGACAGGTATGGGTTGGATGAGTGATGTACCTGTAATAATTATTTTTGATACTGGTGCATCACATTCCTTTATATTGAGTTCATGCGTAGATACTCTTAGCCTTAAATTAGAACGAACTAGCCAGAACTTTAGAGTATCGACCCCGACAGGTAAAGCTACCTCAGCCACGCATGTTTGCCCTAAAATTTGAGATTGGTTCCCTTAAGATGTCAGCCAAAAACCTTCTTGCCATACCTCAGAAAAGCTCATGTTGAAGCCAATGCATCAGGATAATGTGTATAGCTACCGAGAATTCAGCAAGTTGAAAAGGAAATATCCTTTGCTAAGAATAGATTATCTGACAAATCAGCTCTGAGGAGCTAGTGTTTTCTCAAAGATTAAATTGAGATTTAGCTGTTATCAGCTGAAGATTTGTCAAGAATATAAAAAAAAAAAAAAATCAACCATAGTAGCTAACGCCTTAAGCAGAAGGAGCAAACCCGTGTGGGAAAGTTAAGCCATTAGATATCCCAATTTGGAAGTAGGATGATATTACCATGGACTTGAAACCAGGTTACCTAAGTCCAAAAGAGAGAGGATACAACTATTTGGATGATGGTGATCAGACTGTCAAAATCTACTCACTTCATACCAATTTCAGTAATGCTTGGAACAAACAAGCTAACTCAGTTGTATGTTCATAAAATTGTGCGTGTGCACGATATGCCTAAATCGATCGTTAGATCGAGATTCTAAGTTTACCTCCCGTTTTGGAGAAGCCTGCAAAATTAAGTAGACATCAAAGTTGAATGTTAGCATCATATTTCATCCTCAGACGAATAATCGATTCAAGAGAATAATTTAAATTCAGAAGATATGTTCAGAACTGTTGTGTTAAATTGAGGTGTCCAGTGAGAACAAGTTTTTCTTTTCATTGATTTCGCGTATAACAACAGTTATTAAACGCCGATCGTCATAAGCGCCCTTATGAAGCTTTTTGAGGAAGAAGTGTCAATCTCTGCTTTTATTTAGATTGAAGTAGGTGAAAGTAAAGTATTAGGTCTCGATGTTATTGAGAAATTAATCAAGATAATTCGTCAAATTAAGTAATGGGTTAAGGAGTGCAAGATCATCAAAAGTATTATGCTGATACTCAGATGGAGGAGAAGATATATATATATAGGTGGAGATTCAAACTAGCCGTTAGAAGAGAGCCGTTTGAATCTTACCTACTCTCATTGACTTCTGGTCTTTCACCTACGAAGTAGGTCTGCATCTGCAGAGGCTATTTCTTCTCTGATTTGACCGCGTCAGATAAGATCTTCTTACATCGGGATCTTGTCTTGGAGAAGGTCTTCGTCTTCGAGCTGCTAAGCGTCTCTTCTGTGTTTTCAGCATCTTCAACTCTGCTGCATCTCGATTCTGAGCTGTCTTAGACCTGAGCTGTATCATCAACCTGAGCTGTGTCTTCAGCCTGAGCTGTGTCATTAACCTGAGCTGTCTTAGACCTGAGCTGTGTCATCGACACTAAGCTGGGTCTTTTACACTGAGCTGGGTCTTCGACACTGAGGTGGGTTTCCGTCATCGAGCTGGGTCTTGATACTGCTGAATCTTTGACTCTGCTTGGTCTGCTCTGCTGAGTTCTTCAGCTGTGTCTGCTTAGCTGTGTCTTCTGCTGTCTTCAGTGACTACCTGTAAACTTAGAATTTCTATAAGCTCAAACAGATGAGCTGGAAAGAGAACACTTGGGCTTGCGCAATCATCTACTCGGTTGGGGTCAGCTGGATTTTGGTATCAAATCAAAACTCTATTAATTTTCCCAACAGCATCTCAAACCCTAATGCAAATTCTCGGAAGAAAATACGGAGAAATGAATCGATTATGAAATAAATAAGATTATTATTTTTAATAATTAATTACTACTAAGAATAAATTAAGAAAATTAAATTCATAATTTTCTCAATTAAAATCAAGCGTAAATGCGCACATTGGTAAACATAAATTCTACTTCGTTAAAAAAAACCCGAGACGAAACAAGAATAATTAAATTCTACTTTTTCGGCAAAAATTAGGATTGCCGAAGAAAAATTATTAAAAAGGAATTTTTCTTCTTCTTAATTCTCTTATGAAATTAGAAATATTTTAGGGTTAATTATGCGAGAAAACGGGGTATTACATCTATCATATTGTTTTCAAATCATATTTTCCTAGAATCTATATGATAGGAGTAGAAAAGGAGGAAAAAAAAATCCTATAATCATAAAAGGTCACAAACGAAATCATATAATAAAATACCAAAACAAGAGGATTTATCGGTACGCACCAAATGCAATAGCTGCAGGTTTCCACGACATAAAAATATAGAATTATATATTAAAATCCTTTATTGTGTCTATTGTTTGAGAATAATTTACTTTTTGATAAATATGTTTTGTTCAATTACTTTTTAAATTTTTTTCATATAAATTATAACATAAAATTAGTCCCCATCGATTTTTGAGAGGCTACTTACTAGTTTAAGATTAATCTATCATACTATTCTCATATTTGGATTCATCAAATCATATTCGTCTTGAGTCTATATTAAAGAAAACAACACAAAAGGAGAAGAATCCTAAATTCTTAGAAAATCACAAACGAAATCTGATATACAGAATCCTATATTCAAATGTTATGTTGAGTTTATAATTTGAGAAAGTCATATGTGAGACGGTTCAAAGACATAAATTTAAACTTTATTCAATTATATATTTTTATCGATTGTTGAAAGATTATTTCACGATAAGATGGATCAGAACTTGATTCATTTATATATTTATATTTATATTTAATTACAAAATACTCCATCCGTTCCTTAAAAACATACACACCATTCTTTGGCACAAATTTTAATAATTCTACTTCCTCGTCTCCAAATAAGTATCCCGAGTCGCCAAAAATTTTGTTCCCAAATAAGTGTCATATTACACATTTCTATGCAAAAATTATACCAAATTGCCATATTTACCTCTTGACTCAAAGCTAAATGTTTGCCTTTTCGGTTTCCTATGCAATCATTAAGGATAAAATGAGTCATTTTGCCATTACCTTAATATACGCATTTTGGCTAGGACTGTAAATGAGTCAAGCCGTTCGTGAGCTACTTGACGATCGACTCGAAAAAAGCTCGTTCGGCACTTGACTCGATAACTAATCGTGTCGAGTTCGAGCATGAAATCAAGCTTGATAAATTTATCGAGTCGAGTTCGAGCATCGTATTGCTCGACTCGACAGGCTCGCGAATGTTTGCGAGCTTACAATCGAGTATGTTTACGAGCCTATAAATCGAGTTTTAGTCGAACATGTTCGCGAGTCTAATAATCGAGTTTTCTACATAAAATTAAAAAATTAGCTTTTAGTGAGCTCGAGCTCGAGCTCGATTAACATGTATCGAGCTAAATTTAAATATAATCGAGTTCTTGACGAGTCTGGCTCGAGCTCGAGCTCGAATACCTCGTTATCGAGTATTTGACGAGTCGAACTCGAGCTCGCTAATTTTGGATCGAGTCGAGCTCGATCACGATGGCAAAAACTTGACTAGAGCTCGAGTCGAGCTCGAGCAAGCGAATATTTAATCGAGTCGAGTTTGAGCAGACTAATACTCGGCTCGACTCGACTCGACTCGACTCGGCTCGTTTACATCCCTAATTTTGGTTGTCGGATCATTTATTTGTGGACACAGACAATAGTTGAGTGAGTGAGAAATCATCCAATTTTATGAGTGAGTTTTTTATGATTATAAATAGAAATTGCAAGTAGATGTTTATTTTTGGGAATGGAAGAAGTATATACCAACCTTGTCTTTTGTGGTGTAGTTTAGATAAGACGAAGTTAAAACACTTCATGCTGAGTCACATAGATACACTGATTTTGGATGTTGAAAAATTTATTACTATGTCACATGGAAAGTGAATTTTTTTCCCATTTTTTGCACTCTTTCGGAGAAGCTTTTCAGTTTATTACGTCTCCGTGGCTGCAGAAACCAATGACCAATGCATACAAAAACAAAGTAGAGTCTCTCTCAAGAAAAAAAAAAAAAACAAAGTAAGTCCAGCTGTACAGAAAAGTCCAAAATGTTACATCAACATAAACCAAAATGACGACGCAACGAAGGCGACGTTGATTTTGATAGAGATAGTTCCTTTACTCGTTCAACAGTTGAAGTTTTGTGATTTGGTTTGATTACACACATAATATTTATACATAATTTCAAGAAAAACGAGTTGATATACTGTTATATATATTTTTTATTTTTGAGAGGGTGTGGTATTTGATTTTGTTGATCATAGCAAAAGTGCGTCGTGTGCGTGAAAATGGCGAACGCTGGTGATTTGGTGGGGTTTGTGGGGTTGGATGAGATTTCTTTGGAATTGGCTGCTTCTCTTTTGCACTCTGGCTATTTTGTTCAGGCGTTTGAGGTTTCACTCTTCAATTCTCTCTTCTTTCCTTTCCTTTTGTTTTTGGTTTTTTGTTTTGTTTTGGTTTCTGGTGCTTAATTATTCTTCTTTGTTTTTTTTCTTTCTGTTTTTACTGTGTGTTTTTTTTTTTCGTGAGTTTTGACGTACAGTGTAATTCTAGACAGTCTCAATCCAATTGAATTCGACATTTAGTTCAGAAGTTTAATCAAAGCAATTTAGACCAACCTTTTTGGTAGTATTCATGCGTAGAGTTTAATCAGCAATTAGAGAGGATCATTGTTGATTCGTATCGATGAAATCATTATGGAAATGTAGTTTGTAGCTTAGAGAGTTTCAAGCGAGTGATATAATGGCTAACTCGTGCTTAAAACCTCAACCTCGCAGGCGTCCAGTCAGCTGATGGATGACTTCTCTAAACTCGGGGGTAAAAGGTGTGCCAATCTGATTGAGACGAAGCAAGGTAGATGACCTTTTAATGCATTTTTCCCTTTGGAACTAAGCTGGACTTTGCAGTAAAGTTAATATATTGAATTTTTTGCACCAACAGCTCAAATTAAGTAATCTGTTCTTACTGATTTTTGGATATTCTATTCTACTGATAGGAAAGTACTTAATTCAACTGTAAGCTTAGCAATTTTTATTTGGCCAAACAAATTTAGCTACCTCGAAACTTGGCCATGTCTGTCAGAGATGATTGCTGAAGATTATGATGTTCAAGTGTTCTTGTGAATTGTCTTGTCAGAAAAAGTATTCTTGTGAATTAGTTGGTTGGTGCTCAGAGTAAGGAACTTAGTTACATTGATACTCGTTCTATGAAGATTTAGTATTCTCCATATATGCTTGTATAAATTTATAGTTTCATTAAGAAGAAACTACTGTACTTATCATAGTCCCGTAGCCCCTCTACAAGTTCCCTTTTCTTTTGGAGCCTTTGTAGCACTGTTCTGCCTTCATTGAATTACCACTTATCATTTCTTTCTTCCTTATAATTTGTTCTCTGTTTCTATGATTTCCACTTGGAAACAATCTACATTGAAACCGATCCTACTGAGGGTCCACCAAAACTAAATCATCTTCCGTCAAGTAGCTTGAGCAATTTCAGCATTTCTCAGTTTATGTGGTGCACATGTTGATTCTTTTTTCTTTTTTTTTACCCCCCTTCTATTGATGCAGGTGTTAATGCCTTGGTCACACTTGTATCTCACGTTGATCAAATAAATGATCTCTTTCATGGTGATGAGGGTCTTCTAAAAGGTTCTCACAAGCTTGTGGCTAAAATCCTTTTTACAGTGTGGCACCTTAATTTTTGGAATGCGACTAATGTGTTTGTTCACCCCTAAATCCCAGGATTGCCAAAAGATGTAATCATCATTATCCACTCAACCATACTTCCCGTACACATCGAGAAGTTGGAGAAAAGTCTCACAGGCAAATTACATTTGATTGCATATTGAATGTTTTGATTAATGAATTATTATTTTCTCACACATATAAATGGTTTAGTTAATATATTTGTTGGCTGCCTCTTTTGTGTCTTCAGAACAATTGTATTTTGATTGTACTCTCATCATCACTTACTTGGTCAATTCATAAGATTCCTATTTTTCTTTTTGAGCAAAGCCAGCTTCAGATCCATTAATTTGTTTTGATTAATTTCATTTCTCACAATGATTTTCCAGTATGTTATTTTGTTAACCAACACGAATGTATATTGATATTTTATGGATGTTATTGTTTTGTTTTAAAATGTCCTCTATTTTAAAACAAATATGTTTTTTTCTTTTTCATGTCAGGAATCTTCTTATATTTGTTGATCTATTTATCTGCACAGAGTTATTATGTTTGTTAGAAATGTCACTCTGATTTATAGTCTTTAAGAGGAGTTGGGCTGAGCTTACATGTGATATCTGAGATCATATAAGGTGTTTTGATAAAACTTCCATTGAAGGGCTTATGAGATCCTGAAGCAGTAGTTGTGAGAGAAAAAAAAAAAAAATTGTAGAAGAAGACATTGTGATCTCCTTATTCAGAAAATAAAAGCTTATGTTAAAATAAGACGTTAAGTTTATAATCTTCAAGACTATCGTATTAGATATACAAGCTTGTGAGAATTTAAACTATTTTACCCATCCCTTTTGTGTTACTAAGAGATAAATCTCGGTACTAGCTACTTACTCGCTGAAACACTCTTAGTTAAATTCACTTTTGTATATTAGTTCTTGTATTCGTGTTTGTAGGATTATGGATTGGTTTAAGAGAGCTTATTTTGCATGTTGTCTGATGCATTTTCCCATTTTATGAAAGCATGTTGGAAGTTACGAATCAATGCTCATATTTATAGATTTCTCTATAATATAATTATATTGCTGATGACCAACAGGACATAAGGTTTGATATTTGAATATTTATATTTATCAATTCTTATGGTTATATAAAGAGGTGAAAAGACAAGAAATACATACATATAATAATTAAAGCCACTGGTCAAATTTACAGATATTGTTCTGACAAAAATGAGTTATATATAGCTTTCGCTAGTCATTTCCTTATAATAGTATTTTTCCATTAGCATGCTTCTGCCTAATGTTAGAATATCTGTATTCTGCTTATTCATTCTTCTTTCTTTGCCTACCCCCATATGTAGATAACAGCTTGTTATGAATATTATCTTGTTTGGTTCTCATTTATTTCTCTTAGATAAGCACTATGAATTTAGAAGTGCACATAACACATAAGTAGTTTCTTTCTGGTTCCAGTAATCAGCAAAGAGAAAAAGTTCCACTCGAAGATCATAATAGCATGAATGGCAGACTCAAGCGAATAAAATTTCAAACTTTACCTATACTATATTGTCCTGTATTACATTTTATGCCCCTGTTATTTACTTTAGTCTTTGCGATTGCAGAGGATTATCATATGGAGATTATTGTTGATATATATGCCTTAAAAGCAGTCTCTGAAGTCTCAAATGGAAAAGTCATGGTAAAACTTTGGAATGATTTTATTTTAACACATTATTGTTATATTGGCATCCTCAGTCTTTCATGCTAAGCTGTTTCTCCTTTTGGTTGATTATTTATCTTCAGATTATTTCTTCTGGACGATCAGAGTCGACCTCTAGGGCAGAGCCCATCCTTTCAGGTTCAGTTTTCCCTTTTCTCTTTTCTTTCTGTGTTAGGTAAATTCTGCTCATACCACATGGAAGTTGTAATGTAAACAATTATCATAATTCTGAGTGCAACTTTTATTTTTTGAGCAGCTATGGGCGAGAAACTTTTCGTATTTGAGGGTGACACAGGTGCTGGCAGGTGTGCTTTCTTCTGGGTCCTAAGTCTTCATTTTACATCTCAAACAAGAACCATTTTGTTTGTATAACAATTTATTAATATCATTTATTAGAACAAAAGATCTATTGTTTGACTATTTCTTGAAGCAACTGGGTAAACAAATCCATATTGTACCATTATGCTCATTGTTTAATTAGATAAATACACTACTTGTTACTTATATTTATGTTCTGTATTTTACTTGCAGCAAGAGTAAAATGATAATTGAGCTTCTTGAAGGAATTCACCTCGTAGCTTCTCTTGAAGCCATCTCTCTAGGTACTCAAGCTGGGATACATCCATGGATAATATATGATATCATCTCCAATGCAGCTGGAAACTCATGGTGAATAATTTGTAACTGCTCCTATTATTTCTTTACCAGGCATCTGGAAGCACATTATAATTGCTCAATTTTTGTTTTCTAGACTCCTGATTACAAGTCTTAGTGAACAGGCTAGTTAGTCGCACACTCTATTGCTAGTTCCCTTATACGGACAACTTTCTAATGTGCAGATAGTTCCATTTAGTAGTGTTCCAGCTCTCTGCTGGTCACTGTGACTTGTAAGGTTGTTTGGTCACGTATTTTTCCTATGATTTTTATGTCCTTGCACATCATCAACCTTTTGTGGGGTAAGAGGATAAGTTAGACTTGTAAACAATTGCAGCCTAATTTCTATTCTGGTCCTCTAGATCTGCATTTTCTTGTCTTCCTTTCTTGTTTTATCGTGAACATTTTTATGAAAATTATAAACCATCTAACAATCTGATTGGTCTGTTTTTTTTTTGGCCCAAATGTTTTGCAGGGTTTTCAAAAGTTACCTCCCCAATCTGTTACGGAGTAATATGTCCACCACTCATCTCCTCCGTGCTTTTGACCAAAATTTGGTAAGATATCAAAATATTTTTAAATGAAAAGATTCTTGTATGGCCATTGAAATATAAGTAGATATGACATTTCTCATTTACTATACTGATTTTTATCAAATACTTGCTATGGTTTGATGGAGAGGGAAAAGTTTTCTGAACCAAGTTATGGGATTAATAAGCTTCATATCGTTCAAGCACAATTACAGGGAGAAAGGGTGGGGGGATGGGGGAGGGTTGTAGAAGCTACATAAAGGAACACAACACAATTTTTTTCCGTTCTTGCAAATTGCAGCATCCTGGAGTAATACCATTGACAAAATGCGTTTCAGAACTTATCCAATTTGTTTCATTGTGGTACATTTGCAGATGAAGCAAATCATAATGCAGTTTTAGTCTCTAGGATCGCCATAGAATGAGACTCAGGTTGGATCTAATTAAAAGAAAGTGACTGTAACACTGAACAATTGAAAGGATTTATGTATGAAACATAAGTGTAGGTTGTAGATTATACACCAAGTTGAAGGAGCTCAACATAGCAGGATGAATGAGATTCAACGTGCACTATAGTATGGTGATCTTTGTTGGAGAATGTACGAATTAGAACATTACCATGATTGAGATAGATCAAACCCGGTTAAGGATTTGAGGCTTAAAACTAATTTGAAAGTACAATTTAGGGCCTTATTATGGAGCTTTGTTTCTAGATTTTAAATTTAGGAGAAAGGTGGGGTAGAATGAGAAGAGAGAGGGAATGCTCCATCCAAGAAGTTTCTTATCGTTTCGTGATTCTGCAATTTATAAATTTGATGCTTCCATTGCAGTTTTGTAAAAAGCCCTGTCTAGCATGCCTGGTCTCAGTCTGCCGTTTGCCTTCCACATTTCAAAACTTAAATATATTCTAAAATTTCTCAAAGAAATTGATTGCATGAAGTAATTTTTAAGTATGCCTTAAGTAAGCCTGCTTAGGTCCAACTCCACCCAGGCCCCTCCTAGGCTCTAGGCCCCAATCTGCTGACTGCGCTCAGTGCTTTTTAGAACATTGAAATGTAAGATACCCTTCAGGAAATCTTAATATATTGAATGCCACTTAGTGTAATGATACAGTACAAAAGTGAAGCATAGTAATTTCAATTGATCTTGGAAAGATGAATCTGCATCTGCTACAGTTCAGTACATGACAGAAGATTTGCTAGTGATCTTAATCATCACCTGGAGTATTGTGTAAAAGTTTGGGTAGTTTATACTTTATACCAGGTCGACTCAGCTTGTGAGACTTGTCATAGTACTCAAATGTTGGCATAATTTTCTAAATTTTACCTTATGAATACTTGAGATTCTTCAGTTTTGAACGTGAATTTGCATGGTGGCATGAAAGGTATAATAGTCATTTACAGTGAATTGATTTCTCGAGCAGTAAAAGGACATTTGTCGCCTGTTTTAGGGATTTAAGGAATATATTAGAAATATGTGCAGGTCTAGTAGGTTATTTTACCTCAACATCTTTGATGAGCCAATAACACTGAACATCAGGCATTTTAATTATCAAGAAAAGGCTGCACAGATTTTCAACCCTTTAGCCCCAGATTTAGGTCAAGCCCCTTGGTGGAATCATGAACTGCAAATCAAAATACAACCAGGACAGAGAATTGAATGTTACATGTTGGAAAAGAAGGTGGTTTCATCAGAAAAAAAGGGTCAAATTAGTATGGGATTTATCATTCCAGCTGTAAGTCAGTTTCTTTGAACTGTAAGGAATAAAGTGTTTTCCAAAATTGTGAAGAATCATTTGAGAGAGTTTGGAGCAGGGTTAAGTTTAGGGTTTCTTGGAGGACTTCACTTCTAGCTAAGAAAAAAGAAAAGAAAAGAAAGAAACACAATGCCAACCCTCCACTTCTCCATAATAAATATGTACATTCCTGGAAAGACGAAAGGCTTTAAGAATAGCTAAGTGTCTAACCTTAAACATAAAGAAAACTCAACTGAGCAGATTCATTTTACTTATCTCTCCTTTATACTCTAGATGCCGAGGCACGATTCTGAATAGAATTTTGTAAGCATATTTTTTTGGGTTGTACAGTTCAGTGATCTTTATCTGTATCACTGACGCATAACTTTGGTTGGTTGCATTTGTCTTTTGCCAACAAATAAGTGTGATTAATTTTCATGTGTATTCTAGGGAATAGTACTGGAGATGGCAAAATCACTGATATTTCCTCTCCCACTTGCAAGTATTACTCACCAACAGATCCTTGCAGGTATATCATACATATCTTAAACTTAGTCTAGGTTTATTCTGTAGTCAAGAATATCATACATTTCCTAATTCAATATGATTTCTGCTTACCACTATCTTCTTTACAGGATGTACTCATGGTGTGAAGGAAGATAGTAACGCCACATTGCTCAAAGTAAATGATGATACTTACTAGTTGAGATGCTTTACTGTTCCTTACTCCGATACTTTGATTAGTTATCTCGAATTGCAAATGTATGTCACAGGTCTGGAAGGAGTTATCTGGAGTGAACATCATAGATTCTGCCAATGCAAAACTCTACGATCCAGAGGAACTGGCTGAGCAGTTATCTGCTAAATCAAAAACTGCAAAGCGAATTGGATTTATTGGGTTGGGAGCAATGGGATTTGGAATGGCAACGCATTTGCTGAAATCAAATTTCACTGTACTTGGTTATGATGTAAGTGTAGCCTTAATGTCACTCTGTGTTCCTTGCTAAAATACATCTCAACATGAAACTCTACCTAGTACTGCAATGTTTGACCAATTTCGTGTACTATATGCATTATATATATACTAGTTTCCTCCAAAACTGAGCAACTTGTTTTAAAATGCCGTTACAAAGAATTTGTAAGTTCTCAGTCCATAGTGACATTGAATAATGAAATATATTCACTAATATCATCTATGTAAATAAGGATCTGCCCATCAGATTTGCTGGAGCCTAGGACTAAATCAAATCTAAATTTGCAGAAGAGGAATTTACAACGTGGTTATTGTGATTAGAAAGGATGTGCACGGACATCTACGTACAAATCAGGCATATAGAAATTGCGCGTGATTGTGTGATAGCTTAGGATTAGGTATGCATAATTAATTAAATTCTTTTTTATATTACTAGTGTTATGCTACACCTTGTATCTAAAGTCCTACTCGAACTATATCTTGCCTGACCTGGTAGTTGGAATTTTGATGTCAAACTTTGGCCTAGATGGTCCGGCGGTCCCTTCTTAATCAAATATGAAGAATGAAAGTGAAGGAGAAAGTGTGGCTTTAAATGTTTTTGGTTAGGCCTCTGCTTTTCAGTTTGTTTTATGTGGTTTACACTGTGAATTAGTTCACCATAAACTTCTCCTCTCAGTAGGAGACTTACAAGGTACCTGTGTTCCTTTAAGAAAAAAAGTAAAGTTTACTATGGAATATATAACTGTGAAATTAGGAAATTTGAATAAAGTATGAGATGTAAGTACTACTTTTTACTCCATTTGTAACTTGCTTACACTCTTCAAGAAGAGCTAAATTGCTCCGAATATGGATTATGTTGAGATTATGTTAGTTTGGCGTGCTTGTTGCAGCTGATGTATTCTGAAAATTTACTCCTCATGAAAATAAACTTCTTTTCATTATCCATTCTATGTGTGATTCATTAAGTAAACGAGTTAGAGCTTTGGGACCAAGACTCCTATTTTAAAGTTCAAGAATCTTCAGAAGTAATGGAGAGTTTCTTCCTGTCTCTAATGAGTAGGTGTACAAACCTTCACTATCTCGATTTGAAAATGAAGGAGGCATAGGAGGGAGCAGTCCTGCAGAAGTATCCAAAGGTAACTATACAAATTATTGGTTGGGGGGGGGGGGGGGAAATTTCTCAAAGCCTAAGTACTGACTTACAGAAATTGTACGAGTGTTGGGTTTTTCATCTGTCTAACCATAACATGTGGACTTAACATTCTGGGTATTAACAAAGTAAAATTTCATACTCAATAGCATAACCTGTTGCTCATGGGAATCCAAACGAATAGTATCTGCCATGCAATATTCTGCCTTCCCTTTCAAGGACAATGATATCTCATATAAAGTTACTAGTTTGTTCTTTCTCTAAGAAATTGACTGCTGTATTTGAAAGCTGAAAATATTAAGTACTTAAGATTCTTGAAACCCCAAGACCACACTTTCTAATGTGGACTATGAATTTTCATTCCATGAAGTCGAAGGGTCAAAAAAGTCAAAGACAATCTTCCTTGACATTTTTCAGTAGGATGTTTGAGATTTTCCATAATTGTTTCTGACATAATGGTTATCTCCAGATGTCGATGTATTGGTCTTAATGGTGACAAATGAATATCAAGCTGAAAGTGTTCTGTTTGGGAAAAATGGTGCTGTAGCAGGTATGATTCTTTGGTTCCTCTTGATGTTGAGCCCTTCCATCTGGGATTTCTATTTTTGACTGTTTCTTGGTGCTGCAGCCCTTCCATCTGGAGCAACTATTATCCTTTCATCCACTGTATCTCCGGCATTTGTCAGCAAGCTAGAACAAAGATTGTTAAGTAGGTCTACTCTATTCCTTGGGTTATCCTTCAATAAAAATAAAAGGCTAATTTTCACTTAAATAACCAAACTATTTAACTTGTCACAATTGTATTCCAAATTATTAAAAATATCAATTAAATAGCTAAACTATTCAACTTTTCACAATTGTATTCAAAACTATTAAAAATATCAATTAAATAACCAAACTATTGAACTTTCCACAATAATGTTCTAGGTCAAACTTCCGGCGACGGAAATCCAAGGTGTCACGCTGGAAACTTATATGGAATTTAAAAAAAATAAAATAAAAGTCCACATCAAAATACAACAAGACAAATCTAAATAAAAATAAATAAAACATTTAAAAGAATGATTCTCTCTCTTTGCAATCCATGCTCCGTCCCCTTCTCCGCCCTCGACCACCGCCGCTCTGGTCATCTCTGGCGACTCCTGCCTCGCCCCGGAACACCCCCTCCCGGCGGCGTATGACGATTCCTAGGCCGCCCTCGAATGGCTATGCTCCCATGCCGGTGAAGCTCAATTTCTTAACACAAGGGCTAAATACCACTGTCGTACACCGCCGGGAAGGGGTGTTTCGGGGAGAGGCGGGAATTGACGAAGATGACCAGAGCGGCAGTGGTCGAGGGCAGAGAAGGGGATGGAGTGTGAATTGCATAGAGAGAGAGAATCATTCTCTTAAATTTTTTATTTATTTTTATTTAGTTGTTGTATTTTGATGTGGACTTTTATTTTATTTTTATTTTGTTTTAAAATTCCAAATAAGTTTCCAGTGTGACACCTTGGTTTCCATCGCCGGAAGTTTGACCGGAATATTATTGTGAAAATTTCAATAGTTTGGCTATTTAATTGATATTTTTAATTGTTTGGAATACAATTGTGAAAAATTGAATAATTTAGCTATTTAATTGATATTTTTAATAGTTTGGAATACAATTGTGAAAAGTTAAATAAATTTGGCTATTTTAAGTGAGAATTACCCAAAATAAAATATCATCTCTAGACATGTTAGATGATTATGATTTATGTTGAGCTGTGTTACACTCAAATCAAAATTGCGAAAGATATCACCTAATTATCAATTAAGCTTTACATCAAGTTTCCAAATTTATGTTGTTCTGGCCACTAGCATTAATATGCTTTTGCAAGCTCTCTTCATAATTACCTGTTTAAACAGTAGGTTTTGTCACCAGTTTAAGGTAGAAAGATCTGAAGCATCATTTCAGATGATACGTATTTGGTACTTTGATTAATAAGTTTCCATATCAATGTATCTTTTGTGGAACTTCAAACTCTGATGGTGAATGTGGAAACAGTGAGAACTGTTTACGTTCATGGAAAATCTCATGATGCTGGGAAATTCTGTTACTGTTCTGTTTTAATATCCAATTCTAGGGATTACACATGATCTCTTCAACCATGATTTAGGGATCATTAGGAATCAAGAACAATTAACTAATAATACAAGATCAGAATTAATTTTTAATTGATTATTCTAATGTTTTTAATTTGATTTTTTGTAATTATTTCATTCCTTTCATTCTTCACATTTGTAATTCATCCGTATTTGTACCTATAATAAAAGAGCATTACTTTACAAAATTGGTTTTGCCTAATACACTTAATTTTAGGGCAATAGTGTAATTATATATTATTTATGAGAAATATAATACGTTGTTAGGATTTAATTTTAAATTTATAATAATTATATTAATAGTGCTGTCTCATTAGGATTCTTCCTTATTATTATTTCTAAATTTATGTTAGAATTACAATTCATACTATCTATTTAATTTTTATATTAGAAGTATGATATCCTTCTATATATATGCCAAGGGCAACATAAATTATCTTAACTATTTCTTATAAACATAGAACAAACCGAGAGTGCTCTTTAAAATTAAGTATTTTAGTTATTCTTATTTTTTTCCTTCCCAGCAATTGATGAAAAAACCTTACTAAAAATGATAAATATTACTATAAAGTAATAAAACATATAATATGCTTAGCAAAATCTTTTAATTAGAACTAAGTATTATTTTACATGCGAATGCACTTACTTTTTGATAGCGAACATTATATAGGTTCTCATTGACATAAAAGAGAGATAATAATCAATCATTGTAAGTCTTCATATTTTGCATGCGAATCCAGTTCAAAACAATGTTGTCAAATATCCGCCATATCGGCGATATGGCGGATGGCGGTGGCGGTTTTTGAGAACACCGCCATAATTATATCATAACGTGGCAGTTTTTTATGGCAGCTTGTGGTGGCCGCCATGCCCATGGCGCTATGGCGGTCATGGCGGCCGATATGTGATTATGGCGTTTTTTGAGTAATTTTTTTTTAAAAAAGAAGGGTTTACAGCAACTTAAACTCATTTTTTTCCCCATCTTTTTGCGCTATCGCTTATTGCTAGCGGCGAGTAGCGACTGCTCTCTCTCCATCTTCTACCTATTCCTTCTTCCGCCTCCTAAACCCCAAACCCACGAGTCCGGCGACTGCGGCGTGAGCTCTGGCGAACTCAGGTGGCCTCCGGAAAGCTCCGGCGACGACAATAGGTAAATTTTCAAAAAAGAACATTGATCATGGGAAAAAGAAAAGAACTATCAATTGGTGTTGGTCAGGATAGAAGCTCTAAGAAAGGCACAACTACATCTTTAAGATCTTAAGGTAAGGATAAAGCTGTTGAAGATGATGATGAAGCAGTTGAAGTGGAAAATTATGTACGAGGTCTGATTGATTAGCCATATTCTGAAGGAGAAGAGGAAGAGGGATTTGCTACGTTGAATGATCAAGAAGAAGATGATTATGTTGGGGTTGATGAGGAAGAATAGACATCTAATTATCTATATATGTGTTATGCTTTATGACTTTATGATTTTATATTTGTGTTAAAACTTAAGATATTATGTGTTTTCTATTATTTTATGATTTTCTGCATTTTTAATTTCTTAATTCTTATATATATAATATATATTTTTTGAATTTTCTATCGTCCGATATATCCGCCATATCATCTGCCATATCTTTCATGGCGCTTTTTTGGGAAACCGCCATGACCCGCCATCCGCCATCGATAACATTGGTTCAAAATGATTAACTACATTATATCTTTGTGTTCCTCTTTTCTCTTTGTTATCACATGTCCCACAATTTAATATTTGATCACATGATAAGATTATAATTGAGTAGATACCCTAGTTTTATCGAATATAATGAGGCTATATCTAAGAAAACACTGAAAAAGAGAGGTTATCTGCCATATTTTCAGTTAATCAGATTAAAATTAGTAATCTCTTTTCACACATTGAAGCAGGATGTCATTTCTACTCCTGAGAATATTATATTGACATACCTCTACTTCTTACAGATGAACAAAAGAATTTCAAGCTGGTGGATGCTCCAGTCTCTGGGGGTGTGAAGAGGGCTGCTAATGGAACACTTACTGTATGAGTGTCAAACTCTATCGTATCTCTATTATGAAAGAACATTAATGTCGCCTCATACACTGGGAGCGTTCCTTGATAGCAATTGATTATATAATTCTTCGTGTCAGATAATGGCATCAGGTACTGATGATGCTCTGGTGCATGCTGGTTCAGTACTTTCAGGTTGAGAAAACTGTGCTTGATAGAATAAATTAATTTCTGATCCTGATTTGTCAATTCCGAAATATCATATTGAAATTAAAAGTATTTTGATTGGTTCTTCTACAGCATTAAGTGGGAAGCTTTATATCATAAATGGAGGTTGTGGAGCTGGAAGGTAAATCTGATGCTTTACATTCTGTAGTGTATTGTGACTATATCTTGGACATCTTTTCCAGTAATTGAATATAAATTAATAAAATATTCTTTTATGTGGAGGTAATTTATTATGACTTGAGGATACATTTTTATTTCCATGTCAGTCAAATTCTGTAGTTTGGCAGCATTAAGCTTTAAGTTGGTTTCAATTAGAGTTTTCAAAATTTGGCCGCTGAGAAGTTTTGTTTCTTTGAGTAAATCAAAAGATATGATTTTTTTGCTTTACATATATACATTCTCTTTATCTTGCAAACTTCATCCCGAGCAAATTCTTCAGCAATCCCAGATCTCAACCTCAAAACTTGTCTAAGTTTTCATTTGATCTTGCTAATACGTCAGTAGCATCAACACAAACAATTGTGATTTTAATCCAACTTCCCTCTTTAGTGTGTATGAAGAACATGATCTGATCTGCTGGACTTTAACTGTTAAACAGTGGCCACAAGTGTTTACAGCCTTCCAAAGCATTCAGACCACACTCTTGGTGATTGTATATGCCACTGTAGAAACTTTGAACATGGCCAAAGTCATGTTGCTGTAATTCTAGGGATTATACTGTTTTGTAATAATATCCAATTTTTCCATGTACTTGTCTATTACCTCATGTCTTGTATTATTTTTTATGAACTTCCATAGCCTGGCATTTGACCATAAATACCCATTTTAACCCAAGAATTTTTTGTCTACATAAATCCTCTGTCTGCCAGTTGCACTTCTGGCATGAGTTCATCTCTTAAATCATAACCATTTTCCTACAAGGACCACAAAAAGCTTTCTGGATATTCCACGAAGCCCTCATTTAGTGATTGGTGTTTCGGATGCTTTCAAGATAGAGGAAATAGTAATCTTGGAATAAAAATGAGTCATGGTGAAGGTTTAAGAATTGTGGGATATAGCGTAAAAATTTATTAAAGTTTTCTATTTCGTCATTTTTCTTATTTAAAGGATCTGTATCAGAGAAAGAATCTTAACTCCACACACCTTCTTATGTACAAATGTAAGGAGATATTGTAGGAAACTGATGACAACATAAAATCTCAGTAATTTATTTTCCTGATTTTGACTTTGCACTAAATCATTTTAAAAACATATGTCTATAACTTTATGCCTTAATTTGGTGATGTTATCATGGAATACACCCCTTTCTAATACAAGTTTTCTAGTGGTGTAAAAATGGTCAATCAACTACTTGCTGGAGTTCATATTGCATCAGCAGCAGAAGCAATGGCATTTGCAGCTCGGTTGGGCCTGAACACTAGTCAGTTATTTGACATCATCAAGATGAGTGCTGGAACGTCATGGTAAGTTATATACATATTCAAATCCATCAATTTATTCCCCATCAGAAGAACTAAGAAGACTTTAGCTAATTCTTACTCTGTTTTCTTTGTTTGATTTCATAATTTTGCTTTCCTTATGATAGTTTCATAACTTTAGGTGATTTGTCCGATGGAGACATGGAATAACCAACCTTAGCCTTAAATTGTGCTTTTATTCTGAAGAATGTGTTTGTCGTGCTTCATGCATAATATACTAGTCCGACTTAGTTTCTTGTATAAATCTATATTTGCTATTTGCTACCTCTTTCAGGACACAAATTTTGGTATTGGAATATTTCCTGAATTCCTAATTTTACACCTCCTTGTTTTCATTTCTTCTCATGTTTTCTAATTTGTTAAAGCTTATTTCACATTGTTAAAATTTATCGGTTTCCTTATTTCATGGATAATAAGAAAATAGTGTTGTATGAACTCTAGTTATATATGGATAAGAACCTCTGCTTAGAGCTGGAGAAGGATCCAGAGCATATATATTCTTTTTATGAATGAACCGCACTCAAAGTTCTAGGGATTGAACTTGTATAATATACATTTGTTTTCTGTTCTGTGAAAATATGCATGCTAATATCACTACCTGTCATGTTCTTAGGAAAGCTCAATTTACTCTTTTACCAACTTAGGCTAACCATTTTGACAAAGTGAGGACGGATGACGAGTAATTTTTAACGGAGCTTGTTGTGTCTCCATATTGCTACTGGCCCCACTCTATGGACCTGGGGCATTGCAATATCACTTACAGAAGTTTTTTTAAGAGCTCTCTAGTAGAGCCCCTTGATTTTAGCATCTGTAAAAAGCCTTGTAAAAGCTAAGGCTCTAAGTTGTCATAATGGGAATCCTGCTGAGGCTAATTATCCTTCTCAATATTTATGTTTCCTTGGGTCAGCCCCTTTGCTTTTCAGAGCCCACTTTATGCTATATTTTTAACGGAAACTCACCATTGCTTTTCATATTTAGTTTGAAGCAATTCATTTCATGCTTAAATAACGATCACTAATGAATTAAATTAAATTGTACTTTATCTACCACAGGATGTTTGAGAATCGTGGTCCACACATGGTGGAGGATGACTATACACCATTATCTGCCCTAGATATCTTTGTGAAGGATTTGGTAGGACTGAATTTATTCTTCTGAGTTGTGTATAATTCACACGAGTTTACATCATCATAATCTTGTACAGGGCATAGTTTCTCGTGAAGGCTCATCTCGCAAGGTTCCACTTCATGTGTCAAATGGAGCACATCAACTGTTCTTGGCAGGTAGGCCGATTGAGGTCATCTTCATTCATCTCTTTAATTATCATTTGTTTTGATGAAAAATCCCTCTGCATTTGTTGCAAGTTCAACATTTATCAAAACCACTGGTAAACTACACTACTTTTGTACTTCAAATTGTACTATTTAAAGTTTACTCCAAACTCAACTAGACAAGCAACATGTAGAATTTTTTTTCTATTGTAGATATCTACAATTGAATATTTGTAGACATGAAAAGGAGAAGCATGCTTTTTTATCCATAAAAAGACTTATATAGCTCTAGTCTAAAAAAACATGAAGCTGCGCTGACCAATTTGTATAAATATTTTGACCTCATTTATGGGGAGCCCGCCAATTCCCTTTTCTTTGTGGCTAACTTCATAGAAAAAACTACAATCGCCACGTCTTTATGGCTAATCTTGTTAATCTTATCTTTTTTTTCCACATTCTTTAGATAATTGATTTAGTTAGCAAGAATAAAGGGAATGGGACAATTATGCACTTTATTTCCTAAACCATAGAGTTAGGATTAATCTATTTAAGTGAAGAGTCCTGCCTTGTGCTCAGGCACCTTGTATTGAGTGTTTCTTTAAATACATTACCAATTCTACCTGTTACAGTATTTAATGTATATATGTATCTTACCTTATTTAGAGTGTAGCCCTAGCCCTAGTAGTTTAGTATATATATGTGTCTGTATCTTCTATTCTATACACTGAATAATACTCTCACTTTTCTCCCCAATATGTTGGATATCTCTTTTCTCTACATGGTATCAGAGCGGGAACGATTCCTGCTGTGACCCGCGTTTCTCTTTGCCACGATACCGCTGATCGAAAAAAAAAAAAAATTAACCCTAATTTTTTGGGCGCCGCCACTCCTCTCCAGCCGCCACCGCTGCCGCGCCGCCTTCTCTCTCCTGCTGCTGTTCTCAAGCCGTTGCATCTCTTTCTAGGGTTTGATTCTCTACCCTAATTTGTGAGCCGCCACCCTCTATTCTCCAGCCACAACTGCTGTTCTCCAGCCCCTACTACATATTATCTTCTCCTAGGGTTTGATTTTCAATCCTACTCTTTCTACATCATGGCTGATTCGAAGTCTGCTACTCTAGGAACCACCATCAAATTGAATGGTTCCAATTATCTTCTATGGTCTCGTGCCTTTCTACTGTTCTTAGGCTCTCAGAAGAAAAAGATACATGTCCTCAACGCTCCTATTGATTCTCAGGATGCCAAGTATGATGCCTGGTGTGCCGATGATTGTGCTGTCATGACATGGCTTTTGAATAGCCTTGAGGATTCTGTCAGTAAGAACATCATGTTCTTGGAAACCGCTAAAGAAATGTGGGATACATTGAAAGAGATGTATTCCAACGAAAAAAATGTCTCTCGTGTCTTCGAATTATATGAGAAACTTTTCTCTCATACTCAAGGTGGCAAATCAGTCAACGACTACTTCTCTACACTCAAAGGACTTGCTGATGAAATCCTCGTCAACCATCCACTATCCTGTTCTGCCACCGAGCGAGCAACTCAATGGGAAGAATTCATGGTTGCCAAGTTCTTGTCCGGTTTGGATAGTGATCTTCGATCAGTTCGTGACAGCCTATTATCTAGTGATAATGTTCCCTCATTATCCAATGCCCTATCTCGTGTGCTGCGTGTGTCAACTGGTCGTGCAGACGATGTTGTTCCTCCCAATTCTTCAGCCATGGCTGCTCGGGGACAAAATCTTAATGTTACTGGCTCGTTTCTACCTTCCAACACGGCTGTCCACGGTCAAAATTATGCTCACGGTCAGAATTTCAATGGTAGTCGTGGTCGTGGCCGAGGTGGAGGTGGACGTGGCCGTGGTGGACGAGGTTGCGGTTCTGATCGTCTTTGTGAATATTGCCATCGTACCAATCATACTTCTGAGAACTGTTGGGAAACTTTTGGCAAACCAGGTCAACCAGGTCGGGCGAATGCAGCTGTTCCTGAGCCCCAGTCCGTGTCTAATGATGTGGTCTCAATGTCACGCGCTCAATATGACAATCTGATCCAGTCAATCAATTTGTCATCCACTGTTGCATCTACTAGTGCTGCTCCATCTATCAGTGCAGCTCCATCTACTAGTGCACCTTCTTCTATCGTTGCTTCTGCAGGTGCGTTTGCAGTGTCTCATGGTAAGTCTAAGCCTTGGCTGGTTGATTCTGGTGCCTCTGTTCATATTACTGGCACTAAATCTCTTTTGACATCTTTTACGCCTGTTTCCTTACCTTCTGTTCGTGTCGCTGATGGCACCTCTTCTCCGGTGACGGGGATTGGTGTTGCCCGCCCCACTTCTCAACTGACCCTTGAAAATGTCATGTTTGCTTCTAAGTTTCCCGTTAGCTTATTGTCTGTTAGTCAAATTACCAAAACTCACAATTGTTCTGTCTCGTTTTTTCCTACCTATGTTAACTTTCAGGATCTGCAGACGAAGAAGACGATTGGTGGAGGACATGAGCATGATGGTGTCTACTACTTGGATTTTTTTCCTCCAGCCCCTTCGCGCGCTCTTTCTGCCACCGTGTCTCCATATTAGTGGCATTGTCGTCTTGGTCATCCATCTTCCTCTAGTCTTCAGCGTTTAGTTCCTGTTTCGTCTGTTGAATTTTACTGTGAGTCTTGTGAGTTGGGCAAGCACCATCGCACATCGTTTCCTTCTAGAGTAGATAAACGTAGTTCTTTTGCTTTTGAGCTTGTTCATTGTGATGTTTGGGGTCAGAGTCGAGTTGAGTCTAGGGGGGGCTTCAGATATTTTCTGGTTTTGGTTGATGATTATTCTCGTATGACATGGTTGTATTTGCTTACAAAGAGAACCGAAGTCCCTACTGTACTAAACTCTTTTTATCAAGAAATAAAAACTCAATATTCTATCGACTTACGTATTCTTCGCACTGATAATGTTCTTGAATTTACTCAAAAGTCTATTTCTTCTTTTTGTGATTCCCGAGGCATAATTCATCAAACTTCCTGCTCTCATACTTCCCAACAAAATGGTGTTGCTGAACGCAAACACCGTCATATTTTGGATGTGGCTCGTACTCTTATGTCTCACATGCATGTTCCTAAGTGGTTATGGGGTGATGCTGTCCTTACTGCATGTTTCCTTATTAATAGAATGCCTTCTAGTGTTCTTCATGGCGATATTCCTTTCTCGTGTCTTCATCCTGATAAACCCTTGTACCCTGTTCCTCCTCGCATCTTTGGATGTGTTTGTTTTGTTCATGATCTCACTCCTGGGTTGGATAAGTTGTCTCCTCGTTCCATTAAGTGTGTTTTTCTTGGGTATTCTCGCACACAGAAAGGATATCGATGTCTTGATCCACTTACCAAGCGACACTATGTTTGTGCTGATGTTACTTTCTTTGAGTCTCAACCATACTTCTCTCATTCTAGCACCCCTCTTCCTCCTGCTTCCAGCACCCCTACTCCGTTGCCTACTCCAGCACCAGTGTCTCCTCATGCTCGACCCCTACAGGTCTATACCCGTCGTCCTCGACCTGTGCCTCATGTCGAACCTGTCTCTGTACCGGCCTCATGTTCTCAGCCTGCGTCATCTTCTCCTGCAGATTCTGAAGATCCCCCACCTGCCAACACTGATGATTTACCTATCGCCTTGCGCAAAGGTACACGTACTTGCACCACTAAACACTCAGTGTCTAATTATGTCTCTTTTGCATGTTTGAGTCTTTCTTTTCGTGCTTTTGCTCTTTGTCTTTTGTCAACATCATTCCAACTTCTTACCTTGAGGCACTCAAACATCCTCTTTGGCGGGCTGCTATGCATGAGGAGATGCGTGCTCTTTTATCCCGTGGCACTTGGGTCCTAACAACTGCTCCTGCTTCCGCTGTTGTTGTTGCTTGTCGTTGGGTATTCGCGATCAAGTTTCTTGCTGATGGTACCATTGACCGGTACAAAGCCCGTCTTGTGGCTAAAGGGTTTACCCAGACTTATGGAGTTGATTACTTTGAGACTTTCTCTCCCACTGCTCGTTTGAACTCTATTCGCATTTTGTTCTCCTTGGCTGTCAATCTTTCTTGGCCTATGTATCAGCTTGATGTGAAGAATGCTTTTCTCTATGGTGATTTGTCTCAGACTGTCTATATGGAGCAACCTCCGGGATTTGTTGCTCAGGGGGCGGATGCTACTAAAGTCTGTTGTCTTAAGAAGGCTATCTATGGCCTTAAGCAAAGTCCCAAGGCATGGTTCGACAAGTTCAGCAGTGTTCTCGGTCATATTGGGTTTAAGCAATGCAAGTCTGACCACTCTGTTTTTGTACGCCATCAAACATCTGGAATTGTCGTTCTCGTTGTATATGTTGATGACATTCTTATATCTGGCAGTGATGTACAGGGAATTGAGGACACAAAGAAATACTTGCAAGAACAGTTTGTTATTAAAGATTTGGGACGTCCTAAGTATTTCTTAGGAATTGAAATTGCTCACAGCAAGTATGGAGTCTCTCTGTCTCACCAGAAATATGCTATAGATTTACTTAAAGAAACTGGATTGCTTGGGACTAAGCCGGTTGATACTCCTATGGATGTTGATCCGAATGTCTGGGATGATAGTGAAGATTTCTTGGAGGATAAGGCTAAGTATAGACGACTTGTTGGGAAACTCATCTACTTGACAGTAACCCGACCTGACATTTCTTTTGCGGTTGGTCTGGTTAGCCGTTTCTTGGATAAGCCTAAACAAGTTCATTGGGATGCTGCTATTCGAATTCTTCGATATATCAAGAAATCTCCGGGGAAAGGATTGTTCTTTAAGAAGACTGATCACTTGAAGATTGAAGGATACTCTGATGCTGATTATGCTGGATCTAAAACTGACCGGAAATCTACCTCTGGGTACTGCACTTACTTGGGTGGAAATTTAGTAACATGGCGGAGTAAGAAACAGCAAACTGTTGCTAGATCTTCTGCAGAGGCTGAGTATAGAGCTATGGCTCATACTGCCACTGAGATGATTGGTGTAAAGAATCTGCTTGGGGAATTGGGGTTCACTTTCAACGAACCATTACCTATGCACTGTGACAACCAAGCAGCTATTTACATTGCTAACAATCCAGTGTTCCATGAACGGACTAAACATATTGAGGTTGACTGCCATTTCATACGTGAGTGTGTATTGAATCGCACTATTTCTACTCCATTCACTACTTCAGCTAATCAGATTGCGGATATCTTCACTAAACCGTTGGGAGGCAAGCGGTTCTCTGAGTTATGCACCAAGCTGGATATGATCAACATATATGCTCCAGCTTGAGGGGGAGTGTTACAGTATTTAATGTATATATGTATCTTACCTTATTTAGAGTGTAGCCCTAGCCCTAGTAGTTTAGTATATATATGTGTCTGTATCTTCTATTCTATACACTGAATAATACTCTCACTTTTCTCCCCAATATGTTGGATATCTCTTTTCTCTACACTACCATTATTGGATTTCATCAAGAGGATGCTAATGCAACTGCTTCATAATAAATTACTTGTGTGCCTCAAGAAGACATTGGCGTGGCAGTATCTCCCATTCCTTCCAGGCAGAATAGCAGTACAGCAGCCATGCTGCCATCTAATTCTCTTGTCTTGATAACATTTAGTTTATATGGGATTCTCAAATCAGTTTGCAAAAGGTCTTTCCACGTTATTTTTAATCCGGTCGTGGTATACAAGTGCAAGTGCATGTTTTATTTAGAAGGGCTGTTCCCATATTACAACCTTGGGGACAAGATTGTTTTGAACGACAAGGGAATTATTATTGATTCTTATGGACTAGAAGAGGGATGATCTCATGGAAACTTTTCTTATCTTGTTTCCATAGCTATCTACTAGTTGATTGATTTAGTTAACCTAAATAAAAGGGCATGGACTGATCATGGGCTTTACTTTTAGAACCTTAGAGTTACGATTTATCTATATAAGCAAAGAGTTGAGTTCCTCTAGCATGAAGAAATTTTATTAGATATTGTAGGTCTTGTGCTTGGGTAGGCTTCTGCTTGTTAGTTTCAATCCTGGTGAGCCTTTGTTTCATTCATTCAAGATATTCGTATATTACCAGTTTTATAGTTATTACATTCTAGACCCCCATTCCCCCGACATATGCATGGAGTGTTAAATAGTTGTATGTCTGAACTAGACTAAAGTTATATTATTCTTTGAATGTGTTTGCCATGCTAACTTAAATGCTTAAACATGTTAAACAATCCATTGGATAAGATTTTTATTTATTCTTTCATTGGATAATATTTCTTAGTATGTACTTTGTGACCTTTAGTTTATGAAAATAATAGTGTTGGAATGTTTGCTAGAATAGGCTCAGCAGCTGGATGGGGACGGATAGATGATTCTTCTGTAGTAAAGGTAAATCTTATGATGTTTATAAATTTAAAATTATTTTTTATAATGTTTTCGAGTTTATGATAAAAAATACTTGTCTTAGTACTAATAAATTTGAATGATGCTCCTTAGTTCTTAAAATCACGCGTGTTTTAGGGACCACCTTAGTCTACATGTATCTATACATATAATAGATGTATGAATAGGGGTGAGCAAAAACCGAAGACACCGAACCGATCGACAACCATACCGAAACCGTCCCGAAAATACGATTAACCGAACCATGGTACGGTTAATTTTTCTAATTTTAAAAAACCGAGGGTACTGGTTCGGTTTTTTATTTTTATTTATAGAAACTGACGATTGACCGAACCGAACCGATACTCATAAAATATTTATAATTTTATTATTTATCATATAAATATTACATTTAATCAATTTTATTTGATTACTATTTTGTTCTCCTATGTGTTTATTCTTCCGAACTAGACATTAAATTTTTTTATTCCACAATATTGTCAATTAGTTTAAATTGACAATAAATGTAGCTTGATTGTCCAATTAATCTTTTATTACACTATTATTATAATTTATATATACTTGGAATCTTGGAATATGAGATGTGCTACGGTTTTATTATTGTTATTAGTTTATTATTTTTATTTTTCTAAATTATGTGAAATATATTTATATTTTAGAATAGGGAATTTTTAATACTATGAATTAAAAAAAAATTATAACTTTCTTTTATTACGGTTAACCGTTGAATAATTGGTTAACCGAACCGATTTTTAGGTTAACAGTTATAGCGGTTTTTTATTTTTATCTATAATTTTTTAGTGGTTAACCGAACCGATTTAAAATCGTATGGTTGGTTTTTTTATACCATAAATTATCGGTTAATCGAACCGCGCTCACCCCTAAGTATGAATTCTTACAGAATTTGATGTACTTATTTTAATTTCTAAATATAGTTTTAGTAAATTTTAAATTATGTATATAATATATTTAATTATTTATTTATTTTTACCATTAATATTAGAAAATAGTCATCTTATATATAGAATTATTTTGAATTATTTCTTAATTTTTTTAGTACTTTATAAAATTTAAGTAAAAGCAATAATATATTTACAATTAGATCTCAAAAGTTATACCACGATGTATTTTAAGCCCGCATCGAGAAATTCATGCTATATAGGTTGAACATTTTTAATGTTTAGTGTTGTAGGATTTTTTATTTTTAATGTTTAGTGTTGAAATCATATTCTTATTCTTATATTCTTATTTCTTTATTCTTCTAGAAGCACAAGTACTTGTACAATTAAGAAAACAACAAATTTTCAAAATAATTGTTTTTCTTAAAATTGCTCTCTTAAAAATTCAATGATATTAATTTCTCAAGAGACACTTCATGTTGTATAACTTTTCATAGCAGTTAGATAATTATGTCTTAGTCAGAGTAAAGCATATAATTGCTATGGGTTGTATACATAATTTCCCGAAATCTGCAGGTTTATGAGACACTTACTGGTGTCAAAGTTGAAGGAAAGCCCCGCGCTATAAGCAAAGAATTTGTCCTTGGTTCTCTTCCAGCTGAGTGGCCGACGGATCCTATTGAGGATATTATTAACCTAACCCAGAAAAATTCAAAAACGTTGGTTGTTTTGGATGATGATCCAACTGGGACCCAAACAGTTTATGACATTGACGTCTTGGCAGAATGGTGAGTCTCAACTACTTATAATATTCATTCTCACATGTAACTTAACAGTGAGCCCGATTTTCAATTAGTCAATTGAGGAATGAGTTTTTTAATTGAGGAACTAGTGTTGTGTCAAAAAAATTATGGTGGGAGATAGATATCAGTTTTAGAATAAACAGCATCTGTTATTTCATGTTTTATCTGTTTGGTTAGGTATGAAACATGATTAGTCCGACACGTAAACCAATTTAGTGGTGGCGGAATATAATAGGCACTTCTCTTGAGAATCATGTACGGATGCTTTTTATTGGATCGAGTCATTGGAATATGAAACATCTTATAACTACTAAATTGGGTTACTGGGATATGAAACATATATATGCAATTTGCAGCAAACATCTAGTTCTAAAATTCATTGTGCATTTTTATAACTTACTATTTATCTACACACTTAGATTTAGTCCTTTTGAGTACTTCAAGTTAATTTCATTAATAGTATGCTATGATAACCTTAGAACATCATTTTCTTCTTGAATTGATAATATTGTTTTATTATTTTTAGTATTTATACAGAAAAAACCTAGTGCAATTTGGCCTTACACATTCTACTTCATACCACATACCAGCCATATTGCTCTCCCACACACTTATAGTGTCATCACCCAGATTGTGGTGACAAAGAACAGACTAGATTGGTTTAGGAAAAACAAATATTAATAAAAATTAAATTAAAAATAAAAATCTTTTGAAGTTCCTGTTTGATCGGGACCTGAGAATCTTAAAAGTAGCATTTCAGGATAATATAAACGATTAACTTGAAATGTTTGTTGTGGTGGTAAGTATAATTTGTATCTCCTGTAAGATTTAGTACAAGTATGAAACACTATGCCAATCATGCTATTATAGTTTCACCATTGTAGTCCACTTTGGGCTTGTTCGATCCTGAATGGCACCCCATTTTTAAATTTCTGTAGGCAGTGACTTTTTTCTGGCAGAATTTATTGCCAGCGAGCCCATGTGGTTAGAATGATGCTGTAGAAATTGTCGGCGGCCTGATTGTTGCCAAAATTGATTGCTGGGACTGAGGTCAAACTTCATTAGGTCAAAGTTTCATTTTATGGTCTACAGAAAAATAAACTTTAGAGGCCAAATTCTCCACTGAAATTGGCACCAATTGGACCGCTGACAATAAATTCAGATTCTACAGTATCATTCTAACCACATTTAGCTCGTCGGCAATAAATTTTGGCCGGTGCCACGAGAAATTTAAAAATGGGGTGCCAATGCCACCCCATGCAGGATCGAATTTGCGGTTCACTTAGTAAGGACGGAAAGTGACAGCCATGAATCTTTTGGTCCCCTCCTATAATCGTCTGCATCAGAGTTGCTTTAGTTTAGACAAAAATGTCTACATATTAGTTGAAAGATCTAACATATATACATTACCATTTTCTCTTTAGTAACACTGAGGCCATATTATTGTTCTGATCATCTCAGGGAGCGTTTACTTTGGATGATAGGATAGATAGATAAAAATAATATAGGTTAATCCACCGTTTACTTTGATGGATTGATTATTTTTTAGCTTGTTTGATCATCTAATCCTTCATATAGTCAATCATATGTTTTATCAATCTATCCTATCACGCAAAGTAAACGCCCCCTCAAAGTTAAAATACATGGTGTAATGATCTCATGATTGAAGGGTCACTAGCAAGAAGAGATTCAGGGAGAAATACGTAATGATGAGAAATTTGTTTGATTACTCAAGTTAACTCAGGTTCATATACCAACTTCACTACTAAAGTATCCATACAGAAATACAAGGGTTATCCTGCACTTGGAAGAAGAAGTAGAGGAAAGGAATAAATATAGTGATGATTTGATTGCTAATTTCCATAGTAAATAGGCGAGAGTTTTATTTGCTGCTGTGATTATTGTAGCAGTAAACTTCAAGTACATGCTGACATATTTCCTAACCCGCTAAAACTCTGTTAGGCTGTGGAATATCCTAGTTTGATAGTCTCTGGCTCCGTCTAGTGATTCGGTGTATGTAGAGAAAAGGAAAACCAAATCAACAGAAGTAAATGAACTTTAGTTATAATGTGGTGAAAAGTCATCAGTCATTTTTTGGACAAATCAGTCTGTAACATTCTTCTTTAATTTCAGGAGCATTGAGTCACTTGTAGAACAATTTGGTAAAAGGTCAAAATGCTTTTTTATTTTGACAAATTCACGGTCAATGAGTTCCAAGAAGGTATGATAGTGAGCTAAATCTTACATTCTTACTAAGTTTGCTTATCTGCAATATTGTTGTGCTATTTACTAGAGCTCTCTTCGTACAGGCTAGTGCACTAATTAAAGAGATATGCAGCAACTTGTCTGCTGCTGCTAAAACAGTAAATAACACTGAGTACACTGTGGCTCTGAGGGGGGACTCAACATTACGAGGTCATTTCCCAGAGGCAAGGGCACTAAACATATAAATAACTATAATTTTCCAACCCCTATCTAAAAGAGCTTCATCCCTTGAGTTTGGAACGTGTAGGAAGCGGATGCCGCTGTATCTGTTATTGGTGAAGTGGATGCATGGATAATTTGTCCTTTCTTCCTACAAGGAGGCCGCTATACTATTGGGGACACACACTATGTTGCAGATGCTGATAGGTATTACTTTCACTTCTGATACATTGTTTTGTTGTGTAACTAATATAACTAGGAGCATTGTGTCTATAGTCTCATCCCTGCAGGTGAAACAGAGTTTGCAAAAGATGCGTCTTTTGGCTATAGATCTTCTAATCTGCGGGAGGTCAAGTATTTTTTTTTTTTCTGTAGTATTTATAAGACAATTAGCCTACTATGAGACAAGAGTTCAATGTGCTATTTTCTTTGGACTTCAGTGGGTGGAGGAGAAAACTGGAGGTCGGATAACTGCAAGCAGTGTGGCTTCCATTTCTATTCAACTTTTAAGGAAGGGTGGGCCTCGAGCTGTTTGTGAACATCTCTGCAATTTAAAGAAGGTACAGTTTCAGAGTGCAACAGGGAAGGCTAATTATTATATAGCTCGTATATTATCAGTTTTTTCTTAATTCTATGTTTAATTTAGTTTTTGCTTAATTATGGTGATTTTCTCATCACAAATTAGCATATGGAGGCAGAATATAATTGGGGTGCGCTTACTTTGATGGTAAAGGAAAAGGAGGGAAAAGAAAATTCTCCCTTTAAATCTCATGATAATATTTTCCCTCCTTGGAGTGAAAAGAAGGAATAAGAAATGGTAAAATTCTAATCTATAGAAAAGGAAGGGATAAGAAATGAGAGATTGAAAGGGATAATATTTTCTTTTCCCTCCTTTTTCCTTACCATCAAAGTAAACGCACCATTAATGGATAACTTTTGCAGTTTTGATACAATATTTATTAGATACTTTTAAATTGTTCTCTTCATATCATAGTACCTCTGGAAGAGTCTTATGAAAGTGCAATACTGATTTGTGTAAAGATATTTAGACGCTCTAACTATCTGGCAGGAATTCTATCCTTAGAAAGTGTCTACCCGTTCAGTGAAAATTAATGTAGATGGGGTGGAGTAAGGGGGATCATATGCAAAGATTTGATAGATCAGCTTCTACAACATAAATCCACTGCACTGAGGAGTAACATTCATTTGATTTGATGAGAACGAGCTCGATTAATTACCCACAGGATAGTGATGAGCTAACCGTAATAAGATCTTCCTTAAGCGATGCCTGTCTTGGGAAAAAAAGAGATAAAGGTTACTCCTCAATGAGCTGAGGTTAAAGCGTACAGACCAAGTTTTTGAATATAAAACTAAGATTAGAATTTGGTTCCGAAGTAAAACGAGCAGTTAAATCATAAAAATTTATTTCTTGATCAGTAAATAAATTAACTAAATTAGCAATCAATGATATTATTGCTTGAAAAGGGACAAAAGATGCTTCACTAGCTTGTTTTCTTTTTAAAGGTTGTTCAATATTTTCTGCTTGGGAGACTGGAGAAAATAATTTAGGTGAAGTAATAACACCAAGTTATTCTAGCCAAAGTTTTTGGCCAAGATAAATCTTATTAACACCAGATACAACATATGGTTCGTATTTTAATGTTCACCGAACAAAGGACCGGACTCAGGTCCCTGGGATCTTACTCTTTCTCTGAGTCGGTCGGCCAACACATAAGGATCTTTTCCAAGGTCCTTGAATTTTTACAGGCTTTCTAAATCTATGTGATGATTGAAACAGGGATCTACATGCATAGTTAATGCTGCTAGTGAAAGAGACATGGCCGTATTTGCTTCAGGAATGATTCAGGTAGATAATTTGAAAAACTTTCTTGCTGATGTTTTTGTACAATAAATACAGAAAGCTTCTTCATCAATAGCATGCATCACTCTTGCAGGCAGAAATAAAGGGCAAAAGTTTCTTATGCCGCACTGCTGCTAGTTTTGTTTCTACTCGGGTTGGAATCATTCCAAAAGCTCCAGTGTTGCCTTGTGATCTGATGTTATCTAGGGAGCGGGTTGGTGGACTCATAGTTGTAGGATCGTATGTTCCCAAAACGACAAGACAGGTTCAACTTGCTACAAAAACATAATATAGTAAATACAACCCTTGAGCTCTCGGTATGAGCTAAGTTTCGCTAAAACATGCAGGTTGAAGAACTGTTGGTTCAGAGAGGTCATGCATTGAAAAAAATTGAGGTTTTTCAGTTCTCTTTTCATACCTCTTGTTTTCTTTTTATATCAGTAAACTATGTGAAAGAGGAGAGTAAAAGAAGTTATTGACATATGCTATGATGATCATAAAATATTATACTCGTACTCTCCTTATTGTAACAGGTTTTAGTTAATAAAATTGCTGGGAAGTCAATAGAAGAAAGAGAGCAAGAGATTAATCAAGCAGCTGATATGGCTGACGTATACATAAAAAGTGGAAAAGACACCCTTGTGTTGACCAGCAGACAACTTGTTGTAGGGAAAAGTGAGTCCTCGATGGTCATAATATATTCCTTTCCACCCCTACAATGTATATTAATCTCAATGTCTTATGACTTTTATCATATTTGATTTTCATTCAGTTCTGAAATGAAACTGCTATTTAATAGTTATTATTCTTAGATGCTGCTAGTAATCTTTACGTGTGAAACAGCTGCTTCTGAAAGCCTAGAGATCAACTGCAAAGTAAGCTCTGCACTCGTGGAGATAGTTCGCAGGATAACTACAAGACCACGTTTTATTCTTGCAAAGGTATGTTGTGATTGGGAGCCTGTATACAGTTTACTCTTCCATATGCATTTGACTCCATAGAAATGTTCCAGATGCTCAAGTTTCAAAGAATCCTGCACAGAACTACTTTTTTCTTTTTTTCTTTTTTGCTAGCCTTTGTCTGCTGGCATACAGGATCAAGAAACACAATGTTTGATAGGGATAACTACAAAAACCCACTTGAAGATTTGGCCTAATTACAGAAAAATCCACTAGTTTTTGAAATGTACAAGTTGCCTAAAAAGATTCAGACATACCTTGATGTCTAAAGGACAAGATGTATGTTACAAGAACTAATTGTTTTTAGGTCAAAAGTCATGGGGGGTTTTTAGTAAATTTTCTGTTTGTTTCCTTCACTTAAGGACCACAATTCATTTTTCTCCTTCTCACTGTTTACGCACAAGTAACTTCTTGACAATCATAAGAGTCCACTTAGGTCTTGTTTATGGTGGTAGGATAAGGTTGGATTACAATAAATTATACTACTTTGTCAAATGTTTCTCTTTTTTTATTATGAATGGGTGGATACCCAAGGCCTTTGATTGTTTACAAATCTGTTACCTCTCTTGATGTTTAGTATTTTAATTACTTTAGATTGATAGTTATCTTTTATTTCCTTTATTTAGTTATTTAGGGTTATAATAAAGGGATAAACCGGGCTTTTGTTGCGAAGCAATTTACTTGGGCCTCAAGTTTGAAGATCTTTGAATAGTTGTTTAGGAATTAGGGTTAGGTATCTTTGGATCATTGTTTTTTTAGGGATAATGTTTTCTGTAGGGCAGAGATTTATCTCTGAGGGCCTCGCAAGAGGAGTGTTTCAGTTATCGTTTATTCTTCTTCTTCAATCAATCAGCTTTTCTGTTCTTCCATTCTACGTTCAGTTATTGTTCAGTTTATTTTTCTTTGTGCTATTGTTCGAATCGCCTTCACTATATCAAAATCCTAAGCCCTTACTGGATTTTACCCGCCCATTGAGTGTTGAATTTTGTAAACTAATGTCAACTCCATTTTTTATGCGAGGAGACGTCAGAAAACACTTCCTATTTGAGGAAACTAACACTCAGCAGACTTTTAGATCAACGCTAATGTTCAACTATGATTTAGTTGGCTGGCGATTCTTTTTTTTTGGGGGGGGTGGGGGTGGGGGGTAGGGGTGGGTGGTAAAGAGTCTAAAGAAGCATAATTGCTTTCAGTAACAATGAACACAAGCACCCATATTTGAACTACTGGAGAATCTTAGTTGAACTGTATGGAAATATTATAAGATATGGTAATAACAACTATGAATATGAAAAGAAAAGAAAGAACCAAATCTTGAAACTAGGTTGCAAAATAAAACAATCATCAAGTATATTAACACGGGTGTAATCTAATGTTATTACGCTTTGCATCAAAAACGTTGATATTGGAGCATCCTTATTATTCCTGAGTGTTAAGAGTTTCTCACTAGACCATGTTTCATTGCATTGTATTTTATTTATTGCCTGTATATGATGGAGAGAAAGAGGAAGAGAGAGAGAGAGAGAGAGAGAGAGAGAGAGAGAGATTGTATCCATTTAGGTGAATAACAAAATATATAATTTATAATAGGGTGGAATTACTTCTTCCGACCTCGCTACAAAAGCTCTAGAAGCAAAACGAGCCAAAGTTGTGGGCCAAGCTCTGGCTGGGATACCCTTATGGCAACTAGGGCCTGAAAGCAGGCATCCAGGCATCCCCTATATTGTTTTTCCTGGTAATATGAGTATTTGGAGATTGCAACATCAGTTCCCTATTTATGTTAATGATTCACATTTACTAAAATAATACCAACTCTCAGGAAATGTTGGCGATAATAAAGCTATTGCAGAAGTTGTAAAAAACTGGACACATCCAGGCAGGCTTTCAACAAAGGAACTTCTTCTTGTAAGATCTCTTCATCTACTGTAATTACTCTTTTATTTCTATAAGATTCTGACAATCTTGTACACATAAAAGAATGCAGAAAAAGGCGGATATGCGGTTGGGGCCTTTAATGTTTATAATCTGGAAGGAGTTCAGGCAGTTGTTGCTGCTGCGGAGGAGCAACAGAGTCCTGCTATTTTGCAGGTTTGAATCTGCTATATCAACAATTTGCTTGTGTAGGTGGGGATCCGGTATTTTCTGAATCCTTATGTAAGGACTTACAAAAGAAGTTTTTTCATTAAAGATGTGAATTGGGAAGGATTGGTCGACGAAATATGAACCAAAGACGTGTATCATAAATGATTATTTGTAAAGTAATAACAACAAGAAATGGTGATGGGAAGGTTTGTCCTATATGCGCAAATCAAAACGGGCGAATCTTTACCCAGAGTAGAGCATAAACCTAAAAAGATGTGTTATTGTAACAAGCCGCTACTTTGCATTGAAATTTAGCTTTCCATTTCCTGTCATACTGTTTTGATCTCCTTAGTTCCAGATAACTCTTCTCATATTACATTTTTCTACCATAATATCATCCAGCATCTCAAGTTTCCATTAAACTTTGAATACTTTGTCATTAGTTTCGCTTCTGTGAACAGAATTTGCAGTCACAAAAACTTTCTGGCATTCAATGCCTTTCGTTTTAGTGCTTTTCGGAGTAGGAGGAAAGCTTCTCTTAAACTTTCATAAATTATACCATTACCTGCAAATATTTTCAACATCTATCTTCGAGTAATTGTAATTGCACTTGCCTGTTACGCTTTCCAAAGTTCTTCCTCAATTCCAGTTTTTCTAGACTGAATTTGATTTTCTCCACCCAAGGCTTTAGTTATTGTTCTAAAAATGGTACATTAATAGTTAGGCCAATTATTGGTCTATGTTAGCTATATGTGTCATATTTATTTATTTATATGTATATATATATCTATATATGAAACTAAGTTATATTTTCCAATCGATTGGCCGAGTAACTTTTTTCTTATGTTTGCAGATCCATCCCGGTGCCTTCAAACATGGAGGAGTTCCATTGGTAGCCAGTTGTATCTTTGCTGCTGAACAAGCTAGTGTAAGTAGCACTAGAATTTTGAGAAGAAAACAATAAAAACTTTGTACACTAAATGAGTGCACAAGTTGAAAACTGTATGATATTTGTAATGCTGTATCCTCTATGGCACAAACACACAAAACTATCAGGAATCTGTTCTGCCGCATGATCGTTTCATCTTAAAGCTTAAGCTACCAGAGTGAAGTACTGATTTATAGTTGAATTTTTTATCTTTCAATGTTCCCTCGTCATTTGCAAGAGAGTTACTTTGTAACAAACTTTGCACGTAGACATTGTATATGAATTGGTGGGGCTGAGATTTTAATAATGGCCTTTCTATCATATATGAGCACTGGTTAGAATTCATGCCAAAAATCTAGCTTAAATATCAACCTAGTGAATTATGATTTGGATAAATCATGCCTTCGAACGTGTTATTTAACAATAAAAGTCAATGGGCACATAATTTACCAAAAGCAGCTTTACTGAACATTAGTCTTCAAAAGGAAAATACCTTCTTGGATTTGTATATTCTCTCCATTATGGATCTTTTGATCAAAATTACATTAAAAAACTCGAATGAAATTATTTTGTGCTATGATATCAATTCACTTCTCATTGTATCATGTAGATAATTGTTCTCATATGTCATATTATAATTGCTAAGATGTTGGCCGAGCGCAGTAGTTCCTAGTGGCTTTATATATACTCTTTAACTATGACGTAAACTGAATTCTTTATATCCACTTCTTCTTGAATAATTATCTTTGTGCATTGCATTAACCTTTTGAGTTATATATTCGTAATTTCTATTACAGGTTCCTATAACAGTTCATTTTGACCACGGAAGTTCGATGCAAGAACTATTGGAGATTCTGGAATTGGTAAGCTTCTTCTTGATTACATCAATTGGCCAAATTTTTCCTTGGTCTATCTAGACTTCTGGAATTTATGTTACTCTTTATGGGGAAGTAACCCACTATGGTTATATATATGTGCCAAACTGACAGGGATTCGACTCAATCATGGCTGATGGTTCTCATCTATCCTTTGAGGAAAATATTGTGTACACCAAGTACCTTGCAGTTTTGGCGCATTCTAAAAATTTAATAATAGAAGCTGAGTTGGGTAGATTGTCTGGAACAGAAGACGATTTGACTGTAGAAGATTATGAAGCTAGACTAACTGATGTCAACCAGGTGCCCCCTTCCCCTGATCCACCAAAATTAAACAAAATGAAGGGTTATTATTCCATTAAATGATTTTCAAAGGTATTGTGTTGTCAAAGTCATTCCATGTTGTGAAATTTCAGGCGAACGAGTTCATTGATGCAACTGGTATAGATGCTTTGGCTGTTTGCATTGGAAACGTTCATGGAACATACCATGCTAGCGGTCCTAATCTGAGACTTGATTTGCTCAAGGTAAACTACTTTAATTTCAAGCGTTCTTTTCCTGTATAATATGCAATGATCTTGCTACTTAAGAAAATATGAATAAAGTAATATATATATAATCTTTAGAAACTAGTTTTAGTTGCTTTTAGCAAAAGTGAAATTGCAGAGCAGAAGTTGGGCAATCTTCTGAATCTATGTTAAATCTTTGACACACACGATCAGTCACTCAGTTCGATACATGTGATATCTGCGCTGAGAGATGATGCATATCCTCCAAATCATGTGATACATCTCTAAATTGTGAATTCGGTAAAGTTCTAATTCCAAATATAATTAGGGGAATATGACTCGGTCAATGATTTTCAACATAACTCTGTCGGGGGTAGTTTACTTTTGTTTGTTTTATTAACCTCTTTAATATTGACTCTTATATATTTCCACTTCCAATAGTTGCAAGTGTACCAAAAAGATGACAACCAGTCAACCTAATCAGAGGGGCAAACTTTCTATTTCCTTTCTAATGATTACTTTGCTGTCTGGTTAAATAAATAGGTGCAATCAATTTATAACTTATCAACTACTGAAATGTTTTTTTTAATAATTTTTTTAAAATTTTTATTATGATCTGGTTTGGCTAATACTAATATCTGATCACTTTAAGCACATGTTTGGTTGGGCTTTTTTGAGGCATTTACTCCTTGTTTAGTTTGGGTAGTAGGTTAACCATTACCTTTACTTGAGGGCAACCCAAACCCCCAAAATGTTTTCATCTGAACTAGAACAGTAACAAAATACTTTCCTCTCCAGATTCAAGTGATTCCTTTCCATTGTTGAACCAAACAAACATTAAATATGTTGACATTCTTTTCTTGCTCCTTATGTTCCTTGAATACACGAATCACTTCGGCGTATATTAGTAATTTAGGAAAATAATACTGGACTTGCTCATCACATTGATTCGTAAACATTGTTGGAGAAGCAATCAGTGTCTAAATACTGCATGACAAAGCACGAGTTGCAATAATATTCAGCAACAAGCAGTTGGTAGATGAATTTTTTTTTTTTTCCTTTGAATAACAGGACATATACGATTTAACTTCAAAAAAAGGAGTTCACCTTGTTCTTCATGGCGCTTCTGGCTTGCACAAGGATATTATTGAGGTACGAATATTTTGGTATGGTAGTCAGTTAGAGTTATGGAAGATTTACCTTAGTTTCCTTGTCTAAAATGAAGTGTTTGAAATGAGTAATAGGAATGTGTAAAGCGGGGAGTAAGGAAATTCAACGTGAACACTGAGGTCCGAAAGGCATACATGAATTCATTAACGAACACTCAGAAAGATCTCGTCCACGTAATGACATCTGCAAAGGAAGCCATGAAAGTTGTGGTTGCTGAAAAGATGCATCTCTTTGGTTCTGCTGGGAAAGCTAAATAATTGCTGTTTCTTTTCTTCCTTGAATTTCCTATTAGATGTCGATATTCACTTTGCGTTCAGAGTTAATATGGTTTGCATAAGATACTTTTTAAGGTCGATCATGATATAGGTTCTCTGTCTCATGTAAATCATTTAGATAAAAATAAAAGAGGATGCAATTATGCAAATGGAAGTTACGTGGGATTCTTTATTTATTTATTTTTCATTGTTCGTTAAAAACATATATCTTTTTTATGTCTGAGTGAGAAAATTTTGAAAATATTACATGATGGAAAAAAAAATAAAAAAAGGAAAAATCAGCACCTAAAGAAACTTTACAAAGGCTTAGACTAGGAATTTTCGTTATTTTAATACTAATCTATTTAATCTATATATTATTAAGAATGAATATGTCAAATAGCCACTATGGATAGTGAAAATTAATAGTTGTCCAAAACTTAATTTATCATAAATTTTGTCTAACTTTCAGGTTTCTGGACAGATTTGCCCTTATTCTTGGTACGAATTGGACGAATGGTTTTCATTTGTACCAAGTTACGGAGCACAACTCGTTGGTACAAATGGTTTCATTTGTACCAGTCGTACCAAGTTACGGAGCACAACTAGTTGGTACGAATGGGACGAATGAATTCATTCGTACCAGTCGTACCAAATTATGGCACTTCGTCGTGGTCATTCCACTGACCACCATGAAAAAAAAATAGAGAGAGAGAGTAAGAGAGAAATATGCTTTAAAGTATGCCAAAATGTTGTACGAAGAAGAGTTTGCGTACGAATCGTATGATTACAAAACATTGTACGAATAGTACGAATCGTATCATTCGTACCAATGTCAGTAATACTGTTAAAAAACGAAATCAACTTGGGGAAACTGCCATTAATATAGCGAAGAAGTTCATACAAATATCCAAGGCGATTCATCAAAATTAAAAACATTACCTATACATGTAAATCGAACAGAGATGATAATTGCATGGGAAAATTAAATCTGTTAAACATAGAGTAAACCAAAATCTGCTGCTTCTTCATGCAAATTCCTATCTCCTGCAACAAAATCCTCTTCTCCTTTTCCATAATACGCCAAAGCTCGAGATTCCCCAAATAAATTTTGGACGACAGAGCCACCTTGCGCGGCCTTCTCCTTCAGCGAGTCACCGGAAAAACGACTGGGCAGCCCCGCCGCTGCCTGAAATGCGCTGCGTGCTTCGGCCTTGGTTCCCGTCGCCCCCCGCCGTCGATCGCGCTGAGCTGCTGCAACCCAGATCCGCTCACGTCGTCGGAAACGCGACAACGAATAGCCACCCGCGGTTCTCATGTTCCCCAGCAGCCATGGAAACCGTTCGCCGACGCCAGAATCTGCAGATCTGGTGGTGGTGGAGTCGCGACTTGGCGGGGGGAGAGAGAGAGAAAGAGTGTGGAGATGACGGCTGGACGAGGAGCAGCAGGAGGGGGGAGAGAGAGAGAGGATGAATGTGTGGGGTGTTGGGGGGGTGGCGACTGGTGGAGGGGTAGGTTATAGTTTTTTTTTTAAGGTTATTTTAGTCCATCCATTTCAAAATCTGACATAATTTATGTTAAATTAAGTTTTGGACAACTTTTATTTTTCAATATCTATAATGGCTATTTTACATGATAAACTCTATTATTAAAATGATTGCGGATTCGAGCCCTCTCCTTAATTCGAGGTCCTACGGGCGCTTTCTCCTTTCAGTATTCTTATTTATATTTAATCCTCATTTCGAGCATTTTTATTCATTTATTCTATGTATATTTAATATAAATTTTTCCATCCCACATTGATTCTTAATAAAATTCATTCTTGGAGAACCTATATAAATATTCACAATCCATGTGTATATTTCCATTCCGCAATTAGTTTGCACAACCAATATAATTTAACAAATTAATTTGTTGGCCAAATAAATAGTTTTATTTTATTGAAAATTTTAATTTGATCAATTATTAAGTTGTCAATATTAATTTGTTTAATTTAACAAATTTTTAAATTGACGTAAATAAAAGAAAAATCTCAACAATACGTATTCTCAATTATAATCAATTATAATTCTCGAATTTGTATACATGGAATAGTAGCAAATACCCATCTATTATATACCTCCTAACATACCTCATTATTTTTTGAATTGGAGCTGTTAACACCCCAACGTACTATAAATAGTGCGAAAATCCCCTCGCCTCTAAAGGATGACTAACACCGTTAACGATTTTTAATTATTTATTTGTTTTTTATTTTTATTTTCTATAATTTGACCAACACCGTCAATTTTCTATTTTTTTATTTTCTATTTTCTTAATTTTTCATCTCTTAAATTTTCTATTTTCTTATTGGGTCCCTTGCCTCTAACGAATTATTGTTTACAATTTTTCATTTTCATAGTGGGTCCCACTCAACTTTACTCAACCTATATATCTCTTGAGTAAACACCAATAAGAAAAGTAGAAAATTATAAAAATAAAAAATCGTAAATAGTAATCTGCTAGGGACATAATAAGAATATAGAAAATTTAAAAATAAGAATACAATAAGAAAATAAAAAATAGAAAATTAACGGTGTTTTAGTCAAATTACAAAAAATTTAAAAAAAATTATTAACGGTGTTAGTCATCCATTAGTGGCGAGGGGGGTTTTTGCACTAATTATGGCGCGTTGGGGTGCAGGCAACTCCAAATTAAAAAATAGCCAGGTAAATATGATAGGGAGGTATATATTAGGGGTGTATTTGCTACTTTTCCCTTGTATATATATAATGTATGGATAATTCTTAAAATTTGACTTTGTGACGAGATGATCAGACGTATACAACAATTAACATAGTATTTAATGAAATCATTAACAGATTGTGAGGTAAAAAAAAAAGAAGTTTGATTTCTATTGATTTCTTGCAAGTAAATAAAGTGAAATAAAATCAAAGAAACACTCGTTTTGATCAATTATGGAAATATTATAACTCCGAAATAATATTAAATTATTTTTAATGTTCATGCTTATATATTGCAAAATAATAATAAAAATAAAATTATTTCTTAAAGGAAGTACAATAAAATCGAAGAAACAACCTTATTGATGTATTTTATTTTAATTTCATCACTTTTGTAAGACTTCTTTAGTAAATTGTTAATATTACTCATAATGTATTTATTAATACTGACAACGCTTCTACTTAACTTTTTAGGAGTGAATATTGATTATGTTAGAGTTACTATAGCCATGTTAGAGTTACTATAGCCGCAGTTGCTGAACAATGAGATTTATGAATTTTATGGGAAATGTACAAAAAAATAGTAGTAATTTCTTGAAATTGATGTGTTTAAAATTGAGCTGGCCTATTAAAATTAATTTTCTATTGATTTTTCTTGTGATAAAGGAAGCAGAATAAAATTGAAGAAACGATCTTTATTGATGTATTTTTTTATTATAATTTCAACACTTTTGTAAGATTTCTTATAGTGAATTGTTGCATAATTAATATTATATTACTTTTACGGTTACATACTTATAAATTACAACATAATGTAGTTTGCCGTTAATTTTCGACGGGATACACACTAGTTAATTTCCTAATAGCAAAATACATTCTATACATAATATTAAGACTTAATAGTGTGAAATGGCCAAACAAGATAGTAAAAACTAAATTTTGTCACCTAACTTAATTTTTATAAATTTTGTCATTCTTTGGGGAAAACTTCCCATATTGCCCTTACTTTTGACCAAATCACACAAAGTACATTCTCTCTCCTCCTTTTCTCTAGCTACCCAATAAAAAGTACACACTCTCTCTCCTTCTTTTTTATATCAAACGAATCTTATTTTCTCTCTCCTCTCACATTTCTGTTGCATTTTTCTCTCTCCCTTTATCTTTCAGCTCATTTTTTTTTCTCTCTTTTCGTATTTTCTGCATCACAATTACGTTAAGACATGCTACACCGGTACGAAGACAACATATTCGTACCGAGAGTACCACATTAGTGCCGGAGTACCATATTCGTACCGGAGTACAACATATTCGTACCGGAGTACCACACTAGTGCAAAAATACTATATTCGTACTAGAGTATTCCGTTAAACTGTGGTAAACTGGAACGAAAATATCATATTCGTACCAGAGTACCACGTTAGGGCGTATACGCTGATTACGAAATAAAGATATTCGTACCGAATAATCGAATCATTGAATTCTTGCTTTTGTACCAAAATTGGATGTGCACACACATGATGTACGCTTATTCGCACCAACATGTCATGTTACATGCCTCTGTACGGTGGTACGAAATATGTTATCACGAGTTGTTCGTACCAAGAGTACCTGTATTATTTTCTTGCAGCCGAGACCATCTTTTTTTTATTGTTGCACATGGAGGAATATGAAATAACAATATATACGAGAATTTGTTTGATAATTATTTTCAATTGTATAACACGTTTGTTATTTTTATTTTTGAAATATTCAGGTGAAATTAATTTTTTTGGCCTAATAGGTTCATTGATGTCAATTGTACCAAGAAACTACATATCTAAATTAGACAAATTACAAAATACATACAATTTTGACAAATTGATAAATTAGAGCATACATACTAATAATACTAGTATTGTATAGAACAATATTTACAAATCAGAAATTGTAGCAAATTATTTATAAATAAGAATTGTTTATTCACTAATCCTTAATCCAGCTTCATTCCTACGGTAAGTACTCTTTCATCCGTGTTGAAAGAATAAATGTTTCCAGCCAAAATATTGATTTCTCGAGTTCTTGTAGGACACTATGACCGATTTTTTGAGTTCTTTCATACCTCTTGTAGGTCCATTGTACCTTAAAAAAAAGAAGGTAAAAAACAGTTTAGGATATGGTACTAATATAAACCATTCGTACTAATATATCAGGTACAACTGGTACGAACACACAATATTCGTACTAACTTACCAAGGTTAGATGTCGCGATGTCATGGTACGCCGGTAAGAACTCATCATATTCGTACTGGAGTATTCACGTTTGGTCGTGATAATTTGGTATGAAAATATCATATTCGTACCACAATACCACATTAGGGCGTGGTACGCTAGTACGAAAATACGATATTTGTACCGAAGTACCGAATCTTTGAATTCATGACCACGTTAGGACGTGGTACGCCAGTACGAAGATACCATATTCATACCGAATTATCCCGTTAAGTCGGTACAAAAATACCATATTCGTACCGGAGTACCACGTTAGGGCATGATCACGAATTCAAAGATTTGGTACTTCGGTACGAATATCGTACTTTTCGTACTAGCATACCATGTCCTAACGTAGTATTGCGGTACGAATATGGTATTTTCGCACCAGCTTACCAAGGCCTAACGTGATACTCCGGTACGAATATGGTATTTTCGTACTGACGTACTACGCCCTAACGTTGTCATAAATTCAAAGATTTGGTACTTCGATCCGAATATCGTGTTTTCGTACTAGCGTACCACGCCCTAGAGTGGTACTCCGGCATGAATATGATATTTTTCGCACTGGATTACTATGACTTAACATGATACTCTGGTACGAATATGGTGTCTTCGTACCGGCGTACCACGCCTTAATGTGGTCGTGACGTAAAAAAATAAAATAAAAAAGAGAGAGATAAACACACCAATTCGTACCAACGTACCACGACGGTGCGCTACCAACGTGTCAATTCATACCAACGCACCCATAAATCAACAAAAATTAATACACCAAAGCGAAAAACAAGCCAATAATAAGTTGTAGACTACTGGTACGAGTTACTACTGGTACCAATACATCAATTTCGTACCAAAGAATTTTGACAGGAAAAAAAAACATGCTGAATCAACACAAATGAACCAGAAAATCAACAATAATACACCCAAATCGTCCAGATTTAAACCCAAATCACCAAATACCATAAAAAACAATATGAAAACACATAAATTACAAGAAACAAAACGAAAAACTACAAATTAACAAGAAATTAAAAAAAAACTCACAAAATGCCGATTTCAGATTTGTACGAATTTTTCAGATCTGGACGGTATTTGATTTGAACTTTGGCCGGTGAAGAATGACAAAGAAACGACGATGGACGGCGAGGAGCTGCACGACGGAGATGAGCGGCGCGGCGGCAGAGATCTAAGATTTTTCGAGAGAGAGAAAATCATGAAAGAGAGAGAAGAGTGAGAAAAAAGAGAAAAAAGAGAATTTTCAGAAATTAAATGAATGAAAATGGGGGGAGTGATCGGTCAAATGTATTAAAATGTGAAATTTGACTCCCCACCTTTAGTAAGAGCAATATGGTCCGAAATTTAAAAATATTGCCAAAATTTATAAAAATTAAGTTGGTAGACAAAATTTAGTTTTTACTATCTTGTATGGCTATTTCTCATTTTCACTCTAATATTAATCCATGCTCCTACGTGACATTTCCTCTATTTTTCATTCCTATTTTTCTAGAATTGTTTGTCCCACATTGATTTCATTTTAACTAATTATGAAACTGAACTTATATAACTATTGTTCAAATTCACTCAAAATTTAAGCGTGAATTGATTATAATCTTATTTCACTGATAAAGTAAATAATGAATACTATTTAATTATTTTATTTTATTCATGAAACTAAACTTATGGTTTTATTTTATGTTATTGGAAATATGTTAGTAAACAAATAAATAAATCCACATCGAAAATATATACAACAAAAGCCTAAAATCATATGAACACCGACATCCTACATATTCAAAGCTGAAATTAATAATGAGTTGTGTATCACAAATTAAACTGTCGAAATTCGATTAATCAATATATAATAGCAATACATATTATAAACACCACATTCATTCTCATACTTATTAGCAAGGTCGACATTCTGTTTATAGTAATTTTTATATTTCAATTTTTTTTTTCTTTCAATATTTCGTTTCTGAAAATTATGAATAATAATGGTATATCATAATTCTATATTATCATTTTCTAATCAACAATTTAATATTAAGCGTTACAAAAGTATAATGCATGGTAACATATTAGTTTTAATTACAATTTTTCCTATGTATAATGGTACTTGTATTTTAATTATTTATTAATATTATTCAATTACGTAATACCCCGCTTTTTCATAACTAATCTTAGTAAATAATTAAGATAATTATTTAGAATAATTAAAATGCGATAACTTATAAAGAAAATAAGTTCATGCAATTAAAATTTTTCGGCAGTACTAATTTGCCGAATTCAAAGTTTCTAAGATTTATTCTCATTCCGGTTAATTCGAAATGAGATAATGAAGGTATCTATGATTACGTGCTTATATATTTGATATTATCTGAGAAGTATGTGTTAATTTTGGAAGATTTGATTTCTCCGGAAATCATAAAATTTCTCCGGCAAATTATTTTAGTTCCGGATTTTATTTCCGAAAATTTCTTGAGAAAGCTTATATTAGGGTTTGAGAAACCCAAATAATTTTTATAAGTTCGAAAGCTTTTTAATTAAAGCTATGATGATTGTTTATTGGATGTTTGATTAATTAATTAGAGAATTAATTAATCAATTAAAGTAAGATTTATATGCTTAATGTTTAATAAATTAATTAAGCTAATTTTTGAAGCATAATATTCCTAAGAAATAAAGCTTGTCTTATAAGCTTTATTATTAATTTTTAATTAATTTAATCTAACAATATCTAAGAGAATAAATTATAAGATATTGTTAGTATTAAATTTAATTCATAATATCTTAATTTAGATATTATAACACTAAGTCAAATTACTAACTAATAAGGGAGTGACACCACACCTTATCCAAAATGCAATGATGATGAAGAGATTAGTCAAGATTAGCATGCTACATACGTGTGTTTAAGTTCAATGTATTTAGACTTAGCTATTAGTTAAGTGTGTTGCATCCATCTTCATCCTCATTTGCTCTCCCTCAAACTCTCGACACACACACAGCAACACACACTCAATCACACACAATCTTCATTGAAGAAGCTTCACCAAGCTCAAGAAATCAAAGAAACTAGCATTCAAATTAATCAAAAAGGTTAGATCTTTCACTAATCAAGTTCTTAGCTCAAGATTGAGCATAAAAATCCATCTTCTTTTTCAAAATTTATGAAAAATATGGAAAAATAAGGGATTTTTAATTTTGATACTTGATGATTAAATTGATGGATTATTTGAGCTTAGAAAATTATTTTAAGCATGTTTAATGTTGGAATTAATCAAAGATTCAAGACCCTTTTATTTATTTTGGAATTACCGAAAATTAATGAATAAATTAGGGGTTTTTGATTGTTGAATTTCATGATCAAATTGATGATTTATATGAGTTCATGTGATGTATATAAACATGTTTAGTGATTGAATTTAGCTAGCTTGATCATTTGTTAATTAATTTAAAAAGGGCCGAAATTAAGGGCTAAAACTAAGAATATTTTATTTAATTTTACATGCTTGAATTGATGTTTAATTTGAGCTTATATGATGTTTTTGAATATGTTTATACATGAATTAAATGAGTTGAAACTCCCTGGCCTAATTTGTAAGAAATTCGAAATTAATGGTCTTGAAATTGAGAGTTTCTGGAGTTTAATTGCTAGCTTAATTCAATTTGGATCCGACGACTTCATTAACACTTGGACCAAATTTTGATTAACTCATTGGACCGATCCAATTGAATTACTGAACTCGGTCAATTGGATTCGATCAATGGAATTACCCAATTGAACTCGATCAATTTGGATTCACTCACTGAATTACCGAACTCGATCAATTTGGATTTACTCAATTTGGACTCGATCATTGGATTTACGCATTGGACTCGATCAATTGAAATTACCCGAATTTGAACCGATCATTGGATTTACCATGACTCGATCATTGGATTTACTCAATTTGGACCCGATCATTGGATTAACTCAATGGTCCTCGATTTTCCAGCCAGCTCAGTTTTTCCAGCCAGCTCAGTTTCCAGCCAGCTCGGTTTTTCCAGCCAGCTCAGTTTCCAGCCAGCTCAGTTTTTCCAGCCAGCTCAGTTTTCCAGCCAGCTTTTCCGGCCGGCTCGGTTTTTCCGGCAAATTAGTTTTTCATTAGTTTTCAGCTAGCTCAGTTTTCCAGATAACTCAGTTTTTCCAGCTAGCTTTGATTTTCCAGTCAGCTTGATTTATCCAGCTGATCTTTTCTCAACTTGTTTTCAGTTGTTTCTTCCGTAAACTCAAAAGTTAAAATGTTAGTTAATTTTTCCTAATGATACGTTAATGACGAGTTTAAGAATTACTGATACGTCATTAATGAGCTTACATATCAAAGACATATATTGATAATATAATGTTAAGCTTAAATGTTATCAAAGAGCTTAAGCATTTTTTTTATATGCTAAAATAAATAAAGAAAGAGCTTAATGATTAATGAGATGCTTATATGAAGAAATGAAATGTTTATTTTTTTTTATGATATGATGTTATGAATGATATGATAAGCTTAAGTGTTTAATGATGTAAATAGTATGAGTTTAAATGTTAATAAAGTGTTTATATGCTTAAGTATGAGATTAAATGATGAAATATGTGATTTTATGTTTCTAAGTGTTTCCTGATGTTGTGATCGATTAGTTATCGATTAAAGAGTTAAGTAAAGTAGAAAAAGTAATTAGAAAAGTTAAGTTTTACTTTGCCGTGAGAAAATCCTAGAAAGTCGAGTCGAAGTAGAGAATTCGTATTATGGCAGCAGCATCCCTCATTTCTTTGTTTAATTCTTCTCGTTCTTATGTTAAAATCAAATTCTTAAATGAAGGCTCGAGCGGGACCGTAAATTGAGGGAAAAGCCGAGAAGCAAAAGTGTAGTTAAAGTAGCTTCAATTCAGGTGGGCTTTCTGAACTAGAGAAATAAAGAATGTGATGTTATGACTATATATATGTGTGATGATTTTTAAATTGATTGACTTGCCAATGTTTAAAGTGTTTTTGTATGATACCCTCTATCAAGGAAAGACGAATTCGGTCCTACTTAAGGTGGGATTTGTGTACACTATGTTGTAATCGGGAGCCTTCCTTTTTGGTGGGACGATTACAAGTGTTTGAGAAGGAGGCCTACTTCTCAACACTCAAAAGTTATAGTAGATGTGGTACATACATAAAAAATATTTTGACTGCAAATCACTTATAATGTAAGGAAAAGGTTTGAGCATGCACAGGTTTGTTTATAAAAGTTACTTGTGCTACGCTTTATGGCAAGAATCAATCTATAGCTCTAAGTAGCAAATTTTCAATTATTTTGGCATGTGTCCACTGAGTACAAAAGTACTCAGCCCTGCATGTTATTTCTAAAATGTGCAGGCTAGCTTGGATGAAGATGGAGTGTCTTTGGGCGGACTTTTGTTGTTGACCTCTTGAAACTTGGTTGATGTTGAGCAGGGTTATATGTCTTCATACATATAATCAAAAATATGTCATGTTGGTTTCCGCTGCAACACTTTGAATTTATTCAGTAATTATTGTCTTATTGTGATGTTGAAGCTATGACTTGATAAACCTTGTTTCCGTTGCTAAACTCTGATACGAGATGGTGTTGTCTTTTGACCATTCTCGGCTATTTTGGTTTGACTGGAAAGTATGATTTATTGTATGATGGTTTTTTTTTGTTGGATAACTGGGTCGTTATCTTGTTCCTTGGTTAATCATAAATTGTGTACGTCGTGGGATCCACCGGCTTGGTTATCTTCATTCTAAGTCGGGCTGCGACAGAGTGGTATCAGAGCAGCTTGTCTGCTCTAAGTCTAAAATTTTTCTCTTGAGTCTAGTCTAGACTTGAATCCCTAGACTAGTTAAGTCTTAAACGACAAAAGTCCAGCACCTCATCTCATCCAGCAAAGTCAGGTATGTATTAAAAGTTTTCTAAAGATTAAAAGTTTAAAGTTTGAAGATATATTGTAAAGTTTTGATGCCTTATGAAGAGTAAAGCCTAGATATTCCATTTACTCTTTTTGATGAGAAAGACGTTATTTTAAGTGAAGACTCGATTCGTGGATGTCTTTGAAATTAGGAAATAATACGGGAGTAGCAATTTCACGCAAATCTCTAAAAGAACCTTGAATTTTCTTGAAGAGTTTGTAATCCCGTATGACAAGATTGTTGAATGTACGAGACAGAAGTTCCATGTGACTGACGGACTGTTATGTGGACCTGATCAACCCACATAGCTAGAAACTCAGTAATATGGGTCTTCCGCCTCCATAATGAAGTTAATTAATGAAATGAAGTGAGAAAGTAAAGAATGAGAATTTTTTTGAAATAAGTTAAAGTATGAAATAAGTTATGATTGATGTGTTAAATGTTTAAAGTTAAGTAAAGAAAGTTAAATTATTCCTGACAATTGTTTAATTGTTAAGGTTATAAGTCAAGTTAGCTTGTTGCTACTTGAATAATTAAGAAAAGTTCATGAAGCTAAGTGTTTTAATATTGATTGCCAAGCTGAGAAAAGTGTATGAAATTAAGTTACTTCGCTATTGCGTGATTATTAAGTTAAAGTTATGAAAGTGATGATGATGTAAAAATGTGTGTGTGAATATTTGATGCATCATATGACGTAGTTAGATCTGTAACGGAGTAGTAGTCCGTACCACTAATGATATTTTTGTGTGATGTCCTAACATCACAGATGACCTAGGGATAGCTTTTGCTGTATATAAATCCTTTCTTTTGAAAAGACCTCAAAAAAGGCAATTTTTCAAGTATATAGAGAAAAATGACCAAAGTAGTTATTTAAGTTAAGTTGATGTTTTCTTAAAGTATTATGAAAAGATATGATGAAGAATGAAGAAAAGGAAAGCATAAGTAAGAAAAGAAGTTATATGAAGAAAAAGGATTAAAGATGTTAATTAAATTAAGTTGATGCTTCCTTAAAGTGTAAGATGTGAAATTATGATGCTCTAAGAGAAAAGAAAAGTATGAGGAAAGATAAGTAAGATGATGAAGGAAGGAAGTAAAGGCTTTCATGAAAATGAAAGAAGAAAATATTTCTCTAGAAGCTAAAAGTTGAGTTATTAAGGAAAGTTAAATAATGAGATGAAAGTATAAAGAATGTTGTGGAAATAAATTAAGAATGAAAGAAAATAAGATTTCTTTAGAAGATAAAGTCAAGTTATTAAAGACAGATAATTTATTCTGTCAATTTATAAGACAAGTTATTATGCTGCTATTTAAGATAAGTTTATAAAGGTGAGTGCTTTAATAATGATTAAGAGAAGTTATGAAGTTAAGTTATGTTGCTATTACATGACTACTAAGTGAAGTTATGTAAGTGATTATATTATGATGTGATGTGAATTCTTGAATGTTAAGATCTATGATTTAAGAATTCGCTTGTGAAGTATTTGCTTATGCAATATAGAATAAGATAAAAAGGTGCTTAAATGCAAAGCTCGATAAGAATAAAGTTATTTTCGTGATAGTTTTATAGTTTCTTAAAAACTAGAATGCCAAAGAAGAAATAGGGTAGAGAAAGAAGTAGAAGAAGAGCAGCGAGATCCTACCCTACCTCCTCAGCCTGAGAAGAGAATCGAAGAATTATTTCTTCGACAAAAAGCCCCGACCTTCGACGGAAGAAGAAATCCGTCAGAAGCGGAAGAATGAATTCGTGCTTTAGAGCGAATCTTTAGATGTGATGATAGTGAGTGTCTCGCATGTATGTCATATCAGCTGAAAGGATCTGCATTCGTCGGTGGGAAGCTTGCCGAAGACTTACCCGAGCGGCTTGAAAATCTCACTTGGGTGTCCAATGAAGCCCTTTTCGAAAGATGTTTCGAAAAGCTTTTGTGCGAAGTCAAGTGAGTTCGTAAATTTAAAGCAAGAAAAAAAAAAAAAAAAAAAAAAGATAGAGTAAGAGTACGATCGTGAATTTTGTGATTTAGCTTGTTACGCTCCGATAAAGTTGTTTCAAACGAGAAGATGTCCGAGTTTTTCATGCCGGACTTAGTCAAGAAATAAAAGTGGTCTTAGCAAGTCAGAGTGCTATGATCTACGCTGAAGCTTTGAACAAAGCTTTGGATGTGGAATTGCTATGCAACTAGAATAATCAGTTTAGATTCCAGCACCTCCCCCGATTCAATTTTCATGCGGCTGTTAAACCGCAATCCTCTCTTCCAAGTCAAATTCAAAAAGGAAAGAGGAAATGGAATGCTGATAATTAACCTAGCAAGAACCTATGGCATAGGTAGAGTCAGCAAACAATCGACTCAAGAAAAATATAGACCTGATGTGGTTGATCAAGGTAGCTTGTCTCAAAGACAGCAAGGAATTTTTGCATGCCCTAAGTGTGGTAAAACGCATCAGGGAATTTTCGGAGCAGGAAGTAATAGCTGTTATGCATGTGGGCAACCAAGGCATTATTCTTATCAGTGCCCAAATAGACAATAAAGGACTGGAGGAGGAAAAACTAATCAGTATCAGCCTCCACATTTAAAAGCCATTGAAGGAGTCCCATAGATGCAGTAGCATCAACGTCAAATTCCTCAGCCTCAGCAGCAGAAGCTGAAGCAACAAACACCGCAGTAAGAGCAGCAACAACACTAGAGAGTTTTTGCTCTTGAGCAGAAAGTGAGTGTCAAAGATCAGGGCAATCTGGCAGGTATGGGTCAGATAAATGATGTACCTATTATAAATCTTTTCGATACTGGTGCATCACATTCTTTTGCATGCGTAGATACTCTTGGCCTTAAATAGAGAGAGATAGCCAGAACTTAAGAGTATCGACCCCGGTAGATAAAACTACCCAGTCATGCATGTTTGCCCTAATCTAGAATTTGAATTTGGATTCCTTAAGATGTCAGTTAAAACCCTAAATTTAATTCAAATGTGGGACGTAGACATCATTTTGGGAATGTATTAGTAAGTGAAAAAGAGTAAATTTCGTGTGTTGCTGCCGTTCAAGAGTCTACTGCTGTCCATCGAGAGAGAATGTGAGAATATGTTTAAAAAAAAAAAAAAAGCCTTGCTGAGTGCATTTAATATTGCGTAAGAAAGCGATACTAATTGATGTCCACCGTCGGCTGGTTTCCAATGCCGGTTGGACCTATTTTAGAGAACGGCAAGCCAGCGCCGGCTGACAGCCAGCGATCGCTAGCTGCCTCTTCAGCGAAGCGATCCAACGACCGTTGGAGTCTAGTGACCGTTGGTTGCCAGTTTCTAGCGCCGGATGGAATTTCAGCGGTCACTAGTTGGGTGATGCCAACCGCTCTCCTCCGCGCTTTTCCATGTCTGACACCTGTTGGTATTTTTCTCTGCTAAACATTTTCTTTTGCAACACTTTTCAATTTGAAACTCGAGAAATTGAGAAACATAAACTTCATCGATGCAAATAACGACTAAGTAGTTGGTTAACTGAGAACTTTGCCATCATTTGGTGTAAGCAAAGATAGATTTCTTTTCATATCCCGTGAAAAGAGTCAACTTTATTTTTCGGAATAGAGAGAAACAAGAGAGGAATGCCGATTATTTCGGCAATTCAAGCAAGAAGGTTGTTGAGAAGAGAAGATGTACAAGTATATCTAGTTTATATTATCAAAGATGAAAATCAAGAAAATAATATCGATGATATTGCTGTAGTTCGCAAGTTTAAAGATGTATTTCCTGAAGTTTTGTCAGGATTACCTCAGACAGGCAATTGGAGTTTACCATCGACTTTGATCTGGTTCAGCTTCAATATCAAAGGCGCCATATAGAATGACCCCAAAAGAATTTCAGGAACTAAAGATCCAGCTACAAGAATTGTTTGATCTTGGTTTTATCAAGCTTTGTGTTTCCTCGTGGGAAGCACCAATCTTGTTTGTCAAGAAGAAAGACGGTAGTCTAAGAATGTGTATAGACTATCGAGAACTAAACAAATTGACATTGAAGAATAAGTATCATTTGCCAAGGATAGATGATCTGTTCGATCAGCTCAGAGGAGCCAGTGTTTTCTTAAAGATTGATTTAAAATCTGGCTATCATCAGTTGAAGATTCGTCAAGAAGACATTCCAAAAACTGCCTTTCGAACGAGATATGGCTACTACAAGTATGTAGTAATGTCGTTTGGATTGATAAATGCTCCGGCAGTATTCATGGATCTCATAAATCGAGTTTTTCACGAATTCTTGGATAGATTTGTCATAGTCTTTATTGATGACATTCTCATATATTCAAGAAGTGAAACAGCGTATGAAGAGCATCTTTGAATTGTCTTAGAAAAGTTAAGATCTGAGAAGTTATATGTCAAATTCAGCAAGTGTGAATTTTGGCTAAAAGAAATAAATTTCCTCGGTCATGTTGTTTCTTCCGAAGGAATTAAAGTAGACAATTCTAAAGTTCAAGCAATTCAAGAACGAAGATCTCCAAAGTCACCCTATAAGAATCGTAGTTTCTTGGGTCTAGTAGGTTACTATCGGAGATTCATTGAAGGATTCTCTAAGATAGCAAGGCCAATGACCCAACTTTTCAAGAAAGAATTGAAGTTTAAATGGTCTCCTGATTGCGAAGAAAGTTTCCAAGAGCTTAAAAGAAAGCTAACCACTGCTCCAGTTTTAGCAGTGCCAGAAGCAGGCAAAGATTTTACCGTGTATACGCATGCATCAAGGAATGGATTGAATTGTGTCTTGATGCAAGATGGCAGAGTTATTGCGTATGCATCATGACAACTTAGACCTCATCAAGAGAATTACCCAACCCATGATTTAGAGCTAGCAGCAGTTGTGCATGCTTTAAAAATTTAGAGACATTATCTTTATAGAGCCAAGTATGAGATCTTTTTGGATCATAAGAGCCTCAAATACTTTTTGAGTAAAAAGAGTTGAATATGAGGCAAAGAAGATGACTCGAATTAGTAAAGGACTACGATTGCAAAATTTCCTATCACCCAGGAAAAGCAAACGTAGTAACTGATGCTCCAAACAGAAATAGCAGAACCGAGTTAGGATTTCTGCTTACTCAAGAAAAAGAACTTATTAAAAAGTTTGGAAAGCTGAAAATAGAAGTGGTTTTATAATCACAATTTACAGAGCAATTAATTGCAGCTTTGGAAATAACTTCAGATTTGAAAATGAGAATTTCAGATGCTCAAAGAAAAGATGAAAAGTTAGAGAATTTGCAACTTAAGATTCGTAAAGGAAAATCAGAAGATTTTCATGAAGCTGGAGATAATACTCTCCTATTTAAAGAAAGGATTTGTGTTCCAGATAAAGAAGAATTAAGAGCTGAGATCATGAGAGAAGCTCATGAAACGTCTTATACAGCTCATCCTGAAAATACCAAAATGTATCAAAACTTGAAACAAAAATTTTGGTGGGAAGGAATGAAGCGAGATATAGCTTCGTTTGTATAGCTATGTTTAGCCTGTCAGCAAGTTAAGGCTTTACATTAACGGCCTTATGGAAAATTCCAGCCGTTATAAATTCCAGAATGGAAATGGAATGGTATCACTATGGACTTTGTAACTAGGTTACCTAAGTCTAAGAAAGGAAATACAGCTATATGGGTAATAGTGGACAGACTGACAAAATCTGCTCACTTCATACCAATTCCAGAAACATATGGATTGGATAAATTAGCTCAGCTATATGTTCAATAAATAGTGCGATTGCACGGCATGCTCATATTGATCACTTCAGATCAAAATAAGTTTACCTCCTGTTTTTGGAGAAGTTTACAAAGTGAGATGGGTACCAATTTAAATTTCAGCACTGCTTTTCATCCTCAGACGGATGGTCATTCCGAGAGGATAATTAAAATCTTAGAAGATATGCTCAGAACTGTTGTATTAGATCGAGGTAACTAATGAGAGCAAGTTTTACCTCTCGTTGAGTTTGTATATAACAACAGTTATCAGGTGACGATTGGCATGGCACCCTATGAAACTCTTTAAAGAAGAAAATGTAGGTCCCCGTTTTTTTTGGGATGAAATAAGTGAAAGAAAAGTTTTAGGGCCCGATGCTGTAGAAGAAATAATCAAGATTGTTTGCCAAATTAAGCAGCGAATTAAAGAAGCGCAAGATTGTCAAAAATCTTATGCAGATTCTCGAATATCCGAATTAAAATTTGAAGTAGGACATAAAGTGTTTATAAAAGTTTCACCTTCGAGAAGAATTTATAGTTTTGGCGTAAAAGGAAAGCTTAAGCCATGTTACATAGAACCGTATGAAATCCTGTAAAGGATTGGTCAAGTAGCATATAAGCTGGCATTACCGCCAAGCTTTGAGAATTCGCATAACGTATTCCATGTATCCCAGTTGTGTCAATACATGTTCGATCCTGAGTATGTTATTTGACAAAAAGAAGTGGTTTCAAAACCAGACCTCAGTTATGAGGAGAAACCAGAAGCGATCTTGAATCGAAAGGTCCATCAGTTAAGAAATAAATTGATAGCCTCAGTAAAAGTTAAATGGAGACACCACGGGCTAGAGAAAGCTACGTGGGAGCTCGAAGATAAAATGAAAGAGAAGTATCCCGAGCTTTTCCTTTGAGGTAAGCAAATTTCGGGACGAAATTTATTTTTAGGGGGAGAGAATGTAATACCCCGCTTTTTCATAACTAATCTTAGTAAATAATTAAGATAATTATTTAGAATAATTAAAATGCGATAACTTATAAAGAAAATAAGTTCATGCAATTAAAATTTTTCGGCAGTACTAATTTGCCGAATTCAAAGTTTCTAAGATTTATTCTCATTCCGGTTAATTCGAAATGAGATAATGAAGGTATCTATGATTACGTGCTTATATATTTGATATTATCTGAGAAGTATGTGTTAATTTTGGAAGATTTGATTTCTCCGGAAATCATAAAATTTCTCCGGCAAATTATTTTAGTTCCGGATTTTATTTCCGAAAATTTCTTGAGAAAGCTTATATTAGGGTTTGAGAAACCCAAATAATTTTTATAAGTTCGAAAGCTTTTTAATTAAAGCTATGATGATTGTTTATTGGATGTTTGATTAATTAATTAGAGAATTAATTAATCAATTAAAGTAAGATTTATATGCTTAATGTTTAATAAATTAATTAAGCTAATTTTTGAAGCATAATATTCCTAAGAAATAAAGCTTGTCTTATAAGCTTTATTATTAATTTTTAATTAATTTAATCTAACAATATCTAAGAGAATAAATTATAAGATATTGTTAGTATTAAATTTAATTCATAATATCTTAATTTAGATATTATAACACTAAGTCAAATTACTAACTAATAAGGGAGTGACACCACACCTTATCCAAAATGCAATGATGATGAAGAGATTAGTCAAGATTAGCATGCTACATACGTGTGTTTAAGTTCAATGTATTTAGACTTAGCTATTAGTTAAGTGTGTTGCATCCATCTTCATCCTCATTTGCTCTCCCTCAAACTCTCGACACACACACAACAACACACACTCAATCACACACAATCTTCATTGAAGAAGCTTCACCAAGCTCAAGAAATCAAAGAAACTAGCATTCAAATTAATCAAAAAGGTTAGATCTTTCACTAATCAAGTTCTTAGCTCAAGATTGAGCATAAAAATCCATCTTCTTTTACAAAATTTATGAAAAATATGGAAAAATAAGGGATTTTTAATTTTGATACTTGATGATTAAATTGATGGATTATTTGAGCTTAGAAAATTATTTTAAGCATGTTTAATGTTGGAATTAATCAAAGATTCAAGACCCTTTTATTTATTTTGGAATTACCGAAAATTAATGAATAAATTAGGGGTTTTTGATTGTTGAATTTCATGATCAAATTGATGATTTATATGAGTTCATGTGATGTATATAAACATGTTTAGTGATTGAATTTAGCTAGCTTGATCATTTGTTAATTAATTTAAAAAGTAGAAATTAAGGGCTAAAACTAAGAATATTTTATTTAATTTTACATGCTTGAATTGATGTTTAATTTGAGCTTATATGATGTTTTTGAATATGTTTATACATGAATTAAATGAGTTGAAACTCCCTGGCCTAATTTGTAAGAAATTCGAAATTAATGGTCTTGAAATTGAGAGTTTCTGGAGTTTAATTGCTAGCTTAATTCAGCTGGATCCAGCCAGCTTCATTAACACAGCTGGACCCAGCCAGCTTGATTAACTCAGTTGGACCCTCAATTTGGAATTACCGGTGAACTCGATCAATTGGATTCGATCATTGGAATTACCCAATTTGAACTCGATCAATTTGGATTCACTCACTTGGAATTAAATTTGAACTCGATCAATTGGATTTACTCGAATTTGGACTCGATCATTGGATTCTGCAATTGGACTCGATCATTGAAATTACCCGGTGAACAGTCATTGGATTTACCCAATGACTCGATCATTGGATTACAATTTGGACCCGATCATTTGGATTAACTCAGGTCCGGCCGGCTCGGTTTTCCCGGCTCGGTTTTCCGGCCGGCTCGGTTTCCGGCCCGGCTCGGTTTTCCGGCCGGCTCGGTTTCCGACTCGATTTTCCCAGCCAGCTCAGTTTTCCAGCCAGCTCAGTTTTTCCAGCCAGCTCAGTTTTTCCAGCCAGCTTAGTTTTTCAGCCAGCTCAGTTTTTCAGCTAGCTCAGTTTTCCAGATAACTCAGTTTTTCCAGCTAGCTTTGATTTTCCAGTCAGCTTGATTTATCCAGCTGATCTTTTCTCAACTTGTTTTCAGTTGTTTCTTCCGTAAACTCAAAAGTTAAAATGTTAGTTAATTTTTCCTAATGATACGTTAATGACGAGTTTAAGAATTACTGATACGTCATTAATGAGCTTACATATCAAAGACATATATTGATAATATAATGTTAAGCTTAAATGTTATCAAAGAGCTTAAGCATTTTTTTTTATATGCTAAAATAAATAAAGAAAGAGCTTAATGATTAATGAGATGCTTATATGAAGAAATGAAATGTTTATTTTTTTTTATGATATGATGTTATGAATGATATGATAAGCTTAAGTGTTTAATGATGTAAATAGTATGAGTTTAAATGTTAATAAAGTGTTTATATGCTTAAGTATGAGATTAAATGATGAAATATGTGATTTTATGTTTCTAAGTGTTTCCTGATGTTGTGATCGATTAGTTATCGATTAAAGAGTTAAGTAAAGTAGAAAAAGTAATTAGAAAAGTTAAGTTTTACTTTGCCGTGAGAAAATCCTAGAAAGTCGAGTCGAAGTAGAGAATTCGTATTATGGCAGCAGCATCCCTCATTTCTTTGTTTAATTCTTCTCGTTCTTATGTTAAAATCAAATTCTTAAATGAAGGCTCGAGCGGGACCGTAAATTGAGGGAAAAGCCGAGAAGCAAAAGTGTAGTTAAAGTAGCTTCAATTCAGGTGGGCTTTCTGAACTAGAGAAATAAAGAATGTGATGTTATGACTATATATATGTGTGATGATTTTTAAATTGATTGACTTGCCAATGTTTAAAGTGTTTTTGTATGATACCCTCTATCAAGGAAAGACGAATTCGGTCCTACTTAAGGTGGGATTTGTGTACACTATGTTGTAATCGGGAGCCTTCCTTTTTGGTGGGACGATTACAAGTGTTTGAGAAGGAGGCCTACTTCTCAACACTCAAAAGTTATAGTAGATGTGGTACATACATAAAAAAAATATTTTGACTGCAGTCACTTATAATGTAAGGAAAAGGTTTGAGCATGCACAGGTTTGTTTATAAAAGTTACTTGTGCTACGCTTTATGGCAAGAATCAATCTATAGCTCTAAGTAGCAAATTTTCAATTATTTTGGCATGTGTCCACTGAGTACAAAAGTACTCAGCCCTGCATGTTATTTCTAAAATGTGCAGGCTAGCTTGGATGAAGATGGAGTGTGCTGGGCGGACTTTTGTTGTTGACCTCTTGAAACTTGGTTGATGTTGAGCAGGGTTATATGTCTTCATACATATAATCAAAAATATGTCATGTTGGTTTCCGCTGCAACACTTTGAATTTATTCAGTAATTATTGTCTTATTGTGATGTTGAAGCTATGACTTGATAAACCTTGTTTCCGTTGCTAAACTCTGATACGAGATGGTGTTGTCTTTTGACCATTCTCGGCTATTTTGGTTTGACTGGAAAGTATGATTTATTGTATGATGGTTTTTTTTTGTTGGATAACTGGGTCGTTATCTTGTTCCTTGGTTAATCATAAATTGTGTACGTCGTGGGATCCACCGGCTTGGTTATCTTCATTCTAAGTCGGGCTGCGACAATTACTATTAAATACCGAAAGTAACAAATGAATAATTCATGGTAAACATATTAATTTTAATTACAATTTTTCCATTTTTATACTATTTTGAGATTGTTCAAATAGCCATCGACTTTGCTACGGGAATTATTCCCTTATTTATTTAGGTTAATCTCACACCATAAATTCTATTTTGCAGTACTTCATACTTTAAACTGCAGTTCTTTATACTTTATTTTAAAAATCTTCTCCAACCATATACTCTATGTTTGCTATGAAGTATAGGATAAGACTTGATATGATTAGGTGAGACGTCTTAATACGTATAAAGAATTAATATTGTGTTTGGTATGTTGAATTAAATTCTTTGCAAAACATATTAATTATGGTAAGAGGGTAAAATTATAGTAATTTATTCTTATATTTAGTTGTAGTATTATTTATACCACCTCATAGATGGTATAACATAAACCACAATAGGTATAACTCATACTGTCATAGCCCCAAATCCCAAGGGACGACTAAGCCGGAGTGTGATTAGGGGTTGGAATTAAGAAGCGAGGAAGAAAAGGGGAATTACTGAAAAAAGTGAAGAATAAATATTAAACCATCGAAGAAATACATAGGAATGTACTTCAATTATTTAAAGTGAGACAATCTCGAAGGATTCTCGTTACAGAAGTTTTGGTAGTTTTATGGTTTCAAGTACATATTACTTAACAAAATATTATATAGAAAGTCAGAATATCTTGCAGCGGAAAAAGATGTAGTTTGACTTCACGTATGAAGACGTGAAGCGGGGGCTTTACTAGCTTTATGGATATGAATAATTACTCAAATATTCACCGTCACCCGTCGCTCAACCTGTATATTTATGAACATAAACAAAGCTAAGTACAACGTACTTAGTGAACAAATGCCAAAATGTATAATAGGTTTAAAAGATTAATCATGCTTTTTCAAAGTAACGCACAGGGGTTTTCAAAAAAAGCCCGTTCTTACTAAACTTATTTTCGTACTTGGATATCCACTTTGTTCATTGAATTAAAACCATATCTGAAACAAACGCGGTGAAGAGGCCTTTTCCGCGAACGCTCCTCACTGAGGCTGCCTACTCCTCAACAAAGTCGACACTCATCGGCTAACTTGTACACTAATTGTGAAAAGCACACCCTTTCGGGGCAAACTCATAATCCGATCGACTAATAAATTGGCGAAACAAAACAATTATTTTATGCATGATAGTAGCTTTAAAACATACTTTTGTATATAGAAAAGTCCACCCTAACCGATTACAGAACGAAGTACCGAGCTTCCATTTTTCGTCCTTTCTTCTAATTAGGGATGGCAATGGATCTTGGACCCGGTCCAGATCCGTTTTAATGGATCTGGATCTCAAAACTTTGGACCCGACGGATCTGGATCTATATAAAAACATTCGGGTTGGATCTGGATCTTGAATTTTCAAATCCGGATCCGGCCCGGATCCGACCTGCGGATCCATATTACATATATATATATTGTATTTTATATCTATACTTTTAATAGTTTATTATTCAAATATTCTATTTTATAATTACAAAAAATCAATACACTATTTTTAATAAGTAATAACAAGAAAATCTGTGGATTTTTTATATTTATTTTTTTTAAAACACTATTATATTGATTTTATCTCATTTTATATTTATTTTGTTAAAAAAAATACGGATCCGGGTCCAGATCCAAAGACCCGCAGATCTGATGGATCTGGATATGGATCTCAGATTTTCGGACCCGACGGATCTGGACCGGATCTGGATCTGGATCCAATAGGATCCGGTCCAGATCCGGCCCATTGCCATCCCTACTTCTAATCTCAATGTTCTCCTTTTATAGCAAATAAACAAATCTGGGAACATCACCAGCTGGAAATCCAGGCCCAGCTGACTCCCCTATTCCCTCTCCAGCTGCGTTCGACCCATTTGTGCCTCAAGAAGAAGCAAGTCCAAGTCCAAATCAAGCTGACACACACCAACAAGACTTGACTTCAGAACAACTCCAGTCAAGACGAGATCTTGCTACTTCAAGTATCAACGAATTGAAAGAAGAAATTCGAAGAAGACGAAGATGGATTGAAGATCATCCGGCATCAGCAATCATAGGAGATCCATCTGACAAAGTCAGAACAAGATGCTCAGCTACTCAGAATCCCCGGTTAAATCCTCAAGAAGTAGCTGACGATGCTCAACTCTTAGTAGAGCTGACATTATATAATGGAGAGATAAATCTCATGGCGTGCTATGTAGCCCAAGTTTCAGAGCGCCAGACAATCTTGGAAGCATTAAGAAGCACGCCTTAGACAAATGCCATGCAAGAAGAGCTGAATGAATTCATTAGGAATTGAGTCTGGAATTGGTCGATAGACCAGAAGGCATCAAAGTCATTGGACTTAAGTGGATATTCAAGAACAAGCTGGATAATCTTGGAGTAATTATCAGAAACAAAGCTCACTTGGTCGCCAAGAGTTACACCCAGTAGGAAGGAATTGACTTTGAAGAGTCATTGGCTCCAGTAGCTCGACTGGAATCGATCAGATTATTTCTCGCATATGCAGCACATCACAAATTCAAATTTTATCAAATGGATGTAAAGTGTGCATTCCTAAATGAAGAAATCAAAAAAGATGTCTACGTAGGACAACCACCCGGATTTGAAGTTGAAGAAAACAAAGTGTACAAGCTAAAAAAAGCGTTGTATGGACTGAAGCAAGCACTTCGAGCTTGGTATGATACTTTGTCAGGATTTCTAGTTTCTCGAGGATTCAAGAAGGGTTCAGTGGATAAAACTCTATTCACCATCAAATTTGGTGAAGACATCCTAGTTGTTCAAATCTACGTAGATGACATCAATTTTGGATCAAGATCAGAGTATCTATGCAAGCGTTTTGGTGAAATGATGTCAAGCCAGTTCCAGATGTCCATGATGGTAGAAATGAGTTTCTTTCTCGGACTTCAAGTTAAGCAATCAGGTGAAGGAATGTTCATAATCAGTTCAAATATGTGAAGGACTTGATTACAAAGTACAGAGTTCAATCCAGCCGATCAATAAAGATCCTCATGAACACCAACTGGAAGATTGAACCAGAAACTGATGGAAAATACGTAGATCCCAGCAAATAAGAGGGATAATTGGTTCCCTGTTGTATCTCACAGCCAGCCGCCCAGACATTGCTTTTGTTGTTAGAGTGTGTGCAAGATTTCAAGTTGAACCTAAGGAAGCACACATGCAAGCAGCCAAGAATATTCTCAAATATCTAAAGGGCACTCAGAACGTTGGGCTGTGGTATCCAACTGAAGATAATTTGGAGTTGATTGGATACTCAGACTCAGACTTCACTGGAGATTGACTGGACATAAAGTCAACGTCAGGAACATGCCAGTTCCTAGGGAGCAAGCTGATCTCTTGGTTTCAAAGAAGCAAACATGTGTTGCTACATCAACAACTGAAGCTGAATATATGGCAGCTGGAAGCTGCTGCTCACAAATTCTCTGACTGAAGCACCAGCTAGAAGATTATGAAGTAAAGACTGGACAAGTTCAAATTTTCTGTGATAGTTCAAGCGCAATTGCTATTTCAAAAAATCAAGTTCTTCATACGAGATGTAAACATGTTGATGTGGGACATCATTTCATAAGAGATCATGTTGAAAAGAATGATGTTATTGTTGAGAAAATTCATACTGAAGTACAGCGTGCTGATATCCTAACCAAGCCGCTGGTGGAGACAAGGTTCAAGAAGCTGTGTGGATTGCTAGGATTGCTTAATCCATATGAAAAAGGAACATCCAGCTGAGGGAGAGCCAAACTCAGCTGGACAGCTAGCTCAGAACAAGGATCATCCAGCTGAGGGGAAATCAAGCTCAACTGGACTTCACTCACAAGAGCATTTGGGATAATCAGCTGAGGGGCAATCAAGCTAATTATCAGTTACTCAACTGAGGAGGAATTCAGTCAAGCAAAGGAAAAGACAGCCGTGGTATCAGTTGGATACTATGCGCAGCTGACATGTTTGCGTCTCATGCATTTATTTCTCTAAGGAATATGCTATTTATGTTCAAATAATTTGAATTTTAATTTTAGCAGACAAATATTCCTTAGTTAAATTGATTGATAAGTTTGCCATCCCATCGCATTTAATGAAAAACATGTAGAGTACTGTAGCACGGCAGGATTGAGGCAGAAGTTTAAACGTTTGGATTGCCTCACGCGTGCTTGAAATGCACGCGATGTATGCACGTCAGTTGATGTGATGAGTATTTTATTCGCAGCCATTGATCTATATCTCAATTGCCTCAATGTCTACCGTTCATTCAACATGGCAATTGATATATATAGTAAAGATACGCATATCGTTTCTACATTTATCTCTATCTTTGTGAATCCCAAATTTTCTTATGAGCCAATCTTCTCTCATATTTTCATCTCTGCAAATCTCTCTATATTTTCTGCAAAATTTCTTGTTAGACTAACCCATTGCAGAGAAATGGAACCAAAGAAGATTGCACCAGGAGCAGACTAACTTACAACTCTCATGACAAAGCTGAACTTTGAGAGTGCTCTCATCCTCAAGAACCACAACTTCCAAGATTTCCATTCGGTTTTAGATATAATATCCAAGGCAGGTCTACTATTGTGGGTGACTGCAAGGCCCACACGCATGTTGAAATGGAAAGTTGCAGAGTTCTTCCTGCAAATTGAGAACTCCAACGACTATCTTTCTACCTCCACCCGCTGAAGGTCAAAGGAGAAGATGGGAGGTACGAGGAGAAGAGACTCATTATCAAGCTCAACCGGAGGATGAGGAAGTGGTTCGAGTTAAAGACTCTGGGAGAATTCTCTCCCGACGAGTACACAAAGGAGGACATCTAGGTGGCCCTGGACAAAATGCTTAGGAGGACACATCGTCCAGCTTAGGAGGTGCTCAAGAGTTTGTAGTAGCTCCTATCCTCCGTAGAGCTGAGGAACAAGCACTGGTGGTGCATGACGGAGCTGAGGACCAAGTCGTAACCTCTCCAATTCCTTCCCAGGTAATCGCCTAAGTCATTGGCGATATACCTAACCCCTCTCTAGCCAAAGAGCCCTCCCCCACCAAGCTTGTCCAACATCCAATGACTTCCCCTACCCATCCATCAAGTCCTGACACCTCCTTCCCCATCCCAGAGCCAGAGGCCATTCAGCCTCTTCAAGTGTTTCTTCAAACCGCTGCCCAACCCAGTCCATCTGAATAACCAAGTTCAGACCGTGCATAAGTTGGAACCACCTCTGACCAACCTATTCCAACACGTCGCCTGTTTCTGCCACCAGTCATCATAACAACATTACCCCTACCCGTCACCATAACAACAACCCAGCCTTCTCCTTCGCCCAGCTCATCTAAACAGGCCCAGCTAGCTGACACTTCTTTGCAGCTGGATGATGAAACCAGAGCTGAACCCTCCAGCCCCACAACCTCGGAGGAAGTCCAAATCCTCAGTGTTCACGCCATAGCTCTCGTCACCAGTGCCATGAGGTTTGATAACCTCATCTTGGAAGGGATCAAGAGCGCTCTGCATCAATATCCTATCCTTGCAGTGCTCTCCACTGCCCTCCTTGCTGTCGGAGACTTCAAGTTCTATTTCTCGACCAAGATGAGCACTTGGTACGAGAATGAAGAACTCATGGAGCTATATACTTTCAATCGGCTCAAGGGCAATGAGATCAAGCTGCAGCAGCTCATCGGCTTCGAAAGTCTCAAGGATGCATTCCTGCATGCTTGAGACTGGATTCAGGGCGCAATCTAAGAAGAAGCCTCAGGTAGTGATGAAATGGGACAGAGTTAATGAATGGATTCCCGAAGAGGAAAATGACAACTGGGAATCAACCTAGAATGAATTCATCGAATTCTACTACTACCTGAAGTGCTACTCCGACCTGACTCCAGACCAAGCTTTCAATGAATATCTCAACGAGCTGCATGAAGACGATCCGATGCTTGCCAGAGTCTTCATCAATGTTGCCAAGGCTCATAAGATCAAGCTCACTGCTCCAGCTCTGAAGCAACTCAAGCCCCCAATGATCGTTGGAACAAATTACCATGACAAGGCTGCAATCATCAAGAAAGTCAACTTTTGGGCCTTCGGGAGAAGCATTACAAAAGTGAAGAATCCAGCTGAATACAACTTGTAATGTGTAAACATCTTTTAAAGTTAATAAGACTGACTCCATTTTCTCTCAAGCTCACCCTGATGACAATAACACTTTGTCCAGGCTCTGAACTCTTTATGAATTATTAAATTTATTTCCTCACACTCTATTTTTCTTAGTTAGGTTTTGGCATCATAAAAAAGGGTGAAATTATTGAGAAAATTCTAAGTATTTTGATTTGATACCAAAACCCAACTGACCCCAACCTAGTAGATAATTGTGCAAGCCTAAGTTATTTTTCCAGCTCGACTGTTTGAGCTCGTAGGATTTCTAAGTTTACAGTTGAAGCAGCTGAAGACAGCAGAAGACCCAGTTGAGTGATCAGTTGAGTGAAAATCAGCTGAGTAGATAACAGCTGTGTGAAGATCAACAAAGCTGAGCAAGCCAAAAGATCAAATTGAGCTGACTCAAGTTAAGAGTGTCAAGCAGAATGGATCCAGCCAAGTAGATCCAACGGAGCTAAGGAAATTGAGCTTACTCAAGCTATGATGATCCAGCAGAGCAGACCCAGCTAAGCAGAGCAAGCGGAGTTGACTCGTTGAAGTCTCCAGCTGGTATCAAATCAGACAAACTTGAAGTCCCAGCTCAAAGTCATAAGATAGCTCCAAGACGAGATCCCGGTGTCAGAGGAAGTCAATAAACCTCGATCGATGAGGGATCAACAAATTAGCATATGTTTAGTCGTTATTTGTTTCATTTTTATGTGTTTATTTTATCGTGTTTGTGTGCGTACAATTGTGTTTCCCATTTATATTTCTCATATTTTGATTTATTTTGTTTCTTTTCGATGTTGCATGTGGTGAGCTCAATATCTCGAGTTTTTAGTTAAAAAGTGCTGCAAGAGAAGGGAGTTAGCATAGAAGAGAACCAACGGGCGTCAGAACGGGAGCGTGCGGGAGCTGAGAAAGCTAGCCACCGCTGGAACATGGAGCGCGCTAGCTGGGAGGTATGCCCATACCTTCCAGCTACCGCTGGCTGGGCGGTATGCCCACATTTCCTAGCGACCGCTGGATTCCAGCGACTGCTGGCTGGGCGGTATGCCCATACTGCCCAGCGACCGCTGGATTCCAGTGACCGCTGGACTGATGTTCGCAGAAACAGCTCCAGCCGGTGCTGGTTTCTAGCGAGCGCTGGGCTGAGTTTCGTAATGCTCTTTTGCGCGACTTTAAAGATATTTCTGCTAGGGTTTCACACACATACTCTCACTCATTCTTTCGACCACAGCAGAGGAGACACAACAGCTGCATTCTTCTCTTTCATTTTTTCTTTTCTTTTTCTTTTCCTTTCTTCGGCTAGCAAGAATAAGGAGGATCATAATCTACTGATTGCCCCCGTTGTATTGTAAGGATTTCTTCACCGTTTATTTCTTGCGATATTAATCGATGAATTCTTGTAGTTTTTATTCGATGAATTATTCTATGCTTAGCTAATTCTTTATTTAGGGTTTAGACATTCGAATCGTTTTTCGATCCGTACTTGTTCTTTGATCCCCGTTGATTGAATCGATTTTCTTGATATTGAATAATTGATCACTATTCGATATTTCTAAGTAGTGGATGAGTTCGACGGATGATTCTACTGCTCGATTGTGGTTCTTTCAACATTAGATTGACCGGAAATGCATGTCTAATAATTAATCTTGATCGTGTAATTTAGTCTTTAGGGTTTATCAGATTGACGCGAAAGCTATTGATGTTATCCCTATGTTGAAGTTGATTATGCTTGATTGATTAATGGAATTGATTTGTAACAAGTTTGGTGAGAAATCGATGAGAAGAATCTAATCCCTGACACTTTCTTTCTTCTTATTTTTCTTGTTATTTATTTGTTCATTTTATTATTCCGTTGATTAGTTTAGTTCTCGTCATCTCGAATTCCTTGGTTTAGAATGTTTAGGATTGTTTATTTATTTTCTGTTTTGTGTGAATAATACGAGTGGCATTAGCCCTGTTGAGCCTTCCTTGAGAATACGACTTGGGTCAGCTTGTCGCCCTACATTGACCTCGTTTTCTTGCGAGTCAATTCGAAGGTACTTTGAGTTGAAACAAAATTTGGCACCATTGCCGGGGAAGGTTTTCGGCAAATTGTTCTTGTGTTATTTTCTTTTTTCGTGTTTAATTTTGTATTTATTTTTATTTTTTGTTGTTTTTATTTATCCCCCAGATGCGCTTGATCGGTTTTGTGTTTTTGTTTGCGCAGTGATTAGCGAAACTAAAGGATTTTATGTGGGATTTCACCTATCCTGAGATAGAGAGAAATCTGAGCTATGATTACACGGAGTGTTCGGCAATTTATAGTGGAGAACATGGGCACGAAGCTAATATGTGCCAAGATTTTTGTTGGGTTTCCAACCCGTATTTTGGTTGGAATGAAAGTGTCCAGTATCCGAATTCACTACAACATCCACCTCGGGAACCTTCTTTAGAAGATACTCTCCAATCTTTCATCCAGTCGACCACACAAAGATTTGAGTCTGTTGATGCGTCCATTGCACGCATTGAGACTCGTGTTGGAGAGTTGGTTGACATTGTGGAAAAACTAGTGCAACATAATAGAGTGGAAGAGCAAATTATAGAGGAGGATGAGTACGAGCATGAGCATGATGCAATGAGTAGTGGAGTGGATATCCTGGAGGAAGATGAAGAGGAAGTCACAGAGTGGTTTGAGGAGCTGTCTATGGATATAACAAACACACTTTGTGACGCTTTGATTTGTGAAGTTTCTAAACCCTTAACTCCAGTTAATCAGTATTTCCATTATATTATTGCTTCGGATACTTTCTTTCGTGTTTCATGGCAGGATTACATATGTGGAGGAGAGGTGAAACCGGCCCACGCTGCCGATTTAAGTGTAGAGGGAGATTCCACACGGGAAAATGGGACAATCTTAGTCCTATTAATTATCTCAGGACCGGCAGACGTGGATGATGAAGATGAGCAAATCCAAGTGATGGAATGGCTCAAGCTGGAAAAAGAGTTCGGATAACACCGGCTTAGTCGGGCTGGTGACTTAAAAACTAGCGCTGCGTGGGAGGCAACCCACGACTTTATTTGCTTTATTTCTATTATGTTTGTTCTTTTCTGTTTTATTTCAGGTGTTTTGTTTTGTTCTTTTCTGTTTTGTTTTAGGAGGCCGACAAATCCCGAATTGAGGCAGATCAAGCAAAATGAAAAGTACCACAAGTACCATACAAGCCGACAAATCAGGGCAGTCAAGTTCTTTCCCTTTCTTATTTTCTGTGGAATGAGGACATTGCCTTGTTTTAAGTGTGGAGGGGGAAATGTTTATATTGCTTGTGTGGGATTCGTGTTTATTGTGGATTTTGAATTTTTGCTTGTTTCGGCTTATTTGTGAGTCCACCTTGCTGCCCCAAATTTGACTTAATTGAGGTTGAACTTTATGCAATTGAATTATGTGATTTTGACTTTACTGGTTTGAATTTTTGTTGCTAATGTCGGATTGATATGCTTTGGGACTTAGTTTTATTGGTTGAATTGTAATATGAGACTTGTTTATGCGAATTAGATTGAGGTGATTTGTCTGACTGAAGTTTGAGGGAGTTTTAACATTGTGACTGCTTAAATACTCGTTTCTAAAAAAAATGTGTGTTGAGAAAAGAGAAAATTTCTCAAAAGTGAACTTGTGTGTTAAAATTCGATGGAATATGAATTCTGCTCCTCTTTATTACAAAGTGATAAATGAGCATGGGAAACCACGTTAGGGAGTTGGATTTCTCCAAAATTGCACGTAATGAATATTGTTCAGAATTCCATTTCAAATTTCACAGTTCCAAGAAAGAAAAAAAAATGAATGAAACTTGTTGGTAAAAGCGGTCGCATTAGTTAAATCACTTCTAATGGAGAGTCAGGTCTGATCCGATTGATAGTTTGTATAGACGGGAAACATCTTACAGTTCAATTCAATTTTTTATCTTTGTCTTGATGTTTATCTTTTGTACATTGTTGAAAAATTCGCCAGTTAGTTTGAATTCCAATAATAAGCTTGTATAAATTTTATCCTCTGTTTTGTTGGTTTGGTATTTGCTTGAGGACAAGCAAAAGTTTAAGTGTGGAGGGTTTGTTTAGTCGTTATTTGTTTCATTTTTATGTATTTATTTTATCGTGTTTGTGTGCGTACAATTGTGTTTCCCGTTTATATTTCTCGTATTTTGATTTATTTTGTTTCTTTTCAATGTTGCATGTGGTGAGCTCAATATCTCGAGTTTTTAGTTAAAAAGTGTTGCAAGAGAAGGGAGTTAGCATAGAAGAGGACCAACGAGCGTCGGAACGGGAGCGCACGAGAGCTGAGAAGGCCAGCCACCGCTGAACATGGAGCGCGCTAGCTGGGCGGTATGCCCACACTTCCCAGCGACCGCTGGCTGGGCGATATGCCCATACTGCTCAGCGACCGCTGGACTCCAACGACCACTGGAGTGAAGTTCGCAGAAACAGCTCCAGCCGGCGCTGGTTTCCAGCGAACGCTGGGCTGAGTTTCGTAACGCTCGTTTGCACGACTTTAAAGATATTTCTGCTAGGGTTTCACACACATACTCTCACTCATTCTTTCGACCATAGCAGAGGAGACACAACAGCTGCATTCTTCTCTTTCAGTTTTTCTTTTCTCTTTCTTTTCTTTTCTTCGGCTAGCAAGAATAAGAAGGATCATTATCTACGGATTTCCCCCGTTGTATTGTAAGGATTTCTTCACCGTTTATTTCTTGCGATATTAATCGGTGAATTCTTATAGTTTTTATTCGATGAATTGTTCTATGCTTAGCTAATTCTTTGTTTAGGATTTAGACATTCGAATCGTTTTTCGATCCGTGGTTTTTCTTTGATTAATTCCCCGTTGATTGAATTGATTTTCTTGATATTGAATAATTGATCACTATTTGATATTTCTAAGTAGTGGATGAGTTCGACGGATGCTTCTACTGCTCGATTGTGGTTCTTTCAACATTAGATTGACCGGAACGCATGTCTAATAATTAATCTTGATCGTGTAATTTAGTCTTTAGGGTTTATCAGATTGACGCGAAAGCTATTGATGTTAACCCTATGTTGAAGTTGATTATGCTTGATTGATTAATGGAATTGATTTGTAACAAGTTTGGTGAGAAATCGATGAGAAGAATCTAATCCCTAACACTTTCTTTCTTCTTGTTTTTCTTGTTATTTATTTGTTCATTTTATTATTCCGTTGATTAGTTTAGTTCTCGTCATCTCGAATTCCTTGGTTTAGAATGTTTAGCATTGTTTATATATTTTGTGTTTTGTGTGAATAATACGAGTGGCATTAGCCCTGTTGAGCCTTCTTTCAGAATACGACTTGGGTCAGCTTGTCGCCCTACATTGACCTTGTTCTCTTGCGAGTCAATTCGAAGGTATTTTGAGTTGAAATAGCATCCTAGAAAAGTGAACCTAGGATTTGACACACTGAAGAAGACAGGTAAAGATCGGCAGACAATAGATCGCATTGTCAGGAAGTAAGTGAGATTCAAACGGCTCTTCCAATGGCTAGTTTTTGAATCTCCACCTATAAATACCAGTCTTCCTCAACAAATTCAGACAAGAAAATCTCTCCATAAGCTTATCAACACACTCTGAAATTCTCAAGCTAACGCAGTTAGCAGTTTCTTTCAAGAACACAAAATCTCTAAGTGTTCCTAGTTAGACTGCTGATGTTTTTCTTCTGTAATCTAGGCAGATAATCATTCTCATCCAAAGCCTAGTTCGAACGAGTTCATCAAACTCTTTTGGTCTTCATTGTAAGAACTCGTTCATAGTTGGAAACATCAAACCCAAACCCTTCAACCCAGAAAAGGTTAGGTTAAGGTACGCTTGCTCGAAGCGCGTAATTCGAGTGGTCAGGTTTATTCAGTATCCATAAACTGAAAGTTAGGCTTCTACAGTGCCCGAAAACTGTAAGAACACAGCTCTAGTTTGAGCTGCGAAGTTTGCTTGTTACTCGTAAAATAAGTGGTTATCCTTAGTGGATTTACCAGAGAAATCTGGTCGTGGACGTAGGAGTAGTTTCTCCGAACCACGTTAAAATTCTGAGTTCTTTACTGCTTTATTCAATTCTGCATTCTTTATAAAGAACTAATCACTCATCAAGCACGACATTTTTCAAGTTAAGTTTCCTGATTGAGTAACCCAACCAGCTGTGTTTTCAAACTGCACAACTTGATTAATTTGAAAACTGAAAGATATATTTTACTAGCTGAGATTTTCTAAGACAACGAGTTAAGTATTTAAAATCACCACATTCCGCACAGCCAGCTGAGTTATCAGTCCAGCTGATCATCTTCTTAAAGAAGTCAGCAGGATTTATAACTAAGCTCACACTCAAAAGTTTTAATTTGGAAAAGTTTCCATCTCCGTGTATTCACCCCCCTTTACACCGAGAACTCGTTTTGGGACCATCATGTGGATTGTCTATTGGTGGTGGTTGACCGTTTTTCTAAGTATGGTCATTTCTTGGCTCTGCGCCATCCGTTTACAGCTAAGTCCGTGGCTGAGTGTTTTATTCGAGAGATAGTGCGTCTGTACGATATCCCTAGTGCTATTGTGTCTGATAGCGAACCTATATTTTTAAGCTATTTTTTAGGATGTCCGGTACTAAACTTAAAATGAGTTCGGCGTACCACCGTGAAACGGATGGGCAAATTGAGGTGCTAAATCGTTGTTTGGAGACTTATCTTCGTTGTTTTACGTCAGAACGTCCTAAGCAGTGGAGCAAGTGGTTACCATGGGAGGAGTATTGCTACAACACGAGCTATCATATATCAGCAGTTACCACTCCTTTTGATGTAGTATATGGTCGTCCTCCGTCTATGTTGTTGCGATTTTTGCCAGGAGTGGTCCGTGTCCAAGCTGGGGCTGATTCTTTACGCACTCGAGATGAGATTATTGAACATCTGAAGTTTCATCTCGATCCTGCTCAAAAGTGCATGTCGAAGGAAGCTAATAAATATTGCCGAAATATAGTGTTGCAGGAGGGCGATTTGGTCTACTTGAAATTTCGGCCCTATCGTCAGTCGACTTTGTTCAGGTCAGTTAATAAGAAGTTGGTGCCGCATTTCTTCGGACCATTTGAAGTTGAAGCACGGGTGGGGTCTGTGGCTTATCATTTGAAGCTTCCGCCAACGTACCGAATTCATCTAGTGTTCCATGTTTCTTTGCTCAAAAAGGCAATTGGGGCGGTGCAGGCTGAGTCCACTCTTACGGATGATCTACTTTCGGTTGATCTTTCTTTCTTACCGGAGGCCGTGTTGCAGTGGAGGAGTGTGGCGCGTGATGGTCAGAGTGTTGAGCAGGTTTTAATTCAGTGGAGCGGTCTAGCTTGATGCTGATGAGGCAACGTGGATGGATGTTGCCGATGTTCGTGGTCAGTTTCCATACTTCAACCTTGAGGACAAGGCTGTTTCGGAGGGCGGGACTGTTGATAGATTACGAGATCCATGGCTGACTTATTCTCGCAGGAAGAGGCAGTAGCAGATTATTAATTATATTAGTTATTAATTGTTATATCTTAATTATTATTTCTTTTACTTAAGTTTACTTTTACCTAGGGTCAGGTCAGCCCATTGTGCATGGGCCTTTTGTTTCCCTAGATGGGTTAATATTTATAGGGTTTTTGTTATTGTTTTACGGGCGGGAAATTATGGAGTTTTAGAACGGTATTACCGTCGGCCTCGTTTGAAGAGAGTTCTATTCAAATTTTCATAGTTTGTGTGGTTCTTTCGCCTTTAACTCTATCATATATATCTATTACTTAGATCTATTATTATATGATTATTCTATTTTTGATATATATATATATAAGGATGAATTACTATAGTAAATATTCCTTCCGTGAGAACCTGAGAATATGCTTAAATCTATATATATTTATGCTTCGAATAATAATAACCAGAGATCATACAAAGATCAATGGTTCAGATTGTTTCCTAGTTCCCACACTAGGAATAGTTTCTATATGAACCAATATATATATATAGGGGATAGATCAAATAGAAACTTAATCTTAGGTAGAAACTAGAAACTTTTTTTGACCATTGATTTTAATGGTTACAACATGCAAGTTATTTTTAATATTTTCATAATTCTTTCCAATTAATTTTGGCGTGTGGATTATTATGAAGGTGTGTTGATGTAATACCCCGCTTTTTCATAACTAATCTTAGTAAATAATTAAGATAAGTAATTAGAATAATTTTAAAAATGCGAAAATTAGAAGGAAATTAAGTTCCAGCATTTAAATTAATTTGGCAGCCCTAAATTGCCGAATTTTGATGATTTAAGTTTTATTTTCGTTTTGGTTCATCCGAAATGAAATATTGAAAGTGTTTATGAATATGTGCCATTATATGTGCATTATTTGAGAAATATGTGCTATATTTGAAGTATTTGATTCTCTCGGGAATTATGAATTTTCTCCAGGAATGTTATTTAATTTTCGGATTTTATTTCCGGAAATTATTAGAGGAAGTTTATTAGGGTTTGTGTCGCAGCCCGACTCAGAATTAAGATGACCGAGCCGGTGGGTCCCACGACGTACACAATTTATGATTAACCAAAGAACTGATAACGACCCAGTTATCCAACAAAAACCAATCATACATCAAACATCCTCAATATTCAGAAATACCGGGAATTAAATAAAGATTTGATCAACTTTTCATCGAGCATGCATAACAAGAATTCAATATCAATATCGTGCTCGACATTTCCAACCAAAATTTAATATCCATAATGGATACCAAACGATCTCAACAATAGAATCAGTGGATCAAAATATGTCAAATTCAACATTTCCAAGGAATCATGCTCAACTGGATATCAACAGAATAATCATACGACCAAAGGTACCAAAAGATCGATGCCAAATAAGAAGTTTATCAGATCAAGAAAGCACGATAAAGAGGTCGCATGACTTAAAATACTTAAGATAGAAACATCAACAGTTTCAATTAAAACAGGTTAACATATCATTCAAAAGATATGTTATCAACGTCAAAGACTTCAGAATATAGGAATAGACTTCATACTTCAAACATACTTAAGAATTTAAACACACTTCAGAGTGTTGCAGCGGAATAACAAAAGGAATTATATGTATGCAAACATATAATTCTAGACCGACTTCTTTTAATTACATTGGAACCAACAAAAGTCCGCCAAGCACACCCTCATCCTCATACCAGCTAACCTGCACATTTTAGAAAACAACATGCAGGGCTGAGTACTACGTACTCAGTGGACACATGCCAAAATAATTTGAAATCTTGCTGATTACAGCTATAAATTGATCTTGCCTTTAAAAGCATATCACAAGTATATAATTTAAATCAAACCTGTGAGTGCTCAAATGTTTTCTTTTTATTTAAAAACATGAGTGTCTGCGCAGACAATATATATATCAGAGTATGTACCAAATCTACAATAATAAATTAGTGTTGAGAAGTAGGCCTCCCTCTCAAACACTTGTAACCGGCCCACCTTTCGGAAGGCGCACAATTACAAATAAGTGTACACAAATCCCACCTTGCGTAGGACCGAATTCGTCTTCTTTTGGTAGACGGTATCATACAAAACTTAAAACATTTGGCAAGTCAATTAATTTAAATCATCACATAAATATATATATAAATATATTCATGCATTCACCATTTTATTCGTTTAGAAAGCCCACATGTCGTACGCTGCTTTAATTACCCTTCCGGATTCTGATTTCCCGGCTTTAAGTTCCCGCTTGTTCCTTCATTTGAAATTGGTTTATCAACCATCAGAGCGAGAAACAACGACATGCGAAGAGATACGACATCTCTATCAACTTAATTTCTAATTCGCTTCGACTTTTCTAACGGTCAACTTAATACTAACACTTAAACATTCTAATTACTTCTAAAATTCTAACTTAGCTTCTAATTAACTTTCTAAATTAACATATAAATATTTAAACACTTAAACATTTAAAACAAATTATCAACATTGCACTTTATCCATAGCATTCAACTCAGATTATTTTCGATTCGTCAAACGATATCCAAAAATTATGAAATTAATTCTACTTACATCATTTAGCATAATAAACACCATTACGCAATCAGATTACACATTCAGATCACGTACACGTATAAACCTTCGACTTGGAAAAATAGCCGAAAAATAGAAAATTCTTAATACTTGGCAATTAATTTCTGAAAAATTCTACAATACTTAATTTTTCGTGTAGAATTCAAATATGCCATTATTTTCTTGATAAAAAATCAAATAATACTATTATTTCCTTTAATTATTTTCGGTATTTTTGAAAATTAGAAAATAATTATCCAATTTCATTCTAACCAATTCCAAACATCTTAAATTAAATTATAAACTATCTTTCTAGCCTAATTACTTGAATAAATTGGATAGAAATCCAATATCTAATATATATATATTTCGAATTTTCAACATATAAAGCACACTTAAATATTTCTATACATTTCAAATTACAACATGCTTCACTAATATTCTAAAGATTAATTATAATCTCAATTAATCAATTTAAGCTTTAAAATAATTATTTTTTTATTTATTAAAATCTGAAAATATTCAAAAATTATGAAATTGAGCTCTAAAAATTCTAGAAAAATTCTCACATGCTTAATTAAATACTATAAGCTCAATTCTATCATCAATTTCATCATTCAACATCAAAATCTAAAATTCTAATTTTCAAAGCCTAATTATTCGAAAATTTCTATAATTGGCATAATTATGCTTTAATCAATCATCTCAATACATAAACATCATTAGCATCATTATATAAGATCAATTTGAGCATCAATTTAATCAAAGAATATCCAAATCATAAAACCTTATTTTTAAGAATTATTTTCGGTCATAATAAAAAAAATAGAAGGGCTTGGATTCTTTGATTACTTCCAACATCAAACATGCTTAGAATAATTATCTAAGCTCAAATAATCAATCAAATTAATCATACAACATCACAATCAAATTCTCATATTTTTCCTAATTTCTCGGCAATTTTAGAAATATGAATAAAGATTGATTAAATCATGAATTAATAACATATCATGCATCATAAACATGAATTAAACATCATAAATTAAATTCAAGCTCATCTACTAATATTTTTTATTATTTTCGAAATTTTCTAAAATAATTAACTAGATGATTTAAGCTTGAATTAAAGCTAAATTCTTGAAATAAACATATATCTTACCTTTATAATTAATTTGGATATGATTGACACTTGATTTTGAGCTTAAAACTTGAACAAATATGGAAGATAATGGAGTTGTATGTATATGCGTGTATGTTCTGTTTCTTACGGGAGAAATGGAAATGAAAGATGAAGGAATAGCTAAATACACTTAATCACCAATTAGTCAACATTAATAAGTCATCCATGATGTCATCGATGATGTCATGGCTTATGTCATAAATAGGTAGTAATAAATAAATTAATTAATTGCTTAATTAATTAATTAATTATTAAGCTTGCTAATCGTAACTTTAATCTCTAATTTCTTGATCTAGAAAAATCAATTAGAGCATCTCAAACCCTAATGCAAATTCTCATAAGAAAATGCTAAGAAACGAATTAATTATGAATTAATTAAGATTATTATTTTTAGAAATAATCACTAATAAAATAAATTAAGAAAATTAAATTCATAATTTTCTCAATTAAAAATCAAGCATAAATGCGCACATTGATAAACATAAATTCTACTTCGTTTCGGATAACCCGAGACGAAACAAAAATAATTATATTCTACTTTTTCGGCAAAAATTAGGGTTACCGAAGAAAAATTATTAAAAAGGAAATTTTTCTTCTTCTTAATCCGTTTTAATTAATTAAAGAATTTCAGAATTAATTACGCGAAAAATCGGGGTACTACATTCTCTCCCCCTAAAAATAAATTTCGTCCCGAAATTTGCTTACCTCGACGAAAAGCTCGGGATACTTCTCTCTCATCTTATCTTCTAATTCCCACGTCGCTTCCTCAAGACTATGATGCTTCCACTTGATCTTGACTGATGCGATCAACTTATTTCTAAGCTGCTGAACCTTTCGGTCCAGAATCGCTTCTGGTTTTTCTTGATAGCTTAGATCGGGCTCTAAAGCTACTTCTTCTTGACGAATAACATGTTTAGGATCAAACATGTATTTTCGTAACTGGGAAACATGAAACACATTATGCGAACTTCCAAAACTGAACGGCAAAGCTAACTTATAAGCAACTTGACCTATTCTCTCAAGAATTTCATACGGTCCAATATATCTGGGCTTTAGCTTGCCTTTCACACCAAATCTGTGAATTCCTCTTGAAGGGGAAACCTTCAGAAATACTTTATCTCCAACTTGAAATTCTAATTCTGATCTTCTGGAATCCGCATAAGACTTCTGACGATCTTGCGCTTCTTTCATTCTCTGCTTGATTTGACGAACAATCATGATCATCTCTTCAACAGAATCGGGCCCTAACTCTTTTCTTTCACCTACTTCATCCCAATGAAGCGGTGATCTACACTTTCTTCCATAAAGAGCTTCATAAGGGGCCATGCCGATTGTCCTTTGATAACTGTTGTTATAGGCGAATTCAATGAGAGGTAAGATTTGCTCCCAATTATCTCCTCGATCTAGAACAACAGTTCTGAGCATGTCTTCCAAAACTTGGATGGTTCTCTCAGATTGACCATCTGTTTGTGGATGAAATGCTGTGCTGAAATTCAACTTAGTGCCCAATTCATTCTGCATACTTCTCCAAAAACGGGAAGTAAACTTAGAATCTCGATCTGACGTGATCGACTTAGGCACTCCATGCAAACGCACAATTTCACGAACATACAGCTGGGCTAACTTATCTGACCCATATGAAATTAAAATTGGTATGAAGTGAGCAGATTTTGTCAATCTATCCACAATCACCCATATAGCCGTGTTTCCTCTTTTGGACTTAGGTAACTGAGTTACAAAATCCATTGTAATATCATCCCATTTCCATTCTGGGATTTCCAACGGCTGAAGCTTTCCATAAGGTCTTTGATGCAATGCCTTTACTTGCTGACAAGCTAGACATCGTTCTACAAACGAAGCTATGTCTCGCTTCATTCCTTCCCACCAAAATTTCTGCTTCAAATCCTGATACATTTTGGTGCTTCCAGGATGAGCTGTATAAGGGGTGTCATGAGCTTCACTCATGATCTCACCTCTTAAATCCTCATCATTAGGCACACAAAGTCTTCCTTTAAACATAAGAATATTATCTCCAGCTTCTTGAAAATCTTCAACTTTTTCTTCACGAATCTTGAGACGCAAATTCTCAAATTTTTCATCCTTTCTTTGAGCACTTGCAATTCTTGATCTCAAATCTGGAATTATTTCCAAAGCTGCAATTAAATGCTCTGTCGATTGCGGGGGTATAACCACTTCTAATCTCAATTCTTCAAAATTTCTTATGAGCTCTTTTTCCTGAGTAAGAAGAAATCCTAACTCAGATTTTCCTTTTCTGCTCAAAGCATCAGCTACTACATTTGCCTTTCCTGGATGATAGGAAATTTTACAATCGTAGTCCTTTACTAGCTCAAGCCATCTTCTCTGTCTCATATTTAACTCCTTCTGCTCGAAGAAATATTTGAGACTTTTATGATCTGTGAAGATCTCACATTTAGCTCCAAAAAGATAATGTCTCCATATCTTCAGAGCATGCACAACTGCTGCTAGCTCTAAATCATGAGTTGGATAACTCTGCTCATGAGGTCTGAGTTGCCTTGAAGCATAAGCAATGACTTTTCTTTCTTGCATCAGGACACAACCAAGTCCATTCTTTGATGCATCTGTATAAACGATATAGTCCTTGCCTTCTTCTGGAACTGCTAAAACTGGAGCAGTGGTTAGCCTTTTCTTAAGCTCTTGGAAACTTTCTTCACACTCGCTAGACCACTTGAACTTTGATTCTTTCTTTAAGAGTTGGGTCATTGGCTTTGCTATCTTGGAAAATCCTTCAATGAATCTCCGATAGTAGCCTGCTAAACCCAAGAAACTCCTAATCTCATGAGGCGAAGCTGGGGTCTTCCACTCTTGAACTGCTTGCACTTTTGCTGAATCAACCTTGATTCCTTCAGAAGAAATAACATGTCCGAGAAAATTTATTTCTCTTAGCCAAAATTCACACTTACTGAACTTGGCATATAACTTCTCGGCTCTTAGCTTTTCTAAAATAATTCTGAGATGTTCTTCGTGTTCTAATTCATTCTTTGAATACACGAGAATATCATCAATAAAAACTATGACAAATTTATCCAAAAATTCATGGAAAACTCGATTCATGAGATCCATAAATACTGCTGGAGCATTTGTCAATCCAAACGGCATTACTACAAACTCGTAGTGACCGTATCTTGTTCGAAAAGCTGTCTTCGGAATATCTTCTTGCCGAATCTTCAACTGATGATAACCAGATTTCAAATCAATTTTTGAAAAGATATCGCTCCTTTAAGCTGATCAAACAAATCATCTATCCTTGGCAAAGGATATTTGTTCTTTAACGTCAGCTTATTTAACTCTCGATAGTCTATGCACATTCTCAGACTACCGTCCTTTTTCTTGACAAACAAGATTGGCGCTCCCCAAGGAGAAACACTAGGTCTAATAAAACCCAAGTCTAACAACTCTTGCAATTGAATTTTCAATTCTTGCAACTCTTTAGGGGCCATCCTGTACGGTGCCTTTGATATTGGAGCTGAACCAGGCTCAAGATCTATTGTAAACTCCAATTGCCTATCTGGTGGCAATCCTGGCAAATCTTCTGGAAAAACGTCCTTGAATTCTCGGACTACCTTCACATCCTCTAAGCTTTTCTCTTGATCTTTATCTTTGTTAAGATAAACTAGATACGCTTGCGTATCCTTTCTTCTTAACAATCTTTCTACTTGAATGGCCGAAATTATCAGAACTCTTTTACAACTTCGATCAATTCCGAAAAATTGAGTTGCTTCTCTTCCAGGTGGTTGAAAAGAAATTTGCCTTTCCTCGCACTTAATCGACGCAAAATTTTCCGTCAACCAATCCATTCCCAAAATTAAGTCTACGTCCCACATTTGAATTAGGTTAAGAGTTTTAGCTGACATCTTAAGAGATCCTAATTCAAACTCTAGATTAGGACAAACTTGAGTAACTATTGTAGATTTACCTACTGGAGTAGTTACTTTTAAATTTTGGGTTGACTTTTCTATTTTAAGGCCAAGAGTATTTACGCATGCATTTGATATAAATGAATGCGATGCACCAGTATCAAATAAAATAATAACAGGTACACCTCTTAACTGGCCCATACCTGCAAGATTACCTTGATCTTTTATGCTCGGCTTCTGCTCAAGAGCAAAGATTCTCTGATATTGATGCTGAGGCTCTCGCTGCGGTTGTTGCTGCTTTTGATGCTGCTGAGGTCGTTGCACTGGACGATTGCGCTGCTGCAACGGCTGTGGAAATACTTCCATTGCCTTCAAACGCGGAGGCTGAAACTGATTTGGTCTTCCTCCTCCCGAACTTTGCTGCTTGTTCGGACACTGGTATGAGAAATGACCTACTTGCCCACAAGCATAGCAGCTATTACTTCCAGCTTTGCAGACTCCTTGGTGCATTTTATTGCACTTAGGGCACGGAGGAATTACTTGAAAACCCTGAGACGAACTGCCCTGACCGACAAAAGGCGGTCTAAACCTTCCTGGAACTAACTGATGTGGCTGCTGACTCTGACCTTGCCACGGCTTTTTACTTGGCTGAGAACTAGCATTCCACTTTCTCTTTCCCTTCTGAAACTGCCCTTGACTTAAAGGCTGGGGATTAACAACAGCTGGGGCTGAAACTTGCAATGAAGAAGGTACTGAAAACTGGATTGGCTTTTCTGGCTGCATAGCCAATTCCATGTCTAAGGCTCGATTCAACGCCTCTGCATACGTCATCGCACTTTGGCTAGCAAGAACCACTCTTATATCTTGCCGAAGACCTGCACGAAAAAGATCAGACATCTTTTCGTCGGTGTCCACCTTATCTGGGGCAAAACGAGCTAAGTCGCAAAACTCTCGATCATACTCCGACACAGACTTCTTTCCTTGCTTCAAACTTGCAAACTCGTTCTCTTTCTGCTTACGGTAGCTTCTTGGAATGTACTTCTCAAAAAGAGCATCTTTAAACTGCTCCCAGGTGAGATTCTCCAATTGTTCTGGGGTATACGTCTTCTGACGAGCTTCCCACCAATAATCTGCCGATCCTTTCAGCTGGTAGGACATACACGTTAAACGCTCTTGATCATTACATCGGAGAAATTTGAAGATTCTTTCCAATGCACGAATCCACTCTTCAGCTTCTGACGGACTTCCTTTTCCGTCTAAGGTAGGGGGATTTTGACGAAGAAAAAGCTCTTCTATTCTCCTTTCAGGCTGGGGAGGTGGAGTTGGTTCTCTTTCTTGCTCTTCATCTCTATCTTCTCTTCTCGGAGGCATTCTGATTAACCAATTTGGATTTTAAAGAAAATTTTCTCTTATTTACGCAAATCTAGAATTTTAATTCCAGACTTAGAAATTTTCAACTGAACTTTTGAACATATAAACATTTTCTTCATAAAGCTCATCATTTAATCATAAACTTTATAAATCAAACAATTCAAATAATTGCAATCTTCAAATAAATCATATCTCGCAACCACATATATATATATATATATATATATATTCTTTTCAACAAATTTCAAGAATTAAGCAACAAATAAGAAGGATAAAAACTTTCACACATATCTTATACTTATAAAATTTGCAATCTAATAACCTTATCTTCATATTTTCTTTTCATCTTGCTTCTCATTTATTAAAACATTACATCTAATGTCTTTTTCAACTTATGCATATAGGACTCATTAATTAAAACGATGACCGCTTTGGCCATTCTTCATTATATAAACATCGGAAAATTGCCTTTCTGAGGGCTTTTACAATCCTAAGAGGGAATTATCTACATCAAAAATTTTCCCTACGTCAGCTGTGATGTTCTAACATCACACAAAAAGCACTTCTAATGGTATGGCATACTAGACCATTACCGGATCACCTAAGAGTTATACTTATGCATCTATTTACAGCATAAAATAAACATAAAGCACATAAATTATCTCTTGCCAGACATATTACATATTTGCTACTACTGCCAACTCTCACTTTCTCTCACGATTCACTGCTCATCCTCACTGGGATCTTCTTCCTCACTCGGCTCCTCTTCCTCTCCATGATTTTTCTTATTCTCACACTCTGGACTCTCTGCAACTCTCTCCTCACCCTCTTCATTTGGACAAGAAACACTCCCGTATTCTTCACCAGACGACGGCTGATACTCAGGCTGGAAACCAAGCTGGCCATACGGAATACTCCAAAGCTGACCATACCCAACTGTAGCATTAGCAGCAGGGTCAACCTCCTCTTCTTCATTATCAAAACGACGAAGTCCTGATGAACTAGCCTCATTTGGTCTCACAGAACTATTATAAAAATGATAATAAGATTCAAGCTCTGAAGGATTAAAAGCTTGAGGAATATCATTGAGATCATAAGGGACTAGCTCGGAAGAAGGGGCTGTGGCCAAACTATTTTGCGGAGTAAGGAGCTCAGGGACTAAAGCTAAGGCATCAGGATGAGAAGATGGTGAATAATAACCATTCTGAACAGGATTGGGATCAAAGAATCCCTGATCAAGGCCATAATTATCTAGATGAGGGTCAACAGCAGGTTCAGGTTCCACAGGAGGAATAAAAAGAGGAATAGGATCATTGTGCTGCACATTTTCTTCCTGCACTCCTTCTAGATAATAATGAAGTGGCGGATCATAAGGGCCAGGTGGAGGATTAGCATAACGAATAAATCGGGAGATGATCTTTGCTATGAATCCATTGCAATCTCCGTGAAGATCGTCTCTCCAGAGCTGCGGCGTTATATAACGAGGTGTCAAAGAGGAAGCCCACTCGCGCCATGCTTCTGGAAGAAGAGGAATCAAATGCATAATTCCGTCCACTCCTGTCAGATCCATCAGATGAACATCGATCCAGACTCGGTGATAACGTGCCAGAAATTCAGCTAAAGTTTCTCTATAACTCATTCGGATATGCTGAAATTCTCTCATAGCTGCCTCACCACGTGGCGATGCCATCTCAATATCGCTTTCCCACGGTGATACCAAGCTCATGTTACTTTCCAACGACAAACTACCAACTTGCTTGCACAAAAGTTCCATCGTCTCGCTTACAACCATCATCACATAAAACAACCTCATTAGAAGCTCAAACCAGCAATCAAAAATATTAAAATCAAAACTTTCAAACTTTCAAACTTTCAAACTTTAAAAAAAATTCATACCTGAATAGCTGGATGAGATGAGATGAGGTGTTGGACTTTTGTTGTAAGAATACTCAACTAGTCTAGGAATTCAAACCAGACTAGACTTAAAATAAAATTTAGACTCAGAGCAGACAAATGAACAGCCTTGCTCTGATACCACTCTGTCGCAGCCCGACTCAGAATTAAGATGACCGAGCCGGTGGGTCCCACGACGTACACAATTTATGATTAACCAAAGAACTGATAACGACCCAGTTATCCAACAAAAACCAATCATACATCAAACATCCTCAATATTCAGAAATACCGGGAATTAAATAAAGATTTGATCAACTTTTCATCGAGCATGCATAACAAGAATTCAATATCAATATCGTGCTCGACATTTCCAACCAAAATTTAATATCCATAATGGATACCAAACGATCTCAACAATAGAATCAGTGGATCAAAATATGTCAAATTCAACATTTCCAAGGAATCATGCTCAACTGGATATCAACAGAATAATCATACGACCAAAGGTACCAAAAGATCGATGCCAAATAAGAAGTTTATCAGATCAAGAAAGCACGATAAAGAGGTCGCATGACTTAAAATACTTAAGATAGAAACATCAACAGTTTCAATTAAAACAGGTTAACATATCATTCAAAAGATATGTTATCAACGTCAAAGACTTCAGAATATAGGAATAGACTTCATACTTCAAACATACTTAAGAATTTAAACACACTTCAGAGTGTTGCAGCGGAATAACAAAAGGAATTATATGTATGCAAACATATAATTCTAGACCGACTTCTTTTAATTACATTGGAACCAACAAAAGTCCGCCAAGCACACCCTCATCCTCATACCAGCTAACCTGCACATTTTAGAAAACAACATGTGTACCGAGTACTACGTACTCAGTGGACACATGCCAAAATAATTTGAAATCTTGCTGATTACAGCTATAAATTGATCTTGCCTTTAAAAGCATATCACAAGTATATAATTTAAATCAAACCTGTGAGTGCTCAAATGTTTTCTTTTTATTTAAAAACATGAGTGTCTGCGCAGACAATATATATATCAGAGTATGTACCAAATCTACAATAATAAATTAGTGTTGAGAAGTAGGCCTCCCTCTCAAACACTTGTAACCGGCCCACCTTTCGGAAGGCGCACAATTACAAATAAGTGTACACAAATCCCACCTTGCGTAGGACCGAATTCGTCTTCTTTTGGTAGACGGTATCATACAAAACTTAAAACATTTGGCAAGTCAATTAATTTAAATCATCACATAAATATATATATAAATATATTCATGCATTCACCATTTTATTCGTTTAGAAAGCCCACCTGTCGTACGCTGCTTTAATTACCCTTCCGGATTCTGATTTCCCGGCTTTAAGTTCCCGCTTGTTCCTTCATTTGAAATTGGTTTATCAACCATCAGAGCGAGAAACAACGACATGCGAAGAGATACGACATCTCTATCAACTTAATTTCTAATTCGCTTCGACTTTTCTAACGGTCAACTTAATACTAACACTTAAACATTCTAATTACTTCTAAAATTCTAACTTAGCTTCTAATTAACTTTCTAAATTAACATATAAATATTTAAACACTTAAACATTTAAAACAAATTATCAACATTGCACTTTATCCATAGCATTCAACTCAGATTATTTTCGATTCGTCAAACGATATCCAAAAATTATGAAATTAATTCTACTAACATCATTTAGCATAATAAACACCATTACGCAATCAGATTACACATTCAGATCACGTACACGTATAAACCTTCGACTTGGAAAAAATAGCCGAAAAATAGAAAATTCTTAATACTTGGCAATTAATTTCTGAAAAATTCTACAATACTTAATTTTTCGTGTAGAATTCAAATATGCCATTATTTTCTTGATAAAAAATCAAATAATACTATTATTTCCTTTAAATATTTTCGGTATTTTTGAAAATTAGAAAATAATTATCCAATTTCATTCTAACCAATTCCAAACATCTTAAATTAAATTATAAACTATCTTTCTAGCCTAATTACTTGAATAAATTGGATAGAAATCCAATATCTAATATATATATATTTCGAATTTTCAACATATAAAGCACACTTAAATATTTCTATACATTTCAAATTACAACATGCTTCACTAATATTCTAAAGATTAATTATAATCTCAATTAAACAATTTAAGCTTTAAAATAATTATTTTTTTATTTATTAAAATCTGAAAATATTCAAAAATTATGAAATTGAGCTCTAAAAATTCTAGAAAAATTCTCACATGCTTAATTAAATACTATAAGCTCAATTCTATCATCAATTTCATCATTCAACATCAAAATTTAAAATTCTAATTTTCAAAGCCTAATTATTCGAAAATTTCTATAATTGGCATAATTATGCTTTAATCAATCATCTCAATACATAAACATCATTAACATCATTATATAAGATCAATTTGAGCATCAATTTAATCAAAGAATATCCAAATCATAAAACCTTATTTTTAAGAATTATTTTCGGTCATAATAAAAAAAATAGAAGGGCTTGGATTCTTTGATTACTTCCAACATCAAACATGCTTAGAATAATTATCTAAGCTCAAATAATCAATCAAATTAATCATACAACATCACAATCAAATTCTCATATTTTTCCTAATTTCTCGGCAATTTTAGAAATATGAATAAAGATTGATTAAATCATGAATTAATAACATATCATGCATCATAAACATGAATTAAACATCATAAATTAAATTCAAGCTCATCTACTAATATTTTTTATTATTTTCGAAATTTTCTAAAATAATTAACTAGATGATTTAAGCTTGAATTAAAGCTAAATTCTTGAAATAAACATATATCTTACCTTTATAATTAATTTGGATATGATTGACACTTGATTTTGAGCTTAAAACTTGAACAAATATGGAAGATAATGGAGTTGTATGTATATGCGTGTATGTTCTGTTTCTTACGGGAGAAATGGAAATGAAAGATGAAGGAATAGCTAAATACACTTAATCACCAATTAGTCAACATTAATAAGTCATCCATGATGTCATCGATGATGTCATGGCTTATGTCATAAATAGGTAGTAATAAATAAATTAATTAATTGCTTAATTAATTAATTAATTATTAAGCTTGCTAATCGTAACTTTAATCTCTAATTTCTTGATCTAGAAAAATCAATTAGAGCATCTCAAACCCTAATGCAAATTCTCATAAGAAAATGCTAAGAAACGAATTAATTATGAATTAATTAAGATTATTATTTTTAGAAATAATCACTAATAAAATAAATTAAGAAAATTAAATTCATAATTTTCTCAATTAAAAATCAAGCATAAATGCGCACATTGATAAACATAAATTCTACTTCGTTTCGGATAACCCGAGACGAAACAAAAATAATTATATTCTACTTTTTCGGCAAAAATTAGGGTTACCGAAGAAAAATTATTAAAAAGGAAATTTTTCTTCTTCTTAATCCGTTTTAATTAATTAAAGAATTTCAGAATTAATTTCGCGAAAAATCGGGGTACTACAGTTTGAGAAACCCTAATAAATTTTTATAGATCGAGAGCTTTTTAATTAAAGCCTCTATGATTATTTATTTAAAGATTGATTAATTAATTAGAGAATTAATTGATCAATTAAGATGAGATTTATATGCTTAATATTTAATTAATTAATTAATTAAGCTAAGTTATTAAGCATAATTTTTCCTAGGAAATAAAGCTTGTATCATAAGCTTGATTATTATTTCCTAATTAATAAATATCTAACAATAATTAGTGATTAATTTAATTACTAATATATATTGTTAGTAATTTAATTAGCACATGTGTTAATTGCTAACACTAATGTATATTATTTTATTATTTAAGCTTGTGCCACCTCATTATATTTCCAACATAATTATGAGGTGTGTTGGATGAGTAGCCAACATCTTAATCCAAATTCAATGTATTTTGGCTAAGTATGTTAGCATATATTTAAATCATCCACATTCATCTCTCCCTCACCAAAACTATCGACACACACACTCATATACACACACACAACAGCAGCACATACACACACAAAACCTCCATTGAAGAAGCATCTTCAAGCTCAAGAAAGATCAAGGTTTAGCTCCCAAATCATTATCAAAGGTTAGATCTAGTAGCACTCAAGTTCTTAGCTCAAGATTGAGCATAGAAATCCATTTTCTTTATATTTTTAAAAATTTTCGAAAATCATGAAGATGATGGTAGATGATTTTGATCTTCAAGTATTATGTTAGATCTAAGATTTAGATTATATTTCTATCATTAAATCATTAAGAATCAAACCCTAATCCTAATTCTTGATTTTTCGAAATTTATAAATAAATTAGGGGTTTTTTATTCTTGATTTAATTAATCAAATTGATGATTTATATGAGCTCATATGATGTTTATAAGCATGATGGATGATTGAATTGATAAAAAATTTATCAATTCTTTATTAAATTTCAAAATAGCCAAAAATTAGGGCTAAATTTTGAAATATTGATCTTAATGTTCTATGCTTAAATTGATGTTTAATTTAAGCTTATATGATGTTATTGAACATGATGATATATGAATTTAATGAGTTGAATTCCTCCTTGCCTTAATTTTAATTTAATTCGAAAATTAGGGTTCCTAGGTTTGGGAATTTTTTATGTTGAATTTTTATGATGAAATTGATGATGGATTTGAGCATAGAATGACGAAATAAGCTTATTGCAAATTTATGAGAATTGAAGCTCATTTGTTTGAATTTCAAAAATTAAAGTTTGCTAAAAATTTAGGGGTTTTTAAATTAAAACATAGATTGATTAATTAATGATATAATTAATCTCTATGAATATATTTAAGCATGTTATAAGTGGAATTGGAGAAAAATAAATTATCTAAACCCTAATTATGAAAATTTCGAAAGTTTTAAGTATAGGGTTTTGGATTTTCTTCAATTTAATTAAGTAATAATGTTATATTTGAGGTTTATAAATTATTTTAAGATGTTTGAAAGTGATTAGAATGAAATTGAGCATTTAACCCTAATTATAGAGAAAGGGCCGAAAATTATATATATAATAAGGCCATGTATTTCATTTTTAATTAAGAAAATAATGATGAAAATGAATTCTACGATATAAATTAAGCATCGTAGATTTTTTCGGAATTTTAATACGAAGTTTTGAGATTTTTCTATTTTCCGGCTATTTTTCCAAGTTGGAGGTTTATACATATAGAAGATCCAGTTTAATGATGTGACTATGTAAATATGCTAAATTTAGCATAAAAAGTATAAGGAATTAATTTGAAATTTTTCGGAGCTCGTTTGACTAGTCGAAAATATTTTTAAGCTAAAGATATGAATAATAGAGATTAAATATATGTTAAATAAAGGATAATGAAGATAGTAATCATCAATTAAATGTTAATGATGATTTTGCCATTAATTATATATGTTAATGGTCATTAGTTGCTAATGACGTGTTAATGACGAATTAAGTATTAATGATACGTCATTAATAAATAAATATGTCAAGGACATATTTTATTAATATAATGTTATGATTATATGTTAATAAAGAAGTTAAGCATTTTAATATGCTTATTAAATTAGATGAAGAGCTTAAGTGTTTAATAAACACTTATATGATTAAATGATATGTTTGATTTCTTTGGAATGATAATATGTTTAAGAATAAGTTTAAATGATGGATGAAGTGATTAATATGAGTTTAATTATTAATTATATGCTTATATGCATTTATGAAGTTAAATGCCGAATTACATGTTTATATATATATATATATTCATGAAGTTTAATGATGAATTATATGTATATATGTTTATTTATGGAGTTAAATGAGGAATTATGTGATTATATGTTTATTTATGAAGTTAAATGAGAAGCATATGGATTTATGTTTTAAAATATATCCTGAAGTTATAATCGATTATTTATCGATTAAGAAGTCAAGAAAGAAAGAAAGTAATTGGAAAAGCTTAGTTTTAATTGCCGAGAGAAAAACCCTAGAAAAAAACCAAGTCGAAGTAGAAAAATGTTAAGAATAGAATCGGCATCCCTCATTTAAATATTTAATTTTTCTCGCTCTTATGTTTAAATTTAATTATTAAATGAAGGAACGATCGAGACTGAAAAGTGAGGGAAAAGCCGAGAAGTTAAAGTGTAGATAAATAGCGCCATTTCAGGTGGGCTTTCTAAACTAAAGAAATGTCGAATGTGACTATATGATTATGATTATGTGATGTTTTTAAATTGATTGACTTGCCAATGTTTAAAGTGTTCTTGTATGTTACCATCTACCAAGGAAAGACGAATTCGGTCCTACGCAAGGTGGGATTTGTGTACACAGTTTGTAATCGTGCGCCTTCCTTTTGGTAGGCCGGTTACAAGTGTTTGAGAAGGAGGCCTACTTCTAAACACTATTAAGTGATAGTAGATTCGGTACATACATGATAAGTATTTTGACTGCAGTCACTTATAATGAAAGGAAAAGGTTTGAGCATGCACATGTCTGTTTATAAAAGTTACTTGTGCTATGCTTTATGGCAAGATTCAATCTATAGCTCTAAGCAGCAGTTTTCAATTATTTTGGCATGTGTCCACTGAGTGCGAAAGTACTCAGCCCTGCATGTTATTTCTAAAATGTGCAGGCTGGCTCGGATGAAGATGGAGTGTGCTGGGCGGGCTTTTGTTGTTGACCTCTTAAGTTTTTTTTTGTTGATGTTGAGCAGGGTTATATGTCTTCATACATATAACCAAAGATATGTCATGATGTTTTCCGCTGCAACACTCTGAATTTATTCAGTAATGGTTGTCTTATTATGATGTGGAAGCTATGACTTGATAAACCTTGTTTCCGTTGCTAAACTCTGATACGAGATGGTGTTGTCTTTTGACCATTCTCGGCTATTTTGATTTTAAACTTAAAGTATAAATTGTTATTGAGGTCGTTGATTGATATTTGATTCGACTTGGTTTGATTTGAAAGTATGATTTATGGTAAGATGGGTTTTTGTTGGATAACTGGATCGTTATCTTATTCCTTGGTTAATCATAAATTGTGTACGTCGTGGGATCCACCGGCTTGATTATCTTCATTCTAAGTCGGGCTGCGACAGTTGATGTCTTTTAATTTTAAATTATAACTGACGTTCTCCTTAAATTAAGGGATCTGCATTACCTAATTAAGTTTTTCCTCAATTCTTAATAAATTAACACTTTCTTTTCATTAATCTTACGTCTTACGATTTTGTGGACTTTAATTCTTTCTTTTCATTCTTATAATTTAGCAATTCTACCATTTTTCTTTTTTTCTTTTTTGCCTCGTTTTCAATGTTATCACTTCTTATTTATCAATTTTATTAATCTTTATTCGTTTTACATTGTGTTTGTTAGGACTTCTCAAATTTTGTTGTTTACTATATCATATGTTTTTATTTAAAAATTAGATATGATTTTAATTTTAATGTGTTACTCCACTTACTTTCCGTATTATATTATTAGTATAAAATTATAGATGGTGTTGATCGACTAATTAATGTGATAATTAATTGATTTGTTTTCTTACAATTTGCGGTAGTCATTAAATTTCTTTCTTCTTTCAAAATGCACTGTTATATGAAAATACATTATCATGTATGATGTATGGAGAAATGCATATTAATTGTTTAAAGAATGCATAATGAAAAATTGACAAATGCATTATGACCGCCATCGTGTTTATTGAGAAAATGCATTATAAATATGCATACAATAACTATTAAATTTACAATAAAATATTTGCATAATATTTAACAATAAAAGAACATGAATATCTTTCTAATTTCAAATTTTACCATCTCACTTTATTTTCCTTTTCTTCTGTAGTCAAGTATAAATCTACATAGGAAACCTAAAATAATTTAATGCATTTACAAGTAACAAAAAAAGCATTATGGATGTTCTAAAATTGCATTGTGGAAATCATGACGCATTATCAAATAAATGCATGATAGTATAGCTAAATTAAATATGCATTACAATAATAACAAAATTAACACAAAATGTGATAATTAATTGATTTGTTTTCTTGCAATTTGTGGTAGTCATTAAATTTCTTTCTTCTTAATTCAAAATACACTGGTATATGAAAATGCATTATCATGTATGGAGAAATGCATAATAATTTTTTAAAGAATGCATAATGAAAAATTGACAAATGCATTATGACCACCATCGTGTTTATTGAGAAAATGCATTATAAATATGCATACAATAACTATTAAATTTACAATAAAATATTTGTATAATGTTTAACAATAAAAGAACATGAATATCTTCCTAATTTCAAATTTTACCATCTCACTTTATTTTTCTTTTCTTCTGTGGTCAAGTATAAATCTACATAGGAAACCTGAAATAATTTAATGCATTCACAAGTAACAAAGAATGCATTACGATTGTTCTGAAATTGCATTGTGGAAATCATGACGCATCATCAAATAAATGCATGATAGTATTGATAAATTAAATACGCATTACAATAATAACAAAATTGACTCAAAATATTTGAATAACGTTTTCGAATAATGCACAATAAAAGAATAAAACTGAACAATGACTAAGTAATGAATGCATTACATAATGTCTCAAACTCATTTTATTTTTCATAAGCGTTCTACCAAATTAATGCATAAAAATGTGAAGTGCCAAAAAAATGTGAAAGTGTTCCTAAAAAACATGAACATGCAAAAAAAATATTTAATGATATGCATCTTTTATTTTTATTTTTGTTTTGTAAAATCCACAAATATAGAAGTTATAATAGGAAACAATATTTGCTCTCCCGAATTATCTGCAAACGAGATTTGAGGGAAATCTGCATATTCAGATGACACCTATTCTATAATATAATATATTAATCAAATATCTATCTAAACCAATCTTTGTAGTTAATTTATATTTAATCTACGATGGAGAAAAGGTTAACATTTCTACACTAAGATAAGTTTTTACATAAACCAAACCCTATATATATACACACACATTAAATTAATCTATCAATTTTATTTATTACTTAAATCTATTATGATATGATTATTTGGCACGAACGGGACGAATGGGTTCATTCGTACCAGTCATACCAAGTTATAGCACAACTAGTTGGTACGAACGAGATGAATGGATTTATTCGTATCAGTCGTACCAAGTTATGACAATGCATCGTGGTACACTTGGGACGAATAAGATCTGTTCATACCACAGCTGCTGTGGAGATGAAAGTCACACTGGAGAAAATGATCGGAGGCAACCAAAGAACATGTTGGTCCCAAGACGGATACCTTGGTGTAGAGGGGGGGGGGTGAATACACCAAGGTTTAAAAACTTTTCCAAGTTAAAACTCTTTTCAGAGAGCTGGCTATGTTCGATCCAGCTGGATGGCAGCTTGATCGACACAGCTGGCTGTGTGTGTGTGCGGAATGTGGTGGATTTGGAAAGTCCGTCTGTTGCTTCAAATATATTGCAAAGCTCTGTTTCACTTTTCAGTTAGTCAGTTTATGCAGATTGAAATGTATGCTTATGAGGGTTAGTAACATGCATAAAACAAAGCGATAATTAACAGAGCATTTTTAACGTGGTTCGGAGTAACCCCTCCTACGTCCACGACCAGATTCACTGGTAATTCACTACCACTTGGTTTCCAAGTACCAAGCAACTTCACAACTCTAACCCGAGCTGTGTTTCAACAGTTTGCGGGCACTGTCAAGCCTACACCTTCAGTTTCCGGGTACTGAAGAACCTAACCACTCGAATTACACGTTTCGAGCAAGCGTACCTTTACCTAACCTTTCTGGGTTTGGGTTTGGGTATGGTTTTCCAACTATGAACGAGTTCTTACAATGAAGAACAAGGAGTATGATGAACTCGTTCAAACTAGGCTTAAGATATTTATTCTGATCTATTCTGCCTATGACTGAATATGTGAACAACTAAGAACACAGCTGACTGGTTGGGTGTTCTTGAAAGATTTGGCTTTGAAGATCGTTGTTCATTTTTCTGTTTTCTTCTATTTCTTCAGTCGTCTTGCCAGCCTCTCCTCTTCAATGGTGGAGGAGAGATATATATAGGTGGAGATTCAAACTAGCCGTTGGAAGAGAGCCGTTTGAATCTTACCTACTCTTGTTGACTTCTGGCCTTTACCTACGAAGTAGGTCTGCATCTGCAGAAGCTAGTTCTTCTCTGATCTGACTGCGTCAGATAAGATCTTCTGACATCGGGATCTTGTCTTTGAGAAGGTCTTCGTCTTCGAGCTGCTAAGCGTCTCTGCTGTATCTTCAGCGTCTTGGACTCTGCTGTGTCTTGATTCTGAGCTGTCTTTAGACCTGTGCTGTATCATCAACCTGAGCTGTGTCTTCAACCTGAGCTGTGTCACTGACCTGAGCTGTGTATTAGACCTGAGCTGTGTCATCGACACTAAGCTGGGTCTTTTACACTGAGCTGGGTCTTTGACACTAAGCTGGGTTCTGGGTCTTGATACTGCAAGATCTTTGACTCTGCTTGGTCTTGCTCTGCTGAGTCTGTTCTGCTGAGTTCTTTAAGCTGTCTGCTTAGCTGTGTCTTCTACTGTCTTCAGCGAATCTACCTGTAAACTAAAGAAACTCTATAAGCTCAAACAGGTGAGCTGAAAAACGCTTCGGCTTGTGCGATCATCTACTCGGTTGGGGTCAGATGGGTTTTGATATCCAATCAAAACTCTATTAATTTTCCCAACAATTTCCCCCTTTTTGATGATGCCAAAACCTAACTGAGAAAAATAATTTACTTCCCCCTTAACAAGAAAACGGGTTTTCAAAAGTTTAAACATACACAACAGGTAAATTAAATTCAGAGTTCAGTGCCTGGACAAAGAGTTATTGTTATCAGGATGAGCTTGAGAGCAAAAACGAATTTTTCATTAAAAAAAGATAATATTACAATTTTACATTTTACAAAAATTCTAAAGACAAAAATTCCCAGATGACTGGGTCTTCAACTCTGCTTCCTCTGCTGCTGATTCTTCAGTCTTTGTTCTTCAAGCTGTTCATCTGTTCTTAACCTGTACCGGTTGAAGATCATCCATTCCAGCTTCCTATATTCTTCTTCATTACTTACCTTGGAAATTTTTCTCCTGATTGCCCATTTGTTTACTTCTGCGATTACTTGCGATTTGTCAGGGAAATCGGTTCCAGGTATTAGTGGAGGCTGGGGATGATACAGCTGGGGAGCAGAAAATTGGATCTTTGCGGTCTCTGCAGCATTGAAGAATGCTTTCGCAGTCATCCTATCTTGATGGAAGAGCTCATTCAGATGCATCTTGAAAGCAACATCTGGAGGCGTATTTGGGTAGGCTCCCAGATAGTAGTAATTTTCAATGAACTCGAATTTTGTATGTTCCCAGTCGTCGTTTAATTTTTCTGGGATCCATTCATCTATTCTTCTCCAGTTCATTGGCATCTGAGTCTTTTTCTTTGATGCTCTGATGTTTGCTCTTTTCTTCTTCTGCTTCTTTTCCTCAGCATCGAGCAAGCTTTCCTTCTTCTTTTGTTGCTCTTGAAAGTTCCTCATCTCTTGCTTTTGTTTATTTACAAAGTTGTAGAGCCATTGAGTATCATTTATTTCTTCTGGCTTGGCTCCGCTAGCTTTGGCAAGAGGGATGATCATTTTGCTCCATTTTCCTTTTCGTCCAGCTGGTTCTTCGTCTCAAGAACAACTTCATCAATCTCGATCGCAAAGACTTGAATTTCATCTTCAGCTACAGCTTTTCCTTTGCCTGCCCTTGATGTTTTTCTCTTGTGTCGCAGCCCGGCCTAGAATTTAGATGACAAAGCTGGTGGATCCCACGACGTACACAATTTATGATTAACCAAAGGATAAGATAGCGACCCGGCTATCAGTTAATAAGAACAAAGGACACTTATGCTCAATGATTTCTCAACTAAGAATAAATATGACATACATGTTTCAAAATCAACGAATACAACTAAATCAGCTCGGAATTCAATAGACCTGTTCAACCATATCATCAGCAAGAAACAAGAAGCTGACGAGTTGATCTTAGGATCAAGAAAGCAAGATAAAGAAAAATATTTCAAGTTCGACAAAAACTTTCTTAAAACGACGAACAACTTATGAACCTATGATTCAAGTGATTGAGTTTCAAAAGTACTTGACAAAAAGAGTTCGACTTTAGCATAATTCGACTCTAGAATCCAACATCACTAATAACATTATACAATATCAAACTTCAGAAATAAACATCTTATCATTCAGCGGAATACGAGAGATTATATGTATGGAGACATATAATCTAGGTCTGATTTCATCAAAACAACTCCTAAACACTTTATCAACAACACAGTCCATCCAGCACACATCATCTCCATCTCAGCTAACCTGCACATTTTAGAATAATACGCGGGGCTGAGTACGAAGTACTCAGTGGGCACATGCCAAAAATACTTAAAAATTTACTTCTTAGAGTTAGGGATTAAACTTGCCATAGAGCATAAGCACAAGTAATTTTTCTCAAAAACAAACCTGTGCATGCTCAACATTTTCTTTTCTGTAAATCATGTTTGTCTGGCCAGACATATACTTTATGAGGTATGTACCAGATCTATAATCACATTGTGATAGTGTTGAGAAGGAGGCCTCCTTCTCAAACACTTGTAATCGGCCCACCTTTTCGAAGGCACATGATTACAACTAAGTGTACACAAATCCTACCTAGCGTAGGACTGAATTCATCTTGCTACAGCAGATGGTATCATACAAACATTTGGCAAGTTAATCAACTTAAAAACATCACATATATATAATCATATATATATATATATCATTTGTCATTTCTTTGGTTAGAAAAGCCCACCTGATATACTTAAGCTTTTGTCTTAACTTTAACGCTCGCTAAATTTGTGCTTTACGCTTCAGCTTCCACTTCCACTAGCTTGCTCCTTTCATCGAAATGGAATAACGAACTTCAAAACAAGAATAATTTCTATCGAATAAACGACTTCGATATTCTTAACTTAATTCGCTTCAGAATTCTACGTCGAAACTCGAGAAATTTCTAACTTAATTTCTTAAACACTCTTAAACTAACTTAATCCATCATTAATCATCAAATATCAATCAACATCAAATAATCTCTTAGCACAACATTCATAAACATTCATCATAATCGACTAAGTCGATTTTAATCTGTCTAACGGACTCAGAGAATTCTCAATTTAAATCTATACATATTTTTCAATACAACACACATTTTTACACATTTATAACACACATTTACACCATTAACACATAAACTCCCAAATCGGGAAAATCATCCAAAAATTGAAAAACTTTATTATTCTGAATTAAATTTTCAGAAAATCATATAACACCTAATTTTTATTCAGAAGTTCATAATTGCAATTAGTTTATTAATTAAAAATCAATTAATAATTTATTTATATATATATATATATTTTTAATTTTCGGTAATTTCATTTTTAAGATTTCTAAAATTATTTTCTTTTCCTTTTAATTTCTAACTTACTTATTTAAACATCTTAAGCTCATTTCCTCATTTAATTTCAATTCATTAAGCATTATACCTCCAACCTTAATTCAAACCGTAATTCGGTTTTCTAGGATTTCTAGGTTTTAAAATGCTTATATTTTCTTATCTCTTGTTTAAACTTACTTCATTAACATCATATATCATCAAATCAATCATTAAATACATCATACTTCATCACATTGCAAACCCTAATTTATATTCTCCTATTTTTCGACATTTTTGATAAAATGAGATTGGTTGGGAATTTATACTCACTTCAAACATGAAACATTCTTAAAATACTTATCTAAGCTCATAATTAACATCAAATTATTCATATAATTCATGCATCAATTATTTTACATTTTCTTCTTATTTTCGAAAAAAATGAAAAATGTAGCTAGGGTTATCTCACATTTAATTTAGCTACATATTTGATCTTATAATCATATTCTAAGCATAATTCATGAAGATTAAAATATCATTCAATGCATGAATCAAAACCTAGCATTTTCTCTTAATTTTCGACTTTCTTCAAAAACTAGGTTTAGGGTTCTTCATGCTTAATTTAATCATACCAATGATCATCTAGACATCATATAAGCATCATACTATCATATCAAGATCATTCAATCATTTCTTAATTTCTTCAAAAAAATGATCGATCGTATATATATATATATATATGAGCTAGGGTTTCTCATGCATCATTTAAACTCATAATTGATCATCTAATCATGATATAAACATTTTATAAACATCATACTAAGATATGGACATCATCCAATTACTTCATCAAATTCTCCCAAGAATTTCGATACATATATATATGTATATAATGGATGATTTATTCCATGGAAAGAAAGCTAAAACCTTCCAAGAACATAAATATTTACTTACTTAAATACTTGGAATGGATTACTAGAACTTGATCTCAACTCTTGGAGCTTGGATGAAGATCAATGTAGTTTGTATGTATGCGTATATAGTTGAGAGAGATGGAGAGAGTGAGTGTGTTGTGTGTGTTTTTGTGTGCGTGAGAGTGAGAAGAGAGTAAGAGATATCTCTCTTATATTAGTCTTAACCTAGGTCTAGATATAGGGTAGACTAATTTTTTATTCTAACTTAGTTGTTAAGTGTCACAGCCCCTTATCCTTAAGGACGGCACAGCCAGGGTTGTGACTTGGGGTGGGAATGAAGAAGCGGGGAAGAAAGGGGTTTGAAGATAATTAACGAAGGAAACATATAATTATCCATGAATAAACTAGTAGGATACTTATATAAGAAGATGTTCAAAAACAGAAGATTTACCAACGAGTTTTAAGTAACATACGATAATATGAGTCCAAAAGAGGTGAAAGAAATCCATAGTAGTCGAATAGTTATACATATAATAATATGAGAATTATTAATTGGTGTTTGCAGCGGAAAACGTAGATTGACTTCACATATGAAGATGTGAAGTCGAGGCTTGACAAAGACAAAAGATTTCTCGCTCAACACCCTCCATCACGAAGCTGCTCAACCTGCACATTTAGAAATATATGCAGGGCTGAGTACAACGTACTCAGTGAACACATGCCAAAACATATACATACTTTTATAGATTTATCATGCATATGCAATAGTAACACACAGGGGTTTTTCAGAAAAACCTGTGCTTACTAAATCAATTTTTTTACATTTGAGTACTCATGTCATCATCAATAACCATATCTGTCCAACGCCGGGGAAGAAGGCCTTCTTCCGCGAACGTCACTCACTGAGGTCGGCCACTCCTAAGAGAGCTCACAACCTCAGTTACTGTGTACACTAATTCTGGAAAGCACCCTTTTGGCTAACTCAGAATCCGATCGATTTAATAAGTTGGCGAACCAACACAGATAGGCTCAAGAGAATCCATAAAATCATTTATGCATGATAATCATTTCAAAACATACTTTTTAAAACATTTCAAAAACAGAGCAAAACTCACGTTATTTGATATATATAGAAAAGCACACCTGATATTCTTACAGAACAAACCGTACTGCCACTCCTTCGTCTTAAATTATCACCCGAGTGCTTCACCTTTCACTGTAAATAATTCGATTCAATAAACGATCGAATTGAACATAACGGATAACGGACTCGATAATAATTTTAGACTTTAGGGCTTTGCATTCGACTAAGTCTCGCTAAAAAGGTTAGAGGTATTTCTCTAAACTCTATCTCGTTTAATTCATGACATCCAACGTAAACAAATCAATCTTACATTAACTATACTCGTTACACACGTTCCAAATATCGCAAGGAAATCCAAAAGAATTGAAGAATTTCGCGAAAAGGGAAAATCTGCACAGTATCTGTAGGTTTGTACGCGATTCTGGAATAGATCAGGATGAATTAGGAATCGTGCGATATGTCGTTAGAAAGCTACCGAAGTCTAGTTTACTGTCCAATTTACGGATCTCAAAAATATTAAACGAGCAGAAAATTATGACTGTTTTGGTGCAGAGTGGCAGGGATACACGAATTTAAGCATCTTAAGGTTAATGGGCAGCCAACATATTAAACATGAGGCCCAAACTTTAGCCTATTAACTAAAGTAATTAATTAAGATATCTGGCCCAAAATTATGATACAACAGCCCATATTCAAATAAAAAAAACCAACTTGAATTCTTCAATTGAAACAATTTATAAAAGTCATATTCCTTTCTTCTCCATTTCGTCTGCTACTCTCTCTCTCTAATAAATTATGTTTGCTGCTCTCTCTTTCTCTATTCCTCTCGTTCCTCACGCCTGCAACAAAGAAATATATCTAAACTTTCTCCTTTTCATCTTCTTCGATTCCGACGAGCAAACTACCGGCCGTTCACCGTCTCCAACCTCATACCACACTTCTGGTCTCACTCGCTCTCTCTATCTCTTCTTCTCTCTGCGTCAATTTCTCACGGCAGCAACCAAATCGCCGCCTCCTTTCCTTCGACTCCGGTGAGATGCGTCCGCCGGAAGCTGCCGTCGCCTCCGTTCGCTTTCCCTCTCAGCCGACCTCTCTATTTCTCTGTAATTGCTCAGAAATTCCCCAATTCGAAAACCCTCGATCCCCAAATTGAAATCTGAAAATTTTCCCCTCTTTTCTCCTCTCTAATTCCGGCGAAAATCTACCGGTTGCTCACCTCTGCTGCTCCGGAAAGCAGCAGCGGTGACAGAGCTATCACCGTCACCGTCGTGGTCGTCCGCCAAGCAACGCCGCCGCGCCACTGCTGCTCCGGCGGAAGCCGTCTTTGGCCTCCTCTGTCGCCACTGGCACCGTCAAGGTTCGAAGATCCGCCGCCACAACTCGCCTCTACCTCCGCGTAAGTCCCGATTCTCTCTCCCATCTTCTTTAAATTTTATTTTAATTAACTGATTTTATTCTCTCCAATTTCTAATCTTTTATTTTTTTTTCTTTTATACTTTCTTGGATTTTTCCGGCCAATTTGTCTTCGCACTGTTTTCACGATCAGCCGCAAAGAGCGTCGTCGTCGTCACGTCTCCAGCCTATTTGACACGAACGTTGGCAGAGACGATACCCGGCAGCCAGCAGCAGGGCTGCGGCTGCTGCCGTCATCTTGTCTCGGCCTTCGTCGCCCACCGGCAGCCCAAAAACCATCACCATCTCCACTCCCTAAAACCTTCCTAACTCAGCCTGACTCCGTATTCGAAACGGCTACACAAAACTCGACATCTCGAGTCGGATGGACCTCGACGAAAAACAGAGGCTAAGTACTAAGATATTTATTCATCTTCTATATTCTTTACTCAAGTCTAGATATGAAGAGTTTGAGAGATTAAGCTCGTGTGGTTAACTAAGAAATATGGAACAACTTACGTATATTGGACTGTGAATCTTAGTTGTAATTCTATTGTTATGGTTTTTGAATTAAGAAAATGAGTTTAGAATTACCTTTGTTTAGTGAGGAGAAAATGTATCTAGGATTGTGAGACAAGAACTTGTTTCTGAAATGTGATGCAGTTGCAAAATTTGTCTAGCCGAGCTCCATCTTTACTTTGAATGTTTTGGTCTTGATGGTTTGCCTTGATTAAGGAAAGTGATCAGATTATGATCTTTACAGGTGTGGAGGAAAAGAAGTTTAGTTTGAGGTTGAGAAAACTTGCGAGAATCAAAATTTCGAAAAGTTAGGAGATTGTGGTGCAACTGTTTCTTAGTAGAGCTCCATTGTTACTTGAATGTTTTAGTTTTGTTTGTAGATTGTTGTATTGCAAAGAGATGTATTAGTGAGAATTTCGGGTGTATTGTGGTTGCATTTCTCAAGTATAATACAGTTTTGATTTGATTTGATTAGAGGGACGACGTGTATCTTTACGTATTCACCATATACTTATCTGACAAGATTTTGTAAAGTAAGATTTTGTGGCGTGGCTTCTCATTTCATCAGAAATGATTTATTAATATATTGTTTTACTCTTACTAGTCACATGATATTCTAAGCAGGTTGAGCCATATATCTCAAATAAATTAATTTGGCCCAATCAATAACAATTCATTTAATCTATTAAATTCTTGTTTAACAAGGCCCAAATACTTAATTAAGAATAGTTTCGAATTAGTCCACATTAGCCTTGATTCTTTACCCTTATAAACAAGCCCAATTAAAGATAACTTATTAAAATTATTAAATCTTGGTTAAGAAAGCCCAAAAAAAAGTTTTACTAACTAATTTTAGAGAATAATTCAATTAAATTCTCAGTATTTGACTTTAACGTCTTATGAATGCAAAAGCCCTATTTAATTGATTAGTTTTAATAAATTTTATTATTAGGAATCGGGGTATTACATCCTACCCCCCTTAAAAGAAATTTCGTCCCGAAATTTGCATACCTTCATTAAAAAGCTCAGGGTATTTCTCCCTCATTTTTTTCTTCGAGTTCCCACGTAGCTTCTTCCTGCCCATGGTGGCTCCATAGTACTTTCACTAGTGAAATTGACTTGGTTCTCAGCTCTTGCACTTTTCTATCCAAAATTGCTTCAGGTTTTTCTTCATAACTCAAGTCAGGACTAAGAATGACGTCGTTCTGATGAATCACATGTTTGGGATCGAATACATATTTTCTCAGTTGAGAGACGTGAAAAACATTATGAACATTCCCAAGACTCGGTGGCAAAGCCAACCTATAAGCAACAGGACCTATTCTTTCTAAAATTTCATACGGTCCTACATAACGGGGTCTAAGCTTACCCTTTACGCCAAACCTTATGATTCCTTTAGACGGGGAAACCTTAAGGAACACTTTATCTCCATTTTCAAATTGTAATTCAGTCCGGCGCGTATCAGCATAAGATTTTTGTCGACTCTGGGCCTCTTGAATTCTTTGTCGAATCTGTCGGACAATTTCGATCATCTCGCTAACCGCATCTGGTCCTAGATTTTTCCTTTCACCCACTTCATCCCAATAAAGTGGTGATCTGCATTTCCTTCCGTATAATGCCCCGTAAGGTGCCATGCCTATCGTTGCCTGATAGCTATTATTGTAAGCAAATTCGACTAACGGCAAAATTTGTTCCCAGATTCTGCCTTGATCCAACACCACGGTTCTTAACATATCTTCTAACGTCTGAATTGTTCTTTCAGATTGTCCGTCAGTCTGAGGATGAAATGCTGTACTGAAATTTAGTTTTGTGCCCAATTCTTTTTGTAGACTGATCCAAAATCTAGAGGTAAATTTTGAATCTCTGTCTGACGTGATCGATATTGGTACTCCGTGTAGACGTACAATCTCACGAACATACAATTGGGCTAGTTTCTCCGATCCATAGGTAATTGGAATCGGTAGAAAATGAGCTGATTTTGTGAGTCGATCTACAATAACCCATATAGCAGTGTTTCCTCGCTTTGATTTCGGTAGACCGGTCACAAAATCCATCGTTATACCTTCCCACTTCCATGTTGGGATCTTCAATGGTTGTAACTTTCCATACGGTCGTTGGTGTAAAGCCTTCACTTGCTGACATGCCAAACATCGCTCTACGTATGAGGCTACGTCTCGCTTCAAGCCTTCCCACCAAAACTTTCTCTTTAAGTCTTGATACATTTTGGTGCTTCCTGGATGGGCGGTGTAAGGGGTATCATGAGCCTCACTCATAATTTCATTCTTAAGCTCTTCGTCATTTGGAACACAGAGCCTTCCTTCAAACATAATCGCATTATCAGCTGTTTCGTGATAACTTCCAGAGTTATCTGATCTGATCTTTAAACGTAATTTCTCCAATACCTCATCGCTCCTCTGGGCACTTACTATCCTTTCTCTCAAATCAGGTGTCGCTACGAGTGTTGCGACACGACCCACTATGGTCTCTGGTGGATGAATCACTTCTAAATTCATCATTTCAAACTCTTTAATGAGTTGTTCTTCTTCGGTAACGAGATATCCCAACTGGGATGGATTCCTACGACTCAGTGCATCGGCTACTACATTAGCCTTGCCAGGGTGATAGTTAATGTTACAGTCATAATCCTTCACCAATTCGAGCCATCTTCGTTGTCTCATATTCAGATCTTTTTGCTCGAAAAAGTACTTTAGACTCTTGTGATCAGTGAAGATCTCACACCTAACTCCATATAGGTGATGCCTCCAGATCTTCAGTGCATGCACAACTGCTGCTAGTTCCAAATCGTGCGTGGGGTAGTTCACCTCGTGTGGCCTAAGTTGTCGTGATGCGTATGCTATCACCTTTCCTTCTTGCATCAACACACAACCTAATCCATTCTTTGATGCATCTGTATAGACCACATATTCCTTGTTTGCTTCTGGTACAGCCAAAACTGGTGCTGTAGTCAATCTGTTCTTGAGTTCTTGGAAACTCGCTTCACATTCATCCGTCCAGATGTATTTGTTTTCTTTCTTGAGTAGTTGCGTCATAGGTCTAGCGATCTTGGAAAATCCCTCAATAAATCTTCTGTAGTATCCAGCTAGACCTACGAAACTCCGAATCTCATTAGGATTGGTTGGTGATTTCCAATTACGCACTGCTTCTACTTTTGCAGGATCAACTTTAATACCTTCCGCTGACACAATATGTCCAAGAAACATTACTTCCTTTAGCCAAAATTCACACTTACTGAATTTGGCATATAACTTTTCGGTCCTCAATGTCTCCAACACTATCCTCAAATGTCCTTCGTGCTCTTTCTCATTCTTGGAGTAAATGAAGATATCATCTATAAATACGAGGACAAATTTATCCAAGTATGGATGGAAAACTCTATTCATGAGATCCATGAACACGGCTGGAGCATTGGTTAATCCGAATGGCATGACTATGAACTCATAGTGACCATATCTAGTTCGGAAAGCTGTCTTGGGTATATCTTCTTGTCGAATTTTCAGCTGATGATATCCCGATCTAAGGTCTATCTTAGAAAACACACTTGCTCCCTTGAGTTGATCAAACAAATCGTCTATCCTTGGAAGAGGATATTTGTTCTTGAGGGTAAGTTTGTTTAGCTCTCTATAGTCTATGCACATTCTCATTGTGCCATCTTTCTTCTTTACAAATAGAACAGGTGCTCCCCAAGGGGAAACACTTGGTCTAATGAAACCGAGGTCCAACAGCTCCTGCAGTTGGATCTTGAGTTCTTGTAATTCCTTTGGTGCCATCCTATAAGGTGCTTTTGACACTGGGGCCGACCCGGGCTCCAGGTCGATGTTAAATTCCACTTGCCTATCCGGTGGTAATCCAGGTAGTACTTCTGGGAACACGTCTTCGAATTCTCGTACAATTGGCACGTCTCTTATTGTCTTTTCTTCTCCAGCTTCCCCGTTCAGGTAAACAAGGAAAGCTTGGCAGTTTTTCTTTTCCATCAATTTCTGGGCTTGTAGGGCAGAAATAACTGGTACTTTCCTACCCATCTTAATTCCGTGGAAGTCCGTGGGTTCCTTTCCCGGTGGTCGGAAAGAAATCTTTCTCTCATTACAGAGAATCGTGGCATAGTTCCCAGCTAACCAATTCATTCCTAGGATTATATCCACATCCCACATTGTCATGACATTCAAGTTGTTCGCTATAACCTTAAGAGTTCCGATTTCTAATTCTAGGTTAGAGCAAACATGCGTAGTAGTCGAAATCTCTCCTGATGGAGTGGTTACTTTCATGGTATGACTAGCTCGTTTTGGTATGATATCTAAATTATCCACACAAGAACTAGCAATAAAAGAATGCGATGCTCCAGTGTCAAACAATATAATTACAGGGGTGTCAAGAAGTTTGCCCATACCTGCCAAATTGCCTTTGTTTTTCTCGGGCTGCTTTTGGTTGATAGCAAAAGCTCTAACTCGCTGTTGTTGTGGTTGTGGTTGTGGCTGCGCCTGGATAGCTCTCAGGGGCTGGGGTTGGCCTTGCTGATTCGGCCTAGCCATTTGTTGTGGGTTTGGGCAATTCCTCTTCATATGGCCCTTCTGACCACAGTTGTAACAACTGTTGTTGCCCATCATGCAAGTGCCAAAGTGTTGCTTACTGCACTTAGGGCATGGGGGAATTGCAAGTCTTTTCTGGCCGTTCCCTCCTTGAGTTGGAGCATTTTGTCGTCCCTGCCCTTGCCATTGGCTCTGTTGTTGTCCTTGTCGTAGAGCTGCATGCCACGGCTTCTTGCCATTGTTGTTGTTCTGATTGTTGTACGGGTTATGATGCTGGTTACTGCGCTGATTGCTGTTCTGATAAAAGCCGTTGTTGTTTCCACCCTCCCATTTACGTTTTCCCTTGAAGTTTTGGGAGTAAGTCTGAGTTGGGGCCTGAGTTGGTGCTGGTGCTGGCACTGGTGCTCGTCTATCCTCTGGCAATGCTGCCTCCATTTCTAGAGCTCTCTCTAGGGACTCGGTGTAGCTCAACCGTCCATGACTTGCTAGCGCCACTCCTATCTCATGCCTCAGTCCAAAGCGAAACTTCTTTGCCATCTTCTCGTCAGTATCCACCTGATCTGGTGCATACCTTGCCAAATCACAGAACATTCCATCGTACTCAGTCACTGTCATCTTTCCTTGCTTCAGATTGTAAAACTCGGCCTCCTTTTTGGCCCTGAAGGTCTTTGGCACATATTTATCATACAGTGCCTCTTTGAATTCCTCCCAAGTGTAGTTTGCTAGGTGCTCAGCTGGTATGATCTTTTTACGTGCTTCCCACCAATAATCAGCAGGTCCGGTGAGTTGAAAAGCAACGCAAGAAAGACGCTCTTCGTCGGTACATCTAAGGAGTTGAAAAATCCTCTCGATAGCTCTAACCCATAGTTCTGCATCGCCTGGGCTTCCGGTTCCATTAAAAGTAGGTGGATTTCGTTTGAGGAATAAATCCTCTATGTCACGCCGAGGCAGCGGCGGTGGGATTGCCTGATGTTCAGGTTCTTCGTCTCTTTCGTTACGTCCCCTACCTCTGCCCCTACCGCGCCCCCTACCTCTACCGCGTCCTCTTCCTCTACCACATCCTCTTCCTCTTCCTTCATTTCCAACTTCTTCTTCCTCTGGCATTCTGCTATTCATAATCATCATTAGTACCTCTCGAATTATTTCGTATCATACTCACGTTGACCCACATAAGCATTTTTGGCTACCACAAAATTATAATACGCAAATCCGTAATATTTACTGGTACGACATCACGTTGAAAACACAAAGTAAACGTAGAATACATAAATTTATACTCGGCGAGAAGTAAAAGCCCATCATAGGGTCTACATATATATGCATCATAGAGGGTACGATTGCCTTAAAAGAGGACTTCCAAAAGCTAGACTACAGCTAGTCTATCAAAGGCTACCTGCCTAACCATATACATATATGCATCTAGATTTACAAGACGGGATGCTCTAACATTTCACATTGCCGTCAACAAAACAGGAATAAGTGCTAGACACCGGAACGATACAAGGTAAAGTAAATATCGTCCCGCCTAATATAATACCAAAAGCAAAAAGCCTAGCACTATCCTGACATATCTACTAGTTATATATATATACACAACTAGACAACACTGACTGCTCAAGAAGCCGCAGTCGTCTCCTCGCTACCCTCCACTATGTCCCGACTGGGATCCTCCTCCGGGTCCTCGTCAGACTCGCCCTCTGACCCTGCTCCAAACACAACTACGAGTCTCTCTCCATCTCCCGACACCTCTCGTCCTAGTGGTGTAGGCTCGACAACCTCTGGTACTCCTGGTGCTGCTCCGGGTAAACCCCTCACGAGGTCTGCAAAGTCAGTGACAACAGTCTGCACCCTAGCAGGAGACGGGTGGACTGGGTCGGTGACCTGCAGTCGCGACGTGGTCCTCAGAAGGCTGGGCTGTACCGACTCTATCTCTCCCGCTCGGACCCCAGAAGGTCCTGCCTCGAACTCCTGTCTCGATCTGACTCGAGACTGAGAAGGTGAGCTCGACGGCACAACCTGGTCGGCAGTGGGTGACTCTGGTCTCTCTGGTGCAGCTGGAACTCGTCTGTAAGGTCTGTGTGCACGGTACGGCCCTGGAGGTGGAGCTCCGTCAACAGTGAACCGATCGCTCACTCGACTGGCGAAACGGGGAAAGTCACCGGTCGGTACCAAAGCCTCTCCAACCAAAGTAAGGTAGTCCCACGAAGTCTCCTCAGCCCACTCTCGCCACCCCGCTGGCAAGCGGTCCACAAGACTCAGTATGGCCTCCCAGCCAGTGACACCGTGTGGCGCGGCTGAGCGCCAAAGGCGTCCGTAGTCGGCTACAAACTGAGCTATGTCGTGGTCAGGGGACATGTAGAAGTTACGAAATGCCCTGATGCGCCCCGTAGGTGTCCACCTGTCCATGTTCTTCCGCGGTACGGTAATCCAAGCTGCCATTCTAAAAAAAATTTAAAATATATATATATATTAGCGACCTATTGGAGAATAATAAATAATAACTTAAAGGGATTCTTAAAGTAATTAATAAATAAAATAAATAACTTATCTCAAAACTTAACTTAAGCTTTCTTATCCAAAATCCTAACTTGAAGACTCTGAAACTTTTAAAAATTGAAGTAAAAGCTAGTTGATATAACAGACCTTTTTTTTTTTTTTTTTTTTTTTTGGTAAGCTTAATCGGGTTTCTATAAGGTAAAGCAAAGTCAACTCGGAGTTCCGACGAGAATGAACATCCGACTGAAGATGACAATGCTCATGTCGCTTGTATGCATCGACATTCGTTTTGAGGTATCGTTTCATCATTCGTGTTCGTCGCTTCACTTCTCCTTCCTTATCATTCATGGTCTCGCAAGTTGTTTCTCTTAGAGTAGTCTAAGTTCTTCTTCCGTCATACTTCATCAACGTCATACATAATATAAATCTCATAAGAATAATTCAGATATCACACACTTCTCGAAATAAAACCCTTTTTTTTTTCAAAACAATTTATAAATATTTTTGCAACAACAAAACTTTTAAAACACTTTACCTTTCTTTTCAGTTGAGCATGACGTAACGGGGTGTTGAGCTTATGGATTAATTTCTGTAAGTTTAGTGATACAAACTAAACTTAATTGTGAAAGAAACTTAGGCTCAGAGCGAACGAACTGCTCTGATACCACTCTGTCACAGCCCCTTATCCTTAAGGACGGCACAGCCAGGGTTGTGACTTGGGGTGGGAATGAAGAAGCGGGGAAGAAAGGGGTTTGAAGATAATTAACGAAGGAAACATATAATTATCCATGAATAAACTAGTAGGATACTTATATAAGAAGATGTTCAAAAACAGAAGATTTACCAACGAGTTTTAAGTAACATACGATAATATGAGTCCAAAAGAGGTGAAAGAAATCCATAGTAGTCGAATAGTTATACATATAATAATATGAGAATTATTAATTGGTGTTTGCAGCGGAAAACGTAGATTGACTTCACATATGAAGATGTGAAGTCGAGGCTTGACAAAGACAAAAGATTTCTCGCTCAACACCCTCCATCACGAAGCTGCTCAACCTGCACATTTAGAAATATATGCAGGGCTGAGTACAACGTACTCAGTGAACACATGCCAAAACATATACATACTTTTATAGATTTATCATGCATATGCAATAGTAACACACAGGGGTTTTTCAGAAAAACCTGTGCTTACTAAATCAATTTTTTTACATTTGAGTACTCATGTCATCATCAATAACCATATCTGTCCAACGCCGGGGAAGAAGGCCTTCTTCCGCGAACGTCACTCACTGAGGTCGGCCACTCCTAAGAGAGCTCACAACCTCAGTTACTGTGTACACTAATTCTGGAAAGCACCCTTTTGGCTAACTCAGAATCCGATCGATTTAATAAGTTGGCGAACCAACACAGATAGGCTCAAGAGAATCCATAAAATCATTTATGCATGATAATCATTTCAAAACATACTTTTTAAAACATTTCAAAAACAGAGCAAAACTCACGTTATTTGATATATATAGAAAAGCACACCTGATATTCTTACAGAACAAACCGTACTGCCACTCCTTCGTCTTAAATTATCACCCGAGTGCTTCACCTTTCACTGTAAATAATTCGATTCAATAAACGATCGAATTGAACATAACGGATAACGGACTCGATAATAATTTTAGACTTTAGGGCTTTGCATTCGACTAAGTCTCGCTAAAAAGGTTAGAGGTATTTCTCTAAACTCTATCTCGTTTAATTCATGACATCCAACGTAAACAAATCAATCTTACATTAACTATACTCGTTACACACGTTCCAAATATCGCAAGGAAATCCAAAAGAATTGAAGAATTTCGCGAAAAGGGAAAATCTGCACAGTATCTGTAGGTTTGTACGCGATTCTGGAATAGATCAGGATGAATTAGGAATCGTGCGATATGTCGTTAGAAAGCTACCGAAGTCTAGTTTACTGTCCAATTTACGGATCTCAAAAATATTAAACGAGCAGAAAATTATGACTGTTTTGGTGCAGAGTGGCAGGGATACACGAATTTAAGCATCTTAAGGTTAATGGGCAGCCAACATATTAAACATGAGGCCCAAACTTTAGCCTATTAACTAAAGTAATTAATTAAGATATCTGGCCCAAAATTATGATACAACAGCCCATATTCAAATAAAAAAAACCAACTTGAATTCTTCAATTGAAACAATTTATAAGTCATATTCCTTTCTTCTCCATTTCGTCTGCTACTCTCTCTCTCTAATAAATTATGTTTGCTGCTCTCTCTTTCTCTATTCCTCTCGTTCCTCACGCCTGCAACAAAGAAATATATCTAAACTTTCTCCTTTTCATCTTCTTCGATTCCGACGAGCAAACTACCGGCCGTTCACCGTCTCCAACCTCATACCACACTTCTGGTCTCACTCGCTCTCTCTATCTCTTCTTCTCTCTGCGTCAATTTCTCACGGCAGCAACCAAATCGCCGCCTCCTTTCCTTCGACTCCGGTGAGATGCGTCCGCCGGAAGCTGCCGTCGCCTCCGTTCGCTTTCCCTCTCAGCCGACCTCTCTATTTCTCTGTAATTGCTCAGAAATTCCCCAATTCGAAAACCCTCGATCCCCAAATTGAAATCTGAAAATTTTCCCCTCTTTTCTCCTCTCTAATTCCGGCGAAAATCTACCGGTTGCTCACCTCTGCTGCTCCGGAAAGCAGCAGCGGTGACAGAGCTATCACCGCCGCCGTCGTGGTCGTCCGCCAAGCAACGCCGCCGCGCCACTGCTGCTCCGGCGGAAGCCGTCTTTGGCCTCCTCTGTCGCCACTGGCACCGTCAAGGTTCGAAGATCCGCCGCCACAGCTCGCCTCTACCTCCGCGTAAGTCCCGATTCTCTCTCCCATCTTCTTTAAATTTTATTTTAATTAACTGATTTTATTCTCTCCAATTTCTAATCTTTTATTTTTTTTTCTTTTATACTTTCTTGGATTTTTCCGGCCAATTTGTCTTCGCACTGTTTTCACGATCAGCCGCAAAGAGCGTCGTCGTCGTCACGTCTCCAGCCTATTTGACACGAACGTTGGCAGAGACGATACCCGGCAGCCAGCAGCAGGGCTGCGGCTGCTGCCGTCATCTTGTCTCGGCCTCTGCTGCCCACCGGCAGCCCAAAAACCATCACCATCTCCACTCCCTAAAACCTTCCTAACTCAGCCTGACTCCGTATTCGAAACGGCTACACAAAACTCGACATCTCGAGTCGGATGGACCTCGACGAAAAACAGAGGCTAAGTACTAAGATATTTATTCATCTTCTATATTCTTTACTCAAGTCTAGATATGAAGAGTTTGAGAGATTAAGCTCGTGTGGTTAACTAAGAAATATGGAACAACTTACGTATATTGGACTGTGAATCTTAGTTGTAATTCTATTGTTATGGTTTTTGAATTAAGAAAATGAGTTTAGAATTACCTTTGTTTAGTGAGGAGAAAATGTATCTAGGATTGTGAGACAAGAACTTGTTTCTGAAATGTGATGCAGTTGCAAAATTTGTCTAGCCGAGCTCCATCTTTACTTTGAATGTTTTGGTCTTGATGGTTTGCCTTGATTAAGGAAAGTGATCAGATTATGATCTTTACAGGTGGAGGAAAAGAAGTTTAGTTTGAGGTTGAGAAAACTTACTGAGAATCAAAATTTCGAAAAGTTAGGAGATTGTGGTGCAACTGTTTCTTAGTAGAGCTCCATTGTTACTTGAATGTTTTAGTTTTGTTTGTAGATTGTTGTATTGCAAAGAGATGTATTAGTGAGAATTTCGGGTGTATTGTGGTTGCATTTCTCAAGTATAATACAGTTTTGATTTGATTTGATTAGAGGGACGACGTGTATCTTTACGTATTCACCATATACTTATCTGACAAGATTTTGTAAAGTAAGATTTTGTGGCGTGGCATCTCATTTCATCAGAAATGATTTATTAATATATTGTTTTACTCTTACTAGTCACATGATATTCTAAGCAGGTTGAGCCATATATCTCAAATAAATTAATTTGGCCCAATCAATAACAATTCATTTAATCTATTAAATTCTTGTTTAACAAGGCCCAAATACTTAATTAAGAATAGTTTCGAATTAGTCCACATTAGCCTTGATTCTTTACCCTTATAAACAAGCCCAATTAAAGATAACTTATTAAAATTATTAAATCTTGGTTAAGAAAGCCCAAAAAAAAATTTTACTAACTAATTTTAGAGAATAATTCAATTAAATTCTCAGTATTTGACTTTAACGTCTTATGAATGCAAAAGCCCTATTTAATTGATTAGTTTTAATAAATTTTATTATTAGGAATCGGGGTATTACATTAAGTTAGATAATTAGTTAAATAAATTAATAAATTCAATTAATTAATAAAAAATTAATCTTCTAATAACCCTCTAATTTCTCAACACAGAAATTTAGTTTAGGGTTTCACGAACCTGAGTTAAAAATCTCACAGAAAGAATCAGAGATTTGCAGCATTTTCAAATCGACCGAAACTAAATTTTTAACTGATAAATTACGTAAAATTTCACGTAATTAAATTAAATTCTTCTTTCAGTCAATTTATGACTAAACATTTATCATTTATTGATAACTGTAAAAACTTCTTCGTTTCGGATTAACCGAGACGATAAAAATAATTAAAAACTCATTTTTCCGGTAGAATATATCTGCCGGATAAAATATTCTGAACGAAAATTTTTCTTTTACTGAAATCTTATCTTTCTTACTAATTTAATAAATCTTAATACTCAAGAAAGATGAAATACTACATTAATTAATTAAACATTATGCATATAATTGTTAATTTAAATTGATTAATTAATTCTTTAATTAATCAAACATTAATCAGCTAATCATAACGGCTTTAATTAAAAAGCTCTTGAACTATAAAAATTATTAGAGTTTCTCCAACTCTAATATAAGCTTTCTTTATGAATTTCCGGAAATAAAATCCGAAAAGAAAATAAATTATTGAAGAGATTTTATGATTTTCGAAGAAATCAAAATCATAGCATACATTTCTCAAATAACTTCAAACATATAAGCACATAGTCATAAACATCTTCATTATCTCATTTCGGATTAACCGGAACAAGAATAAATCTTAAATTATTAAAATTCGACAATTTAGGGCTGCCGAAAAATTTTAATTGCCGGAACTTATTTTCTTTCTAAGTTCTCACAACTTAATTCTTTTAGACTAGCTCTTAATTAATTACTAAGACCGGTTATGAAAAAGTGGGATACTACATTCTCTCCCCCTAAAAATAAATTTCGTCCCGAAATTTGCTTATCTCGAGGGAAAAACTCGAAAATACTTTCCTTCATCTTATCTTCAAGTTCCCACGTTGTTTCCTACGACCCGTGATGTCTCTACTTAACCCTTACCAACGCAATCGATTTATTTCTACACAGCTGGACCTTTTGATCCACTATCGCATCCAGTTTTTCTTTATAACTGAGGTTTGGTTCTAGGGCCACTCCTTCTTGATGATTCTACCAGTGATGATAGCCAGATTTTAAATCAATCTTTGAGGAAATACTGGCTCCTCTGAGCTGATCAAACAGATCATTTATCCTTGACAAAGGATATTTATTCCTCAATATTAACTTATTTAACTCTCTGTAGTTTATACACATTATCCTGGGGTATTGGCTTTAACATAAGCTCTTCTGAGGTATGGCAAGAAGGTTTGCTGACATATTAAGGGAATAAATCTCAAATTCTAGATTAGGGCAAACATGTGTGGCTGGGGTAGCTTTACCTATCGGGGTCGATACTCTTAAGTTTTGGTTAACTTATTCTATTTTAAGGCTAAGAGTATCTACGCATGCACTTAATATAAAGGAATGTGATGCACCAGTATCAAAAAGAATTATTACAGGCACACCACTTATCCAACCCATACCTGTCAGATTGCCCTGATCCTTAACGCATGTTTCCTGATTGAGATCAAAATCTCTCTGATGCTGCTGCTGTGGTGACTGCTGCTGATTTGGCTTTGGAACTCCTTCAATGGCCTTTAGATGCTGAGGCTGAGACTGATTAGGTCTTCCTCCACCAGTCCCTTCCTGCTTATTTGGGCACTGATAAGAGTAATGACCGGGTTGCCCACATGCATACTCATTACTCGCTCTGCAAATTCCCTAGTGCATTTTTCCGCACTTAGAGCATGGAGAAATTCCTTGCTGTCTCTGAGACGAGCTATCTTGACCAACAATAGGAGGTCTATATTTCTCTTGAGTCGATTGTCGATGACTCTGCTCATACCATGACTTCTTGCTAGGTTGATTTTCAGCATTCAACTTCCTCTTTCCCTTTTGAATCTGAGTTTGGTGCGAATCTTGCGATTTAACGACCACTGGGAATTGATTTGGGGAAGGTGCTGGAATCTGAACTGGTTTTTCTGGCTGCATTGCCAACTCCATATCTAAGGCTCGATTTAACGCTTCAGCGTAGGTCATAGCACTCTGACTTGCTAAGACTACTTTTATATCTTGCCTAAGTCCGGTACGAAAAAGTTCGGACATCTTCTCATCTGAATCAACTTTATCAGGGGCAAAACGAGCTAACTCACAAAATTCACGATCGTACTCTGACACCGTCTTATTTCCTTGCTTGAGACTTGCAAACTCGTTTTCTTTTTGCTTACGATAACTTCTCGGAACGTACTTCTCAAAGAGGGCTTCTTTGAACTGCTCCCAAGTGAGATTTTCAAACTGTTCAGGAGTATAAATTCTCTGACGGGTTTCCCACTAATAGTCGGCAGATCCTTTCAGCTGATATGTCATACATGTGAGACGTTCACGGTCATCACATCGAAGAAACCTAAAGATTCTTTCTAAAGCGCGAATCCATTCTTCCGCTACTGACGGATTTCCTTTTCCGTCGAAGGTCGGAGGATTTTGTCGAAGAAAGAGTTCTTCGACCCTCCTTTCAGGCTGAGGAGGTGGGGTAGGTTCTCTTTCTTGCTCGCCATCCACCCTTCCTCTTCCTTTACCTCTTGGTATATCTCTTGGCGGCATTCTGATTAAACAACTAAGGTTTTCTGAAAAAATTCTACTTTCTTTAAAACGAATTTTACTTTCTAAGTTGGTTAATTAGTAAAATTCTTACTTTCTTTAATTAAAATTAAAGAGATAAAATTTTTCTAGGTTTTAAAAACTTTTAGAAAAATTCTTAATCACATCATTAACACATAACATGCTCATCATAATTAATGAATCAAACGATTCACTCTCATTATCATAAATAATGAATCACACGATTCATTTTCTTCATATAATCACTTCAATAGTTAAGCATAAAAATAATTCAAGTAGCAATTATTTTTCATGCTCAAAATTGCTAAATATAATTAGCTCATGCATTCTTAATAATTCAAGAAATGAATAACATCATCTTGACATATAAACCTCATTATAAACTCTTTTGAGATATTAACTTCATCTCAAACCTTTTTCTAAATAATAACTAGAATATAACTAACGGAAAATAAAACAAGAACACAACAAAACAACCAAGAACTAAACTAACGATGAATGAAACGAATAACGGACGACGAATGGAACGAACGAAGAATGGAATGGACGAAGAAAACCTGGGCTGACCTGCCCAAGTCCAGCGTTTGCTGGGCTCAACCATGGCTGACCTTTCTTGGTCAGTGGTCGCTCCTGCCCAACCGACGCTGAGTCGAGTTACTGTACTGCTTCTTTCGATCTTTCATACTTTAAGCTATGTTTTCACTTTTCAATACTTATTTAAATTCTTTTCTTCATACTTATTTTTCTTCTTTTTCTCCGATTGCTTTCATCTTCTTGTCGTTTTCCAACGGCGTCTCCCGATCACTTTACTTCCAAGAAAAAAAATAAACAATCGTCTTGCTTAAAATTAATTCATCATCTCGCTTACGAAAGCTCCTCACATAAAGGATCTCAAGCTTACATCGATGAGCAAGAATTTGATTTAGAAAGTTCCAAGAAATCAAAATAAATTGATTAAACTTGAAAGAAATAATTTATAGAAAAATCTGCACAAATGCAGCAGATTAAAACTGAATTTCAGAACAGAATATTTAGAACCAAGGGACGTGCAGCGTACATTTGAAAGCCACGGATGTCTAGTTTCTAACCCAATTTACGGATCTGAATTCCGTTAAACGAGTAGGAAGTTATGGCCTCCGAAGTAAAAGGTGGCAGAACAGCCGCCGCCAGTGCCGCCGATCACGGACTCAGCCGCGGCTGACCTGCCATGGTCAGCGACCGCTCGACCTCAGCGGACTCTGAGTTCCGGTGTCCTGCTTCCTTCAGCGAGCGCTGAGTCTAGGATATGGCTGACTTTTCGCCCTGTATTATTTTCAGCGGTCTCTGACTTCACAGCGGTCTCTCACTTCAATCCCTGTAATATTTTTCAGCGGTCTCTCACTTCCCGCGGTCTCTCACTTCAATCCCTGTATTATTTTTGAGAAATCTCTGAAGTGCAGCCGTTTATGATTTTTATGACTGAAAAATTTCTCCTTCGATTCTTTATGCTCTCAACGAACTTTCTATCTTTCAATTCTTGGTTTAACGCTTTATTTACTAAAATAAACTTTATTTTACTTCAAAAATTCTTGTTTCATTAATTCATTTTTAAGATATAATTTCCGACATAATACAAAAGTCGGAAATTTTCTAAAATGACTGCTTTGGCCATACTTCTTCTTATAACGGAAAAATTTACCTCTTCGAGAACTTTTTCAAAACAAGGGATTTTTTTTCTCTATACAAAAACTCCCCACGTTAACTGTGATTTTAGGGCATCACGCAAAACTACTTTCTCGGAGCGGAATTCTTCATCACTACCGAATCTTTGAAAACTTAACATTTTATGCATCTTTATACGAAAACCTACTAAACAAGCGTAAAATTTGTTCGATTATTAATCTATTAAATTAACGCCACTCTCGAACCCTCTCTCTCTGCTCATCCTCTAATGGATCTTCTTCTTCTTTTTCTTCCTTACTTTCAAACTCGGTACTCTCCTCGGCTCTCTCCACTTCATGTAATGTCAAACGGACAACACTCATGTCGACCATACCCGAAAAAGGCCTAAAACTAGGCTGAAATCCTAGATGGCTAAACGGCATACAACGAAGATAAAAATATCCTTCGGTTGCTTTGACCTCGGGGTCAACGATCTCCTCGTCATTGACATGACGATGCGGTCCAGACGTACTCCTCTCATAGAAACGAAAGAAACAAGCCGAGTTCCAAAGAATTAATCAGGCTCTGAAGAATTCAAAACTTGAAGAGTATCCAAAGAGGGATTTAATGGAACTATATCAATAGAGGGAGATGAAACCAAGCTGTTCACCGAAGCAAAAGGCTCGGAAACAGAAACAAAAATATTTAATAAAGGTGGAGATGAAACATAGCGATTCGACAACGGCTGAGAAATAAATAAGTTTTCATCAAAACTATAATCATTAGAACGAGGAGAAATAATGACTCGAAATTCCCTTGAGGAATAAGAAAAGGAATTGGGTTGTCTTGCGACATCGAATCTTGAAGTCCTGCTCCATTCACTCGTCGGGAAAAAGAGGAATTAATCTTACTATTTCGAGAACTCCTGAAATAATAGTCTTATTAATATCCATGCAACCACGATGGAAACATGCTGAAGCTAACGTCTCTATGTACTCATACGCATATGCTGAAACTCTCTCATGGCCTCGTCACTTCGAGAAGCTAATTTCGCTTCCAAACGATGGTACCAAACTCACGGTACATTCCAAAGTTAAACAACCAACTTACTTGCACAATTATTCACCAACTTACAACCTCATTAAGGTCTCAATTCCACTACACAATCTCATATCTCAAACTTTCTAACTTCATCTCATTAATTAACTTTATTATTAAAGCGGAAGAACCATATTACTGAGTTTCTAGTTATGTGGGTTGATCAGGTCCACATAACAGTCCGTCAGTCACATAGAACTTCAAATTTTAAATTTTTTAAACATAGAAAACTTTTAAATGCGTACCTGGTTTGCCGGATGAGATGAGGTGCTGGACTTTTGTTGTTGTTGAAACTTAACTAGTCTAGAATTTAAACCAGACTAGACTTGAAGAAATATGAACTTAGAGCAACAGACCTTGCTCTCGACTAGTCTAGGAATTAAACTAGACTAGACTTTCAAGAAATAACTCAGAGCAGACAGACCTGCTCTGATACCACTCTGTCGCAGCCCGGCCTAGAATTTAGATGACAAAGCCGGTGGGTCCCACGACGTACACAATTTATGATTAACCAAAGGATAAGATAGCGACCCGGCTATCAGTTAATAAGAACAAAGGACACTTATGCTCAATGATTTCTCAACTTAGAATAAATATGACATACATGTTTCAAAATCAACGAATACAACTAAATCAGCTCGGAATTCAATAGACCTGTTCAACCATATCATCAACAAGAAACAAGAAGCTGACGAGTTGATCTTAGGATCAAGAAAGCAAGATAAAGAAAAATATTTCAAGTTCGACAAAAACTTTCTTAAAACGACGAATAACTTATGAACCTATGATTCAAGTGATTGAGTTTCAAAAGTACTTGACAAAAAGAGTTCGACTTTAGCATAATTCGACTCTAGAATCCAACATCACTAATAACATTATACAATATCAAACTTCCGAAATAAACATCTTATCATTCAGCGGAATACGAGAGATTATATGTATGGAGACATATAATCTAGGTCTGATTTCATCAAAACAACTCCTAAACACTTTATCAACAACACAGTCCATCCAGCACACATCATCTCCATCTCAGCTAACCTGCACATTTTAGAATAATACGCGGGGCTGAGTACGAAGTACTCAGTGGGCACATGCCAAAAATACTTAAAAATTTACTTCTTAGAGTTAGGGATTAAACTTGCCATAGAGCATAAGCACAAGTAATTTTTCTCAAAAACAAACCTGTGCATGCTCAACATTTTCTTTTCTGTAAATCATGTTTGTCTGGCCAGACATATACTTTATGAGGTATGTACCAGATCTATAATCACATTGTGATAGTGTTGAGAAGGAGGCCTCCTTCTCAAACACTTGTAATCGGCCCACCTTTTCGAAGGCACATGATTACAACTAAGTGTACACAAATCCTACCTTGCGTAGGACTGAATTCATCTTGCTACAGTAGATGGTATCATACAAACATTTGGCAAGTTAATCAACTTAAAAACATCACATATATATAATCATATATATATATATATATATATCATTTGTCATTTCTTTGGTTAGAAAAGCCCACCTGATATACTTAAGCTTTTGTCTTAACTTTAACGCTCGCTAAATTTGTGCTTTACGCTTCAGCTTCCACTTCCACTAGCTTGCTCCTTTCATCGAAATGGAATAACGAACTTCAAAACAAGAATAATTTCTATCGAATAAACGACTTCGATATTCTTAACTTAATTCGCTTCGGAATTCTACGTCGAAACTCGAGAAATTTCTAACTTAATTTCTTAAACACTCTTAAACTAACTTAATCCATCATTAATCATCAAATATCAATCAACATCAAATAATCTCTTAGCACAACATTCATAAACATTCATCATAATCGACTAAGTCGATTTTAATCTGTCTAACGGACTCAGAGAATTCTCAATTTAAATCTATACATATTTTTCAATACAACACACATTTTTACACATTTATAACACACATTTACACCATTTAACACATAAACTCCCAAATCGGGAAAATCATCCAAAAATTGAAAACATTATTCTGAATTAAATTTTCAGAAAATCATATAACACCTAATTTTTATTCAGAAGTTCATAATTGCAATTAGTTTATTAATTAAAAATCAATTAATAATTTATTTATATATATATATATATTTTTAATTTTCGGTAATTTCATTTTTAAGATTTCTAAAATTATTTTCTTTTCCTTTTAATTTCTAACTTACTTATTTAAACATCTTAAGCTCATTTCCTCATTTAATTTCAATTCATTAAGCATTATACCTCCAACCTTAATTCAAACCGTAATTCGGTTTTCTAGGATTTCTAGGTTTTAAAATGCTTATATTTTCTTATCTCTTGTTTAAACTTACTTCATTAACATCATATATCATCAAATCAATCATTAAATACATCATACTTCATCACATTGCAAACCCTAATTTATATTCTCCTATTTTTCGACTTTTTTGATAAAATGAGATTGGTTGGGAATTTATACTCACTTCAAACATGAAACATTCTTAAAATACTTATCTAAGCTCATAATTAACATCAAATTATTCATATAATTCATGCATCAATTATTTTACATTTTCTTCTTATTTTCGAAAAAAATGAAAAATGTAGCTAGGGTTATCTCACATTTAATTTAGCTACATATTTGATCTTATAATCATATTCTAAGCATAATTCATGAAGATTAAAATATCATTCAATGCATGAATCAAAACCTAGCATTTTCTCTTAATTTTCGACTTTCTTCAAAAACTAGGTTTAGGGTTCTTCATGCTTAATTTAATCATACCAATGATCATCTAGACATCATATAAGCATCATACTATCATATCAAGATCATTCAATCATTTCTTAATTTCTTCAAAAAAATGATCGATCGTATATATATATATATATATATGAGCTAGGGTTTCTCATGCATCATTTAAACTCATAATTGATCATCTAATCATGATATAAACATTTTACAAACATCATACTAAGATATGGACATCATCCAATTACTTCATCAAATTCTCCCAAGAATTTCGATACATATATATATGTATATAATGGATGATTTATTCCATGGAAAGAAAGCTAAAACCTTCCAAGAACATAAATATTTACTTACTTAAATACTTGGAATGGATTACTAGAACTTGATCTCAACTCTTGGAGCTTGGATGAAGATCAATGTAGTTTGTATGTATGCGTATATAGTTGAGAGAGATGGAGAGAGTGAGTGTGTTGTGTGTGTTTTTGTGTGCGTGAGAGTGAGAAGAGAGTAAGAGATAACTCTCTTATATTAGTCTTAACCTAGGTCTAGATATAGGGTAGACTAATTTTTTTATTCTAACTTAGTTGTTAAGTTAGATAATTAGTTAAATAAATTAATAAATTCAATTAATTAATAACAAATTAATCTTCTAATAACCCTCTAATTTCTCAACACAGAAATTTAGTTTAGGGTTTCACGAACCTGAGTTAAAAATCTCACAGAAAGAATCGGAGATTTGCAACATTTTCAAATCGACCGAAACTAAATTTTTAACTGATAAATTACGTAAAATTTCACGTAATTAAATTAAATTCTTCTTTCAGTCAATTTATGACTAAACATTTATCATTTATTGATAACTGTAAAAACTTCTTCGTTTCGGATTAACCGAGACGATAAAAATAATTAAAAACTCATTTTTCCGGTAGAATATATCTGCCGGATAAAATTTTCTGAACGAAAATTTTTCTTTTACTGAAATCTTATCTTTCTTACTAATTTAATAAATCTTAATACTCAAGAAAGATGAAATACTACATTAATTAATTAAACATTATGCATATAATTATTAATTTAAATTGATTAATTAATTCTTTAATTAATCAAACATTAATCAGCTAATCATAACGGCTTTAATTAAAAAGCTCTTGAACTATAAAAATTATTAGAGTTTCTCCAACTCTAATATAAGCTTTCTTTATGAATTTCCGGAAATAAAATCCGAAAATAAAATAAATTATTGAAGAGATTTTATGATTTTCGAAGAAATCAAAATCATAGCATACATTTCTCAAATAACTTCAAACATATAAGCACATAGTCATAAACATCTTCATTATCTCATTTCGGATTAACCGGAACAAGAATAAATCTTAAATTATTAAAATTCGACAATTTAGGGCTGCCGAAAAATTTTAATTGCCGGAACTTATTTTCTTTCTAAGTTCTCACAACTTAATTCTTTTAGACTAGCTCTTAATTAATTACTAAGATCGGTTATGAAAAAGCGGGATACTACATCTTGTCATTTCCTTCCCCCTTATCTTTCCCCTTTTTGGCATTATCAACAAGGGTGGAGGATAGGTTGACAATTGTCTCATTTAGCTGGGCCAGGGCTTTGTCAACATCAGCAATCTTGGCTGTGTTGTCTGCTGTGACAAGGTTGAGTTGTGCTGTGTTGGTACTTCCAACTTTGAACTGAGTGTCCAGCTCTTTGTAGAGATTGAACAGCTTTTGAATGTCAGTCCTGTTGGAGAGGGTTTGTTGTTGTAGAGCTTGCAGCTGGCTGGATAAGTCGCTGAAGCTGCTTTCCAGTGGAGCTTGAAGGCTTGAAATGATCTCAGGAACTCTCTTCTCTAGATGATGTGACTGATCAATGCGATGAGATACGAGAGATTGCTTGAGATCTTCACTGGAGCTTCTTTGTAAGTTCTGGGCAAAAGAGTAAACTTCATCAATGGACTGTCCATGACAATGGACTTACCATTCTACAGCTGTGATGCGCAGAAGGGTGTCAGTATCTGATTTGAGTCTATTTTGGAATAGGATTTCCTCAACTTGTTTGGCTATCTCCTCCTTCATTGCATCAGAAAGCACGGCATTGGAATCCGTTTGGGTTCCGGATTCGACTTGGCTGGGTTTGACTGCCTCGATCTCGACCAGTGAGCGAGTGTCATTGGCAATTGGACTAGGTGGTGCAGCTTCTGCGGGCTCAACTGTTGCAGAAGTTGGCTCGTTTTCAGTGACCATTGCCTCAGCTGTGTCTGCATGTACAGCTTCCTTGGCAGTCTCAACTGGAACAATCCAGCTGAGAGTGTGGAGGTAGGAGTTGGCTCTTGCGATTACCTCCTCAGATGGTGATACTTCATCTTGCTTAGTCTTCTGGATGAGAGTTTGGATTAGCTCGTCTTGATGCAAGAAGGCATCCTGAAGACTTCCAAATCCGAAGATCTCCTGTAGAGCAGCTTCTTCGGCTTTGAGCTTGTTGAAGGAGTAGAGCTCCACAAGTTCCTCATTTGCGTACCAAGTAGTCATCTTGGTAGCGAGGTAAAATTTGAAGTCACTTACGGCGACTAATGCGGCGGGGAGTGAAATAAGAGACGGGTATTGTTGCAGTGCGCTCTTTACTTCTTGAAGCCTGAGGTCATCGAACCTCATGATGGTGGCAGCACGTGCAACGGCTCTGGGACTGAGGATTTCAACTTCCTCAGAAGTAGTGGGACTTGAAGGTTCAGCTTGGTTTTCATCATCCAGCTGCGAAGGAACATCAGCTGGACGGGGCTCTTTAGGTGAGCTGGGAAGAGAAGATAGTTCAGCTTGGGAGTCAGCTGGCTGTGAAGACGCTTCAACCAACTGAATGTATGTCAGCTCTCTTAAAGGAGATGGTTCTTTGGAAGGAGAGCTGGGTGCTGAAACTTGGGTATGTGGAAGCAAGGAGGTTTCAGGCACTGAAGAATCGAAAGGGAAATCTGAGATGTGTACCTGAGGATGAGATGGAAGAAGAGATTGTTGAAGAGAAATTCCAGCTGATTTGTAGTCAGCTGGAGTGGGGTGTGAGAATGCTTGAAGAATTTGGCGAAGGGGAATAACATCCTCTGGGTCTGGGTCAGTGACCACTATTTGTGATTCTTCAGCTTCTCGTGATGTTCTCACGAACTCCCTTCCATTGTCTGAGCTGGAGGAGGATCCCTGAGCTGTCTCCTCAGTAACTGGTCTCCACTCAGCTTTCTTCTTTTGGACAGGGGAGGCTGTGGGAGTGGATTCCGATCCAGCTGTCTCAACAACTGGTTTCTCTGCTGCCTCCTTAGCTGGTTTGATGGCTGCCTTGAATTTCAGCTTCTTCTTGGCAGGTGGAGATCCAGCTGGCTGTGTCTCCTCTAATTGCTTCGTTTTTCTTGCTTGAGAGGGAGAGACAGTCTGATGCTTTGCCTCTAGGGCCCTCTTCTTCCCTTCAGGGGCTGCGTTCTTCAACAAGTCAGTGAGCTGACTTGGCTTTTCAAAGAGTATTCTGGACACAGAAAATTCTTCTGCGTTATGCCACTTGATTTGCCTTCCAGTAGAGTAACTTTCTATTATGCACGCCACTTTGGTGCATATAGATTGTCTCTTTACAGCTGTACCGGGTGAAGCTGTCATCTTCAAAATGAATCTTTTTAGATTCTTTTTCCAATTTTCCCATGTAGTATGAGAACCAATCCACAAGGTCATTTCTGAGGATGGCTATCATTGGTTTCAGTTTGGGTATGCTGATCTCTCCTTGAGATCCAGCGATACTGAGGATGCATTTCTGGGTGACATCCAGAAGTAATCTGTACTTGGGCTTGAGCAGGAGCTTGGACATGCTCGCCCTGTATGGTTCTGGCTTAAACAGCATCTTATCCAGTTCGATCTGGATTTCTTCTCTGGTGTAATTATCTGGGGAGCGGTCCCCAAGAGTCTTTAGGCAGAACAGCTTGTTCACCATCCGGTTGATGTTGATGTCAACGTCCCACGGAGTTGTATGTCCAGTCTTCTTCTTGATTTGTAGAGAGACGTTGGAACGAAGTCGATCATCTCGGTTAGATATCTCTAAGAAAAACTCTGCCACTACCCGGCAGAAGATGTTCTTCGGTCTTGCAGTCGCCCACTGCAAAAGTCTGGCATTTTCGATGAGATCCAGAACTTCCTGGAACTCCGCGTTCTGGTAGTTCTTGAGAGTCAGACAACTCTCAAAATGAAGTTTTGACATCAAGTTCTCAGTCTGGCTTGCTCCTGGTGTAGTCTTCTTTGGTGCCATGATTTTCTTCTATAGTAAGAGGTTAGAAAGATGAAGATACTCGGGGAGCGTATTAGCAAAAAGATAATCAAGAATCTGAGATATGAATTTCAGATAAGTATGAGCGATAGTAAATATGGCGAAGATTTGCAAAAATTTGATAAATATATCAATTGTCCATTTTGATTAATGGTTGAGATCTTGGCAATTGTATTGAAGATCTGCGGCTGAGAGAGATTTGCGCAACACGTTCTATGACGTGTGAATATTGAGTGTATATCACGCGCGTGTGAGGAAGTCAAAACGTTCTGACTTCTGACTCAGTTCTCTTGAGCTACAGTATTCTGCATGCTTTTCATTAAATGCGATGGGATGTATAGCTTGCAGAATAATCCATTTAAGGAATGTTTGGAAGTTTGAATTAAATTCAAATAATTTTATCCTTACATTGTATTACAATAGGAAATATAATAAACAAAATCTGCAAACCCGTCAGCTGATCATTGTAGTCAGCTGATACCACTGCTGTATTCTCTTCTGCTAGATTGAAGGTTCTCCTCAGCTGAGTATCTTGGTGATTAGCTTGAAGCTTCTTCAGCTGAGTTCCCTTTAGCTCTTCGATTGTTGTCCAGCTGAGCTTTATTTCCTTTTAGCTGGATAATCCTTCTGATCTGAGCTTTTGGGATCCATCTGGGTTTGTTCCCCCTCAGCTGGATGAACTTTCTTCATCCGGATTGAGCTGATACCACTTGTTGGTAATTCTCAGCTGTATGACTCAGTTTGGAATGAGTCATCTGGTCTTTCTTTCTCTGCTGAAAGACATCGTTTGCGAGGTTCCCCCCTCAATTGGATACACCAATTGGGTTTTATCAGCTGGGTTTGATTCCCCCTGACTTGATAAATTCATTTTGAAATCCTTGGGGTTCCTACTGAGTTAGTCCAGCTGTGTCTGATTCCTTCTTGATGACACACAGTGATCCAGCTGAGTATTTCCTGCTGGATGCTCTTCTTGATGATTCTGCTGGACTATGATGAGACCAATTGATGAAATTCAATTGTTGGTGAATCTGCTGAACTGAGTTCCCCCTCAGCTAGATTCCTCTTCTGGATTCTGCGATCCACGTTTGATCCAGCTTTGTTTGATATCCAGAGGATGACATTTGATAGTTCAGCTGGATTTTTCTCTTGATTCTCCATTTGAATCTTCTACTGGATTGACTTTGCCCTCAGCTAATATCACAGCTGTGTCGATTTCCAGCTCGGTGGAGTTCCCCCTGAATTTGATAGTAGGTGGCTTTTTCTTCAGTTGCATCCTACTTCCTTCTAATGAACGGATCTTCTCACCATCGGCTCATTTCTTTGAAGAGGTCTCTGATTGTATAGCAGGTAGTCAGCTGTTCCAAATCCAGCTGATTCATCTGCTGCTTCTTTATTCTTTCCTTGAGACCAATGTGCTCAGCTGTATGACTGGCTGCATCTTCCGTTATGCATCCCGCTGTCTTTATTTCACAGCTGGTCGCAGTCAGCTAGCTGGATTTCTTCATCTTCTTTGCTCCTAGATGGTCCTTCCAGGTTGAGCTGATTGATCTTCTTCTAATCTTTCGTCAGAAGTTGTGATGACTTTGGTGGTTGTCTCTCATGGTGTCATATACTCTGAGAATGAGACGCTCCACCTTGTCAATCAGCCTTTCTGTTCTTCTCATCTCCTGGTGGCTTGAGATGATTGCATCGCAGTCCATCCGGTTTGCTGCTGAATTAAATTTCTCTCTCAAGTGATTCAAGATACTCTGATATCTTGTTCTTCGTACCCCCAAGTCATGGAGATAATTCCTATAACATTCGCATCTCGGACAAGTGTCTAGATTCATGATTTCTCAAGAGCTCCTCTATTGAGAGATTCCTGCACAAGGAAGATTCCACGACAGTATGCAATATAATGATTTAAAAAAAAAAATGAAGCGATGAAGGATCTGTTCAGGTGACCACTATCAGCAATGAAATGCTGACTTGACAGATACAGTGATCTTTTGAACCACTGCTCTGATACCAATTGTTGGTCTTAAGACGGATACCTTGGTGTAGAGGGAGGGGGGGTGAATACACCAAGGTTTAAAAACTTTTCCAAGTTAAAACTCTTTTCAGAGAGCTGGCTGTGTTCGATCCAGCTGGATGGCAGCTTGATCGACATAGCTGGCTGTGTGTGTGTGCGGAATGTGGTGGATTTGGAAAGTCCGTCTGTTGCTTCAAATATATTGCAAAGCTCTGTTTCACTTTTCAGTTAGTCAGTTTATGCAGATTGAAATGTATGCTTATGAGGGTTAGTAACATGTATAAAACAAAGCGATAATTAACAGAGCATTTTTAACGTGGTTCGGAGTAACCCCACCTACGTCCACGACCAGATTCACTGGTAATTCACTACCACTTGGTTTCCAAGTACCAAGCAACTTCACAACTCTAACCCGAGCTGTGTTCCAACAGTTTGCGGGCACTGTCAAGCCTACACCTTCAGTTTCCGGGTACTGAAGAACCTAACCACTCGAATTACACGCTTCGAGCAAGCGTACCTTTACCTAACCTTTCTGGGTTTGGGTTTGGGTATGGTTTTCCAACTATGAACGAGTTCTTACAATGAAGAACAAGGAGTATGATGAACTCGTTCAAACTAGGCTTAAGATATTTATTCTGATCTATTCTGCCTATGACTGAATATGTGAACAACTAAGAACACAACTGACTGGTTGGGTGTTCTTGAAAGATTTGGCTTTGAAGATCGTTGTTCATTTTTCTGTTTTCTACTATTTCTTCAGTCGTCTTGCCAGCCTCTCCTCTTCAATGGTGGAGGAGAGATATATATAGGTGGAGATTCAAACTAGCCGTTGGAAGAGAGCCGTTTGAATCTTACCTACTCTTGTTGACTTCTGGCCTTTACCTACGAAGTAGGTCTGCATCTGCAGAAGCTAGTTCTTCTCTGATCTGACTGCGTCAGATAAGATCTTCTGACATCGGGATCTTGTCTTTGAGAAGGTCTTCGTCTTCGAGCTGCTAAGCGTCTCTGCTGTATCTTCAGCGTCTTGGACTCTGCTGTGTCTTGATTCTGAGCTGTCTTTAGACCTGTGCTGTATCATCAACCTGAGCAGTGTCTTCAACCTGAGCTGTGTCACTGACCTGAGCTGTGTTTTAGACCTGAGTTGTGTCATCGACACTAAGACTGTAATAAGACTGTAACTTCCAATATAACGAACAACTGTTATATAGATAATTAGGTCAGCTAGACTTCAAAATAAGATAACAAATATAGTTCAAAACTTCAGACTTCAACACTTCATCAAACTTGTGCAAATCTCAACATCATAATCTTGCAGCGGAAAAACGAGAGAATATATGTATGCAGATATATATTCTAGGTTCTAAACTCATATAAATGACTCTTATCAAACGAAACAATTACATCAACAACAACAACAATAGATCCGCCAGCACTGTCGCAGCCCGACTCAGAATAAAGATGACCGAGCCGGTGGGTCCCACGATGTACACAATTTATGATTAACCAAGGAATCGATAACGACCCAGTTATCCAACAAAACCGAACATTTGACAAACTATTCTTAACAAACAACGATACCGGGAGTTAAACTTATTCTTGAACAACATCTCAACGAACATGCTTAACAAGAAATCAATAACATGCTCGACAATTCCAACCAACAATTAGTATCGTACGACCAACGATGCCAAGAGATCAATATCGACAAGAAGTCCATTAGATCAAGAAAGTACGATAAAAGAGGGTCGTATGATTTAAAAGATCTCAACAAAGGATTGACAACTTATTTCAAGCTAAAACAAGTTTGCAGCTGAAACCTTAATAAATAACATTAACGATTTCAAAGTCGAGAACATGCTTCATACTTCAACATATATTTCAAAGTATTGCAGCGGAAAAATATAGAGAATCATATGTATGAAGACATATGACTCAACTCTAGTTTAAACGACTTTCAAAAGACTCAACCAACAAAAGTCCGTCCAAGCACACTCCCATCTTCATCCGAGCTAACCTGCACATTTTAGAAATAACATGCAGGGCTGAGTACTTCGTACTCAGTGGACACATGCCAAAATATTTGAAAACTTGCTTCTTAGAGCTATAGAATAAACTTGCCATAAAGCATTGCACAAGTAACTTTTTGAAAACAAACTTGTACGTGCTTGCTCAAGCATTTTCTTTTGATATAAGTGACTGCAGTCAAAATACTCATTAAGTATGAACCATATCTACTATAAATAGTAGTGATGAGAAAGAGGCCTCTTTCTCAATCACTTGTAATCGGTCTATCAGAGAAAGGCTCACGATTACCAATGTAACCGGCCCATCAAAGAAAGACTCTCAATTACTAATGTGTACACAAATCCCACCTTGCGCGGGACCGAATTCGTCCTTCTTCAGTAGATGGTATCATACAAAAACTTAAAACATTTGGCAAGTTAATCAATTTAAAACATCACATATATATAATCATATATATATAGCATTCATCATTTCTTTGTTTAGAAAGCCCACCTGTCGAGTGCTGCTTTATCTTACTTTTCTCATTTTCGATTTCTCAACTTTACGCTCCCGCTCATTCCTTCATTTGAAATTATGGTTTACCAACCATTAGAGCGAGAAACACACGACAGGCGAAGAAACGCTATCTCGAACAACTAAATTTCTATTTCGCCTCGATTCTTTAACGTGTAACTTAATACTAATACTTAAACATTCTAAATACTTTTAAAACTCTAACTCTAACTTAACTACTAATTAACTTTCTACTTACATTTAAATGCTTAAACACTTAAGCAATTAACAACTTATCATCAATGCACTTTAATCAAAGCATTCAGCTCGTAACAATCTCGACTCGTCAAACAGAGTCTTAAAATTACGAAATTAAATCTACTTACATCTTTTAACATAATAAACATAAGTACGCAATCATATTATCAATCCCGATCACGTACACATATAAACCTTCAACTTGGAAAAATAGCCGAAAAATAGAAAATTCTTAATACTTCGTATTTAATTTCTGAAAAATTCCACAATACTTAATTTTTATTGTAGAATTCAAATATGTGATTATTTTCTTGATTAAAAATCAAATAATCTTTAAAAATAAATATTGAAGGGGCTGCCCTTTTTCAACTCTTGGATTAAATATCCAATCTCATTCTAATCACTTCCAAGCATGCTCAATTAAATTATAACTATAATTATAATTTAATTTCTTAAGTAACTTGAATAAAAATCAAAATCATATACTTAAATATTTTCGGCCTTTTCCAAAAATAGGCATAGATGATTATTTTCTCTTCAAATCAATTCATAACATGCTTGATTAAAATCACAGAGATTAATTATACCTTCAATTAATCCATTTAAGCCTTAAATTAATTATTTCTTAATTAATTAAAAGCTGAAAATTTCTAAAATAATAGAAATTGAACTCCAAAAATTCTAATAATATTCTCACATGCTTAAATAAATATCATAGGCTCAATGCTATCATCAATTTCATCATTCAACATCAAAATCAAAAAGCCCTAATCTCAAGAACCCTAACTTTCAAAAATTCCAATAATTGGAATAATTATGATTTAATCAATTAACTCAATGCATAAACATCATTAACATCATCATATAAGATCAATTTGAACTTCAAATTAATCATAAAACATCAAGATCAAAAACCCCTAATTAAATTCATAATTATCGGTTAATTCCAAAATTAGTGAAGGGTTTTGATTCTTTGATTGCTTCCAACATCAAACATGCTTGAAATAATTATCTAAGCTCAATTATCCAATCAATTTGATCATCTAACATCACAATTGAACAATCCTCATTTTAGCATAAATTTTGAAAATTATGAGATTAGGGTTAGGGTTTGATTTGAGCATGAATTAATGATCTATCATGCATCCTAAGCATGAATTAAACATCATAAATTAAATTCAAGCTCATCTAACATCATTTGGCCAAAATTTCGAAATTTATAGAAGATTAAAATAGGAGAATTAGAGCTTGTTTTTTAGCTATATCTTGCACTAAACATAGAACTCACCTTAATAATTAATTTGGAGATGATTAGCACTTGAATTTGAGCTCAAAATTGAACAAAAAGGGAAGAAATATGAGTGAGAAGAGCTGCTGTTTTTGCTGCTGTTTTTGATGTGAAAATGGTGAAGGAAATGGCTTGAAATCACATTTAAATACTTGCAATTAGTCAACATGCTTAGGTCATTAGTTAGGTCATTGCTTATGCAATAATTAGGATTATTTAATTAGTTAAATACTTAGTTTAATCAATTAATTACTAACTTGCTAATCATAACTTCATTCTCTAATTTCTTGATCTAGAAAAATCAATTAGGGCATCTCAAACCCTAATGCAAATTTTCGGAAGAAAATACCGAAAAACGAATCATTTATGAAATAAATAAGATTATTATTTTTAATAATTAGTTGCTAATAAAATAAATTAAGAAAATTAAATTCATAATTTTCTCAATTAAAAATCATGCATAAATGCACAATTCGATAAATATAAATTCTAATTCGTTTCGGTTAACCCGAGACGAAACAAACATAATTAAATTCAACTTTTTCGGCACAAATTTGGATTGCCGAATAAAATTATTTAAAAAGGGAATTTTTTCTTCATCTTCATTCTCTTAATTTAATTAAAGAAATACTAAGTTTAATTATTCACGAAAACGGGGTATTACATTCTCTCCCCCTAAAAATAAATTTCGTCCCGAAATTTGCTTATCACAAGGACAAAGCTCGGGATACCTTTCTTTCATCTTTATCTTTCAATTTCAACATTTCTTCTTCTGAGCCATCGGCTCCACTTAATCTTTACTAGCACAATCGATTTAGCTGATGGATCCTTCGATCCAAAATTACTTCTTGATTTATCTCAAAACTAAGATCTGGTCTAAGGTCGCTTCTTCTTCTTAAATAACGTGCTTGGGATCGAACACGCATTGGCGCAACTAGAATACATTAAACATGCTGTACGAATTTCTAAAGCTTAGTGGTAAAGCCAGCTTAAACGTAACTTGACCCATCCTTTCCAGGATTTCATACGGTCCTATTTAACAAAACTTAAGATTTCTTTTCACGCCAAAACTATGGATTTCTCTCGAAGATAAACTTCCAGAAAACTTTATTTTCGACATCGAACTCTATTTCTGATATCTGAGTATCAGCATAAAATATTTTTTTATTTTATTTTATTTTATTTTATTTTATTTTTTTTTTTGGCCATCTTACTCTTCTTTAGCCCATTGTTTGATTTGGCGAATTATCTTGATCAATTCTTCAATAGCATTGGGACCTAATACTTTACTTTCACTTACTTTAACTAAATAAAATCAGGGATCAACACTTCTTTCTCAAGGAGCTTCATAAGGATGCTATGTAGGTCGGGATCTAATAATTGTTGTTGTACGCGAAATCAATGAGAAGAAAACCTGCTCTCACTAGTCATCTCAATTTAACACAACAGTTCTGAACATATCTTTCAAATGTGAATTATTTTCTTGAATCGATTATTCGTCTGAGGATAAAAGATGCTGCTAACATTCAACTTTGATGCCCACTTAAATTTGCGAGTTTCTCCAAAACGGGAGGTAAACTTAGAATCTCGATCTAACGATCGACTTAGGCATAACGTGCACATACAAAATTTTATGAACATACAACTGAGCTAGCTTGTTTGATCCAAGCATTATTGAAATTGGTATGAAATGAGCAGATTCTGACAGTCTGATCAAAATCATCCAAATAGTTGTATCATCTCTCTTTTGGACTTAGGTAACCTGGTTACAAGTCCATGGTAATATCATCCCACTTCCAAATTGGGATATCTGATGGCTTAAACTATCCCACACGGGTTTGCTCATTCTGCTTAAGGCGTTAGCTACTACGGTTATTTTTCCTGGATGATAGGAAATTTTACAACTGTAGTTTTCTATTAGCTCGAGCTATCTTCTTTGCCTCACTTAACTCTTTTTCTTGAAAAAAAATATTTGAGGCTTTTAAGATTTGTAAAGATCTCACACTTGGCTCCAACAGATAATATTTCAAGATTTTCGGTGCTATACAACTATAGCTCATTAAAATCTTAAGTTGGATAATTTATCTTATGAGGTCTGAGTTGTCGTGACACATAAGAAATTATTTTTCCTTCTTCATCAGGACACTAACTAGTCCATTCTTTGATGCATCCGTAAACACGGTGTAATCCTTGCTTGTTTCTAGTACTGCTAAAACTAGAGCAGTGAATAGTTTTTCTCTTAAACTCTTGGAAACTTTCTTTGCATTCAAAAGACCATTTGAACTTTGATTCTTTCTTCAAAAGAAACATGTCCGAGGGAATTTACTTCTCTTAGCTAAAATTCGCATTTGCTAAATTTGGCATACAACTTCTCAAACATTAGCTTTTCTAAGATAGTTCGGAGACATTCTTTATACTCTGCTTCACTCTTTGAATACACGAGATTATCATAAAAAAAAACCATGATAATTCTATCCCAATATTCATGGAAAACTCAATTCATGAGATCCACGAATACTGCTGGGGCATTTATTATTCCAAATGACATTACTACAGACTCGTAGTGGCCATACCATATTTAAAAGACGGTTTTTTTTTTCTTTTTTTGAAATATGTTCTTGACAAATTTTTTTAGCTGATGATAGCTAGATCTTAAATTAATCTTTGAGAAAACGCTAGCTCCTTAGAGCTGATTTGTCAGATCATCTTTCCTTAGCAAAGGATATTTTATTTTCAACTTGCTAAATTCTTGGTAGCTCATACTCATTCTTAGACTTCCGTCTTTCTTCTTTACGAACAAGATTGGGGCTCTTCATAGGAAATACTAGGTTGATAAAACTAAGGTCGAGCAATTCTTTTAACCGAATCTTCAATTCTCACAACTCCATTTAAAACATTATATATATTGCTTTTAATATTGGAGTTGAACCAGATGTAAGGTCGATGGTGAACTCCAATTACCTTGTCTGAAGTAGTCCTGTCCAAAACATCAGGAAAAACTTCCTTAAACTTTCGGACTACAGCAACATCATCGATATTCTTCTCTTGGTTCTTTTCTTTATGGAGCTAAACTAAAATATATTTATTCTTCTTTTCTTCTTAACAACTTTCTTGCTTGAATTACCGAAATAATCGGTGTTTTTTTTTTCTAATTCTCTCTCCATTCCAAAGAATAGGGTTGGCTCTTTTCTAGATGACTGGAATGAAATCTGTCTTTGCTGGCACCAAATGGTGGCAAGGTTCTCAGTTAACTAGTATAATCCTCAGAATGATGTCCACATCCATAATCGAAATAGATTTAGGGTTTTTAGCTGACATCATAAGGAAATCTAATCTCAAGTTCCTAAATAGGGCAAACATGCATCACTGAGGTAGATTTACCTACCAAGGTCAATACTCTTAAGCTCTGACTAGCTTACCTTATTTTAAGGCCAAGAGTATCTACGCATGCACTCAACATTGAATAATGCGATGCACCAGTACCAAATAATTTATATTTGGTACACCTTTGAACTGGCATATATCTATTAGATTACCTTGGTCTCTAACGCTTGCTTTGTAATCAAGAGTAAAAATCCTTTGATGCTATTGATGCAACTCCTGCTGCAACTCCTGCTGCGATGGTTGCTACTACTTTAGCTACTGCTGCTGAGGACGGGGTGCTTGGCTCTGGTGCTGCTGCGGCCGTGGAACTTCTTCTATTGCCTTCAGACGCAGGGCTGCTACTGCTATGGTCATCTTCAATCTTTTTCTTGCTACTTATTTGGGCACTGGTACGGACGAAATCCTTGCGGTCTTGTGCAGTCTTAGAGACGATCAATTTTACCCTACGAAAAGCGATCTAATCTATTCTAGAGTTAATCGATTGCTGCTGACTTTGTCTTTGTTATGGATTCTTGCTAGATTGACTTTCAGCATTCCACTTTCTTTTTCTTAGAATTCTGACCTTCTTCTTCTCTTCGGATTTTGACCTTCGCACGAAGTTTGCGGTTTGGCGGTTGCTGGAGTTTGAATTTGAAATGGGGAGGGTGCTAAGATTTTGGTTTAGCTTTTCTAGCTGTAAGGTCAACTCCATAACCAGAGTTCAGCTTAACGCTTAAGTGTAAGTCAAAACACTTTGACTTACTAGAACTACTCTTTATATGTTGAATGAGTCCGAGGAAAAAGCTCAGACATCTTCTTGCTTGCCCAAATCAACTTGACAAGGACAGAACGAGCTAGGTCAAAATTTTTTTACAAACTCTGTCATCTTCTTCTTTCCTTGCTTTAAAATTTACGAACTAGCTTTACTTCTGCTTACAAAAGCTTTTCGAAATATCTTTCAAAAAGGCTACTTAAACATCCAAGAGAGATATTTTCGAGTTGTTCGGAATAAATCTTCTGGCAAGCTTCCCATCAGTAGGTTGCTGATTCTTCCAACGGATACGACAGGTATGTAAGACGCTCGTGGTCATCACATTGAATAACCTAAAGATTCAATCTAACGTACAATCTATTTTTCTTCTTCTAATAGATTTCCTCTATTGTCAAAAGTTTGGAAAATTCTGACGAAGATAAAGTTCTTCGATTCTCCTCTTAGATAGAGGAGATGGATAGGTTCTTGCTGCTCTTCATTTTCTATTCTGATTCTTTTTCTAGAAAGCATTCTAATTAATACGCACAAGGGTTTAAACCAGATTAGATTTATTTAAAACATCAATAATTTTACTTGAAAGTTTTAGGCACTTTCACATTTCAAGTTTCATCATAAAAGCATTTACTTCACATAGTAGTAGTTCCAATCATGGAACTTAACTTTCAAGCAAATCAAATCTCATCATAGCATAATCACTTTCATAACTTAACTTATTAATTAAGCAATAACATAACAGCTTAACTTCATAACTTTTCTCATCTTAGCAATCAACAACAGAATACTCAACTTCATAAACTTTTCTTACTCATTCAAACAATTCACAAAATACTTAACTTAACTTATAACTCTTGACAAGCAACTTACTTCTTTCATACTTAGCTTATATTCATAAAATCCTTATTCTTCAAGCTCTAGCTTCATATTGACAGCTATCCTTCAACTTACTTGATGCTTATCAAAGCATAATAACTTCTTATCTTTCTTATGCATATAACATCAGGAACTCACCAACTGAACCAAATGACCGCTTTAGTCATTCTTTCATGCACTGGAATTTTTTTTTTCCTCTTTGAGATCTTTTCTATCAATAGAAAAGTTATCCTTATCTCAACTGTGACGTTCTAACATCACACAAACATAATAGCGACGACACAGACTACTAATCTGCTACTGAAACATCTAGGATCAAATTATGCATCATATATATATATTATTTTTTTTTACCATCTACATTTCTATATTTCTGCATTTATGACTTCGTCCTTTCATACGAGTATCAGCTGGAAAATCATTTCCAGCCACAGCATCACATGAGACAGCAGAGACAAAGGAACGTCTCAGCTAGGCACACAGCTGGAAACCAAAAGAATTCCAGACAACAAAACAAGAAGACACGGAGATCAAGACCTCGCCAGCAACAACAGAAGAACACAATGAATGTGTACATCGACTCAGCTGGGAGAATTATCAGATCAAATGACCCAATTCGAGTCATCAAGCAGATCTGGGTCGTCAAAGGATCTCTGTCTAACCCACAAGGACCCAATTAAAACTGGGTACCTGAATTTTAACTTTTTGTTTAGGTTGCAAGGAATCGACGCATCTCTGAGGAGTCGATGAGAACGCTTTGGTACTTGGACAGTGGATGTTCCAAGCACATGACGCACCTAAAGCATCTACTCCAGGAGTATATTGAGCGTACAGGTCCACAAGTAACATTTGGTGACAACTCCAAAGGCCTAACCAAAGGTTATGGTACATTTAAAACTAGAAATGTTATAATCCCAAATGTTTCTTATGTACAAGGATTGCAACATAACTTGCTTTCCATTAGCCAATTCTGCGACAACGGTTTTTCTGTCAAGTTTGATGCACAGGGATGCACAGTGAAGCACAGGGAAACCAAGCAGATACTCCTAAGAGGGAAAAGAGAAGGAAATATGTACTTCGCTGACTGGAACAGCAGCCCTCCGGAGACTTGTCTTGTATCAAAAAGCAGCAATGAAGTCAGCTGGCTGTGGCACAGACGGCTGAATCATCTCAACTTCAAGACAATCAACAAACTGGCTAGGAACCAGCTCACTAATGGAATTCCAGATCAAGTATATGACAAAAGTCATATGTGCAGCGCGTGTCAACAAGGAAAACAAACAAGAATTTCATTCTCTCTCAAGCCAGCTCAGTCAACTGATCGAGTTCTTCAACTTCTTCACATGGATCTTTTTGGTCCAGTTACTCCAGCAAGCTTCAACGGCAGGAAATACACTCTGGTCGTTGTGGATGACTTCTCCAGATTCACTTGGGTTTCATTCTTGTACCAGAAGAGCGAAACGAGAACTAAGCTGCCTATCCTGCTGGAAAGATTATCAACACAGAAGGAGTGCAAGATAATGGCAATAAGATCAGATCGTGGAACGGAGTTTCTAAATGAAACTATTTATGATTTTTGCGAGAAGAACGGAGTTCAACACCAAACATCTACAGCTCGCACACCTCAGCAGAATGGTGTAGCAGAACGAAGAAATAGAACTCTCAAGGAAGCATCTACCTCAATGCTAGCTAGCTCTGCCATTCCAAAGAAGTTCTGGGCTGAAGCAATCAACACAGCTTGCTTCACTCAGAATCGCTCCCTACTCACATCAAGGCAAGGAAAGACACCGTATGAGCTATGGAACAACAGAATACCATACATTGGATATTTCAAGGTATTCGGATCCAAATGTCACATTCTCAATAATGGGAAGACACAGCTCAAGACGTTCGACGAAAAGACAGACCGAGGAGTATTCCTTGGTTACTCCGCTGTGAGTAAAGCATACAGAGTCTTCAACAGAAGAACTCAAATAGTCGAAGTAACTCCACATGTTACCTTTGACGAATCCTCCTTCGAATATAGAGATTCTATCAAACGAAGAAGCGAAGGAGAATCTTCAAGATTGATTCAGACAAGGGCTCAAGAGAATAGAATCAGGAATCTGGCCGAACCATTAATTTGGGACAATGAGCCAGAGGAGGAAATTCAAATCAACCAAGAAGCTCCACCAGCTGGAAATCGAGAAGAAGCTTCAACGCCAAATCAAGGGGGAACATCATCAGCTGGGAATCCAAACACAGCTGAGTCCCCAGCTCCATCTCCAGCTGAACCTCTTCAGAAGTCACCTCAAAATTCAAATCAAGAAGAATCAATCTCTCAAAACGTAACTCCAGAGCAACTCCAAGACAGACGAAATTTAGCCACTTCAAGCATCAATCAACTGGAAGAAGAAATTCGTAAGAGGAGAAGATGGATTGAAGATCATCCATCATCAGCAATCATTAGAGAACCTTCTGACCAAGTCAAAACCAGAAGCTCAGCTGCTCAAGCTTCATCGGATCATCAAGAGGCAGCGGACTCAGCTCAACTCTCAGTAGAGCTAGAACTGACGGTCTATGATGAAGACACAGCTCTAATGGCGTGTTACGTAGCTCAAGTGCCAGAGCCTCAATCAATTCTCGAAGCTTTGAAGAGTGTGCCTTGGACAAATGCCATGCAAGAAGAGCTGAACGAATTCCTCAGAAATTGTGTTTGGGAATTAGTCGACAGACCTCAAGAAGTCAAAGTCATAGGACTCAAATGGATATTCAAGAACAAAATGGATACCCTGGGAGTCATCATCAGAAACAAAGCTCGACTCGTTGCCAAGGGCTACACTCAGCAGGAAGGAATTGACTTCGAAGAATCTTTTGCTCCAGTAGCACGATTGGAAGCAATCAGACTATTTCTCGCCTTTGCAGCACATCACAAATTCAAGGTCTATCAAATGGATGTGAAGTGTGCATTCCTAAATGGAGAAATCAAAGAAGATGTCTACGTTGAACAACCTCCAGGATTCGAAGTAGAAGGAAATAAAGTCTACAAACTAAAGAAGGCTCTTTATGGATTAAAGCAAGCACCTCGAGCTTGGTATGACACTCTGTCAAATTTTCTCATATCCAAAGGATTCAAGAAGGGCTCAGTAGACAGAACTCTCTTCACCATCAAGTCAGGAGAAGATATCCTGGTTGTTCAAATCTACGTAGACGACATCATCTTTGGATCAAGATCAAGCTTCTTATGCCAAAGATTTGGAGAGATGATGTCAGAGAAGTTCCAAATGTCCATGATGGGAGAAATGAGTTTCTTCCTAGGACTTCAAGTCAAGCAATCTTCAGAAGGGATCTTCATAAATCAATCCAAATACGTGAAAGATTTGATCGCCAAGTATGGAGTTCAATCAAGCAGAACTGTAAAGATTCCAATGAACACCAACTGGAAGATTGAACCAGGATCTGAAGGGAAGTCAGTTGATTCCAGCAAATACAGAGGGATAATAGGATCCCTGCTGTATCTAACAGCAAGTCGTCCAGACATCTCTTTCGCAGTCGGAGTGTGTGCCATATTTCAAGTTGATCCAAAGGAAGCACACATGCAAGCAGCCAAGAACATTCTCAAATATCTCAAAGGAACTCAGAATGTTGGGCTGTGGTACCCAGCTGAAGATAATCTACAAATTGATCGGATACTCGCATTCGTACTTCGCTGGAGATCGATTGGACAGAAAATCAACTTCAGGAACTTGTCAGTTCTTAGGAAGTAAGTTGATTTCATGGTTTTCAAAGAAACAAACGTGCGTCGCAACTTCCACGACAGAAGCTGAATATATGGCCGCTGGAAGCTGCTGCTCGCAAATTCTCTGGCTGAAACATCAGCTGGATGACTATGAAGTAAAAACTGGATAGGTTCCAATTTTCTGTGATAGCTCTAGTGCAATTGCCATTTCAGAGAATCCAGTACTTCACACAAGATGCAAGCATGTAGACGTACGACATCACTTCATCAGAGATCACGTAGAAAAGAAGGATGTGATTGTTGAGAAAATTCACACAGACATACAGCGGGCTGATATTCTCACAAAACCGCTGATAGAAGCAAGATTCAAAATGCTGTGCGGATTACTTGGACTTCTCAACCCAGACGATGCTTCACCCAGCTGAACGGAAGCAGACCCAGCTGAACGGAAGCAGACCCAGCTGAACGGAAGCAGACCCAGCTGAACGGAAGCAGACCCAGCTGAACGGAAGCAGACCCAGCTGAATACAAGCAGTCAACTGAAAATCAGAATCAATGTCACTGATATCAGCTGAGAAAGAATTCAGCTAAACCAGATGCTGAAAGGAAAGGATTATTCAGCTGAGGGGGAACCAGCTGGAACCACGATGACCCAGCACACCCACTCAACCGAGGTATCAGCTGACTACAATGATCAGCTGAGAGGTTTGAAACAACATTAATTACACCTACTCAATCTGTTTTCTGTCAACTCACATCTTGTCATTTCTAATCAATCTTAATTAAAAGTCTGCAAAGAATTGAATAATGGGAGTTTCGAGGCAAAAGTCAAAGCGCCTCAACCGTTCTCTCTCGCGCATTAAATTGACATGACGCGAGAATCACTCCCAGTCGTAGATCTTCTTATCAACAGACAAATCTTGATCGTCCATTCTTCAAGAAATCTCTTTAAATATGCTAGAAGATATACGCATCAAACCTAGAAAGTTTTTTTTTTCAGCATTCTTTCTTATTTCCATCAATTGGTATTGTTTGTTTCTACTAACAAAAGATGCAGAAAAAGAACATGGAATCCAGAAAGATGTCTCCCGAAGCCAATCAAACCTGAAGAATCTGTCAAAGCTTCAAGATAAGAGTTGCTTAACTCTCAGGAACCTCAAAGAAGACGGAAGTCCAGAAGAAGGTGAAGCCCATCGACAGAACCAGGCCAGCGCAGTAGGAGACTGCAAAGCTCAAGAACGTCATCCACCAGGAAGGTGCAGAAAACTTTCTGGGAATGACAAAGGAAAAAGACCTCCTCAGCCCCACTGTTTCTCTCAACATAAAAGAGAGAACGGGACACACAACTCCCTGGGATGCAAAAATCAACGTCAACAGACCTGGACCAGATATTGATGAAACCGGAGTATTCAAGAGCAGTCATTTCAAAGCTCTTGCTCCGCCACAGGAGGCACAGAAAAAGATGCAGGAGACAAAGCAGCATGCATCTAACTCCGTCCCAGCTGGGAATCGGAGACAACTTGAGGAGACAAAATATACTGAAGCACTGTCTTCAAACCGAAGACTCAAGTCAAAGGTGCTCAGTCAGTCAGCAGAGAAGCCAGCTGACATTATGAGAGAATTCGTAATCACTCTCAGAGGAGCAGAAGGCCCACAAGCGGTCGTTTCTTACGGTGGAAGAGAAGTTCACGTCCCTGCTTGAACATAATCATCACCAACACCGCAACGGAGTATTCCAGCTGAACAACCAAGCTTAAACCCCAAGACAGATGGGATACTTCAACCGCCTTCTCCTCAGTTTCCTTCAGCTCCACAGGGACACCTTCTTCAAGATCTTTCAATAAAAGATGCTCAAGTCCCTGCACCAAGCTCAAATGAGAAACTTCACCCAGCCAACGATCACCTGCAGCTGGATGATGATGATATGAGCTGAATACAACTCCCTCAAGTGCTGAATCAGACTTTCTCATTCAATCTAAGAAGTCTGAAGAAGCAAAATTGCAAGGAATGAAGTTATGCCCGACTCAGAAGATGCTATCTCCCGTGCTAACTCATCCCTCCAAGCACTCACTGGATCGCCCAAACTCGAATCGTGCCAAGGACGCCGTGTCCGCAATCACACTCGAGGCTAATGCAACCGAAGAAGAGCCGCCTAATACAACAGTCGAGCCACTAAGACTCTAAACCTCGCCGCTCGTAGCCGAAAACCACGTTCGCCAAACTAAAACATCGCAATACTCGATGGTGTATATCTCCCACCCTGTTTTGATCATGCCAAAAAGGGGGAAGTAAGGGAGAAGAGAGACAAGTCAATGAATAGGCAAACTGTTGAGCTAAAGGAACCAGCTGAATCAGAATCAGCTGAAGAAGACGAGTCAAAAGAAAGAAGCAACGGATGCAGAAGAGAAGACCCAGCCGACTGAAGGACTGAAGACAGAAGGATTGAAGACTGAAGATTTTTTTTCCTTCTTTTTTTTCCTGTGTTATAATGTATTTTCTTACATTAATAAAACACAAGTTTCTCTGCATCATAAGTTGTCTCAGTTAGGTTTTGGCATCATCAAAAAGGGGGAAATTGTTGGGAAAATTATAAGGTTTCGATTTGATACCAAAACCCAACTGATTCTCCAACCGAATAGATGATCGCGCCAACCTAAATAGTGTTTTCCAGCTCGCCTGTTTGAGCCTTAGATGTTCTAGGGTTACAGGTTAAGGAAGCGGAAGACAAGAAGCCGACCCACCGTGTCTACGGCAGAGTCACTAGCGGAAGACAAGAATCGACCCACTGTGTTCACAATGAGTCACTAGCAAAAGAAAGAAGGCGTCAACCTTCACCGAGTGATCCAACAGAGCTCGATCAAGCCGAAGAGAATTCGAGCCGAGTTCAAAACACAAATGGTCCAAATTCGTACAGAACAAAGGAACTATCTCCGAAGACTCCACGTCGAGACACCCACTGCGAATTCAAAAGCCACTCTAAAGGCGAAGATCCCGGAATCGAGAGGAAGTCAACCTACCTCGACCAATGAGGGATTGCCGGATCGCATCCTAGTCTTCGTAACCTAGGATGTGACACAAATGAAGACAGTGCATACGCCCAACGGCAGATCTTGTATTTAAGAAGAGTAGGTAAGATTCAAACGGCTCCTCCAACGGCTAGTCTTGAATCTCTACCTATATAAACCCGTCTTCAACCTCAGGATCAGATACGAAAAACTCTCTACAAGCTTTTATTATCTGAAATCATTATTCTTTCAAAAGCTCTCAAGCAGTTCTACATAGATCAAAGAACACTTTATCTTAAAGTGTTTCTAGTTAAGAAACTGCTTAGTTTTTCGTCTGTTCCCTAGGCCAAACTCATTGTATATCTTAAGCCTAGATTTCGAACGAGTTCATCATACTCTGAAGTTCTTAATTGTAAGAACTCGTTCATAGTTGGAACCCCATACCCAAATCCAAACACAGAAAGGTTAGGTAAAGGTACGCTTGCTCGAAGCGCGTAATTCGAGTGGTTAGGTTCTTCAGTACCCGTAAACTGAAGGTGTATAGGCTTGACAGTGCCCGCAAACTGTTGGAACACAGCTCAGGTTAGAGTTGTGAAGTTGCTTGGTACTTGGAAACCAAGTGGTAGTGGATTACCAGTGAACCTGGTCGTGGACGTAGGAGGTGTTACTCCGAACCACGTAAAAACTCGCGTGCTTCTATCTCTCTCTCTTTACTTTTGCTTTATATTCAGCTGTGTACTAACTCCTTCATATCATTGCATACTTGTTCAAAACTGCACACACAGCTGCTCTCCAAAGACAGCTGTGTCTCTCGAAAAGTTGCACAACCTGACTAAGCTGAAAACGATAAGTTAATATTTTCAAACTGAGTTTTTCTAAGTAACTGAGCTAAGTTTTCAAACCACCACTTTCCGCACCGCCAGCTGAGTTGTTTACCCAGCTGACCCTCCCCAGCTGGATCAATAACTGAGCTCTCACTCAACTCCGTTTTAACTTGATAAAAGTTTCGAAAAATCTACTTGGTGTATTCACCCCCCCTCTACACCAAGTACCCAGCTCAGGGACCATCAATTGGTATCAGAGCAGTGGTTCAAAAGACCACCGTTTCTGTATCAAGAGATCTCTCTTGACGCTCTGTGTCAGTGGTCAACTGAACAGATCCGGTTTTTCAGAAAAACTCATATTATTACATACTGCACATGTCTATGGATTCTTATCTTAACAGGAATCTCCCCACCTTCTCGGTAGACGACTATGCAATCTGGAAATTCAGATTGAAAAGCTTCCTTTGTGCACATCACGACATGATGTGGGACGTCATCACAGACGGACCCATCCTTATCTATAAACAAGGAAATGAACTCGTACCTGCTCATGATGGAGGACAACCAGAATACCGGCCAATTCTCAAGCCAAAGAAGGATTACTCGTCAGAAGAACGAAAGGAAGCTTCGCAAGAAACACCATCTCATCAACAGTCTCAAACGCCTACCTGAGTAAGATCATCAAGTGCGAGACAGCCAAAGAGATGTGGGAAATACTTGCCAAGCTATGTGAAGGATCTGAAGAAATCAAAGAAAACAAATTCACAATAGCTTGCCAAAAATTCGACAACTTCAAGCAGTTAGCCAACGAGTCCATCGAAGCGATGGAGCTAAGGTTCTCAAACATAGTCATTGAGATAGAGACAATCGAATCGGGAAATATACCCAATGGGAAAAGAATCTAAAGGTTCTTTCAAATTTTTCACCGAATGGAATACTTACAAGGTAGTTCACCAAAGTCGAAGTGACTTGGGTGATCTATCTACAGAAAGGTTGTTCTCACTCTTAAAAGCCAACGAATACAACTTGAAGATCACTCAAGAAGAATCTTCAAGCGCATTTAATGACGGAGAACTCACCTCTACTCTCCAAAAGAAATAGCTTTCAGAGCCAACTCTGAAAAGTCAGCTCATGTCAAGTCAGCTGAGTCCTCCAAGATGAAGAAGGACAAAAAGGATATGAGCAAAGAGGAGCTACTCGAAGAAATTGCCATGATGGTGAAAAGTTATAACAGACTCAACACCAGCAAGGGAAAATACAAGAAGTTCTTTAGGACTTACAGAGATAAGTACGTAGCAGCTGATGAGAAGTCAGCTGATCAACGAACAAGTGAAGGTTGCTTCAACTGCAAGGAACCAGGACACTACCGACAAGATTGTCCAAAGCTGTCCAAGAAAGACAAAGACCAATTAAAAGCTAAGGCAGCAGACAAAAGGAAAGCTTATATCGCTGATGAAGAATCAGAGTGCAAGAAAATGGATGATATGCCATTTTCAGACTCGGAAGAAGAAGCCCTGATGGCCCATCATGAACCTGATTGGGATACATGCTTCATGGGACAAACAGACGGCATCGATGAAGATGAGGTAACGTCTCGAACTCTAAATCTATCTAACATCTCACCATCACACGATCACTCTACACAGGACTCAGAATCTGGACTACCTGATTGGAGTCTAGTAGAGAAAGTAATGAACGATTCCAAGGAGCTTCAAGAGATCCTTGACGTCATTATGTGTGAGAATGCCGAGCTGAAGGCGGAACTGGAAAAGACAAAAGTATCAGACACAGCTGATACAACTCAGCTCCAACAGGAAGTCGTTTCACTAAAAGACAAAATAGTGAAACAAGATCAGCTGATGAAGAAATTCAACACTAAGAAGAAACAGCTGATAGAAGATGTGGAAAAGGTCACAGCTGAATCGGAAAGGAAGTCAGCTGAGATCATTGAGCTGAAAAGCACCGAAGAGGTACTATCTAAAAAGATAGTAGCTCTCATCAAAGCCACGTCAACAATGGACGAGATCATTAGTGCTCAGCGTCCAGCAGCACTCAAAGCGGGACTGGGATACAACGAATCAAAGGATGCCTCAAACATTGCCTCCACAAGTGGAACAAAGGTTATGTTTGTACGTGCAAATGAACCTTCAATCCCAAAGAAATTTCAAAGATCAACAGTTGAGGACACAGCAGGCGTCGGGAAGAACAGCTGTGAAACATTCTCAAGCTCCGTCGAGGACACAGCAGACGTCAAGAAGAACAGCTGTGAAACAGTCTCAAACTCCGTCGAGAACACAGCAGACATCAAGAAGGTCAGCTGTGCGACAACCTCAAGCCCAACTCAGACAGCAACGTGCTCAACCTCAACGAAGACCACAGGCTGGATTTTACAGATACCAAATGACAAGACGAAAGACGTTGATCGATATCAACCAAGATATCAGAGATACCCAGCTGGATACCACTCATACGAGTATCAGCTGGAAAATCATTTCCAGCCACAGCATCACATGAGACAGCAGAGACAAAGGAACGTCTCAGCTAGGCACACAGCTGGAAACCAAAAGAATTCCAGACAACAAAACAAGAAGACACGGAGATCAAGACCCCGCCAAAGAATACGAAGAACACAATGAATGTGTACATCGACTGGGAGAATTATCAGATCAAATGACCCAATTCGAGTCATCAAGCAGATCTGGGTCGTCAAAGGATCTCTGTCTAACCCACAAGGACCCAATTAAAACTGGGTACCTGAATTTTAACTTTTTGTTTAGGTTGCAAGGAATCGACGCATCTCTGAGGAGTCGATGAGAACGCTTTGGTACTTGGACAGTGGATGTTCCAAGCACATGACGTACCTAAGGCATCTACTCCAAGAGTATATTGAGCGTACAGGTCCACAAGTAACATTTGGTGACAACTCCAAAGGCCTAACCAAAGGTTATGGTACATTTAAAACTAGAAATGTTATAATCCCAAATGTTTCTTATGTACAAGGATTGCAACATAACTTGCTTTCCATTAGCCAATTCTGCGACAACGGTTTTTCTGTCAAGTTTGATGCACAGGGATGCACAAGAAGCGGAAACCAAGCAGATACTCCTAAGAGGGAAAAGAGAAGGAAATATGTACTTCATTGACCGGAACAAAGAAAGCCTCCGAGACTTGTCTTGTATCAAAAAGAAGCAATGAAGTCACCGTCGTGGCACGTACAGCCGAATCATCTCAACTTCAAGACAATCAACAACCTGGCTAGGAACCAAATCGCTAATGGAATTCCGTATCAAGTATATGACAAAAGTCATATGTGCGCGCGTGTCAACAAGGAAAACAAACAAGAATTTCATTCTCTCTCAAGCCACCACTAACCGATCGAGTTCTTCAACTTCTTCACATGGATCTTTTTGGTCCAGTTACTCCAGCGAGCTTCAACGGCAGGAAATACACTTTGGTCGTTGTGGATGACTTCTCCAGATTCACTTGGGTTTCATTCTTGTACCAGAAGAGCGAAACGAGAACTAAGCTGCCTATCCTGCTGGAAAGATTATCAACACAGAAGGAGTGCAAGATAATGGCAATAAGATCGTATCGTGGAACGGAGTTTCTAAATGAAACTATTTATGATTTTTGCAAGAAGAACGGAGTTCAACACCAAACATCTGCAGCTCGCACACCTCACATAGAATGGTGTAGCAAGAACGAAGAAACGTAACTCTCAAGGAAGCTACCTCAATGCTAGCTAGCTCTGCCATTCCAAAGAAGTTCTGGACTGAAGCAATCAACACAGCTTGCTTCACTCAGAATCGCTCCCTACTCACATCAAGGCAAGGAAAGACACCGTATGAGCTATGGAACAACAGAATACCATACATTGGATATTTCAAGGTATTCGGATCCAAATGTCACATTCTCAATAATGGGAAGACACAGCTCAAGACGTTCGACGAAAAGACAGACCGAGGAGTATTCCTTGGTTACTCCGCTGTGAGTAAAGCATACAGAGTCTTCAACAGAAGAACTCAAATAGTCGAAGTAACTCCACATGTTACCTTTGACGAATCCTCCTTCGAATATAGAGATTCTATCAAACGAAGAAGCGAAGGAGAATCTTCAAGATTGATTCAGACAAGGGCTCAAGAGAATAGAATCAGGAATCTGGCCGAACCATTAATTTGGGACAATGAGCCAGAGGAGGAAATTCAAATCAACCAAGAAGCTCCACCAGCTGGAAATCGAGAAGAAGCTTCAACGCCAAATCAAGGGGGAACATCATCAGCTGGGAATCCAAACACAAACCGAGTCCCCACTCCATCTCCACTCGAACCTCTTCAGAAGTCACCTCAAAATTCAAATCAAGAAGAATCAGTCTCTCAAAACGTAACTCCGCAGCAACTCCAAGACGACGAAATTTAGCCACTTCAAGCATCAATCAACCGGAAGAAGAAATTCGTAAGAGGAGAAGATGGATTGAAGATCATCCATCATCGGCAATCATTAGAGAACCTTCGACCAAGTCAAAATCGAAGCTCACCGCTCAAGCTTCATCGGATCATCAAGAGGTACCGACAGCTCAACTCTCGCAGAGCTAGAACTCGACGGTCTATGATGAAGACACAGCTCTAATGGCGTGTTACGTAGCTCAAGTGCCGCAGCCTCAATCAAGTCTCGAAGCTTTGAAGAGTGTGCCTTGGACAAATGCCATGCAAGAAGAGCTGAACGAATTCCTCAGAAATTGTGTTTGGGAATTAGTCGACAGACCTCAAGAAGTCAAAGTCATAGGACTCAAATGGATATTCAAGAACAAAATGGATACCCTGGGAGTCATCATCAGAAACAAAGCTCGACTCGTGCTGCCAAGGGCTACACTCATGAAGGAATTGACTTCGAAGAATCTTTTGCTCCAAAGTAGCACGATTGGAAGCAATCGACTATTTCTCGCCTTTGCAAGACATCACAAATTCAAGGTCTATCAAATGGATGTGAAGTGTGCATTCCTAAATGGAGAAATCAAAGAAGATGTCTACGTTGAACAACCTCCAGGATTCGAAGTAGAAGGAAATAAAGTCTACAAACTAAAGAAGGCTCTTTATGGATTAAAGCAAGCACCTCGAGCTTGGTATGACACTGTCAAATTTTCTCATATCCAAAGGATTCATGAAGGGCTCAAGAGATTTAACTCTCTTCACCATCAAGTCAGAGAAGATATCCCGGTTGTTCAAATCTACGTAGACGACATCATCTTTGGATCAAGATCAAGCTTCTTATGCCAAAGATTTAGAGAGATGATGTCAGAGAAGTTCCAAATGTCCATGATGGGAGAAATGAGTTTCTTCCTAGGACTTCAAGTCAAGCAATCTTCAGAAGGGATCTTCATAAATCAATCCAAATACGTGAAAGATTTGATCGCCAAGTATGGAGTTCAATCAAGCGAATCGTAGAAGATTCCAATGAACACCAACTGGAAGATTGAACCAGGATCTGAAGGGAAGTCAGTTGATTCCAGCAAATACAGAGGGATAATAGGATCCCCGTCGTATCTAACAAAGAAGTCGTCCGTGACATCTCTTTCGCAATCGGAGTGTGTGCCGCATTTCAAGTTGATCCAAAGGAAGCACACATGCAAGCAGCCAAGAACATTCTCAAATATCTCAAAGGAACTCGAATGTTGGGCCGTGGTACCCAACAAGATAATCTACAAATTCGATCGGATACTCGATTCGTACTTCGCCGGAGATCGATTGGACGTAAAATCAACTTCGTGAACTTGTCGCTTCTTAGGAAGTAAGTTGATTTCATGGTTTTCAAAGAAACAAACGTGCGTCGCAACTTCCACGAGAAGCCGAATATATGGCCGCCGGAAGCCGCCGCTCGCAAATTCTCCGTCGAAACATCACTCGGATGACTATGAAGTAAAAACCGGATAGGTTCCAATTCTTCGTGATAGCTCTAGTGCAATTGCCATTTCGTAGAATCCAAGCATTTCACACAAGATGCAAGCATGTAGACGTACGACATCACTTCATCGTAGATCACGTAGAAAAGAAGGATGTGATTGTTGAGAAAATTCACACGTACATACAATGGGCCGATATTCTCACAAAACCGCCGATAGAAGCAAGATTCAAAATGCCGTGCGGATTACTTGGACTTCTCAACCCGTGACGATGCTTCACCCAAGGAATCGAAGGACCCACTGAATCCAAGCAGACCCACTGAACGGAAGCAGATCCACTCGAATGCAAGCAGACTCCACCGAATGGAAGGAGAATCCAATTAATACAAGCAAATAATCGAAAATCAGAATCAATGTCACTGATATCAGCTGAGAAAGAATTCAGCTAAACCAGATGCTGAAAGGAAAGGATTATTCAGCTGAGGGGGAACCAGCTGGAACCACGATGACCCAGCACACCCACTCAACCGAGGTATCGATCAGCTGAGAGGTTTGAAACAACATTAATTACACCTACTCAATCTGTTTTCTGTCAACTCACATCTTGTCATTTCTAATCAATCTTAATTAAAAGTCTGCAAAGAATTGAATAATGGGAGTTTCGAGGCAAAAGTCAAAGCGCCTCAACCGTTCTCTCTCGCGCATTAAATTGACATGACGCGAGAATCACTCCCAGTCGTAGATCTTCTTATCAACAGACAAATCTTGATCGTCCATTCTTCAAGAAATCCCTTTAAATATGCTAGAAGATATACGCATCAAACCTAGAAAGTTTTTTTTTTGGCATTCTTTCTTATTTCCATCAATTGGTATTGTTTGTTTCTACTAACAAAAGATGCAGAAAAAGAACATGGAATCCAGAAAGATGTCTCCCGAAGCCAATCAAACCTGAAGAATCTGTCAAAGCTTCAAGATAAGAGTTGCTTAACTCTCAGGAACCTCAAAGAAGACGGAAGTCAAGAAGAAGGTGAAGCCCATCGACAGAACTAGGCCAGCGCAGTAGGAGACTGCAAAGCTCAAGAACGTCATCCACCAGGAAGGTGCAGAAAACTTTCTGGGAATGACAAAGGAAAAAGACCTCCTCACCCTAATCGTTTCTCTCAACATAAAAGAGAGAACGGGACACACAACTCCCCGGGATGCAAAAATCAACGTCATCGTACCCGGACCAGTATATTGATGAAACCGGAGTATTCAAGAGCAAGCCATTTCAAAGCTCTTGCTCCGCCACAGAGTACGTAAAAAGATGCAGAGACAAAGCAAAGATGCATCTAACTCCGTCCCGATTGGGGAATCGGAGACAACTTGAGGAGACAAAATATATCGAAGCACCGTCTTCAAACCGAAGACTCAAGTCAAAGGTGCTCACACAACAGAGAAGCCACCGACATTATGAGAGAATTCGTAATCACTCTCGAGGAGCGAAGGCCCACAAGCGGTCGTTTCTTACGGTGGAAGAGAAGTTCACGTCCCCGCTTGAACATAATCATCACCAACACCGCAACGGAGTATTCCAAACTCGAACAACCAAGCTTAAACCCCAAGACAGATGGGATACTTCAACCGCCTTCTCCTCGGTTCCTTCGGCCTCCACGGTGGACACCTTCTTCAAGATCTTTCAATAAAAGATGCTCAAGTCCCTGCACCAAGCTCAAATGAGAAACTTCACCCAGCCAACGATCACCTGCAGCTGGATGATGATGATATGAGCTGAATACAACTCCCTCAAGTGCTGAATCAGACTTTCTCATTCAATCTAAGAAGTCTGAAGAAGCAAAATTGCAAGGAATGAAGTTATGCCCGACTCAGAAGATGCTATCTCCCGTGCTAACTCATCCCTCCAAGCACTCAGCTGGACTGCCCTACCGAATCGGCCAAGGACGCCGTGTCCGCAATCACGCCGAGGCTAATGCAACTCGAAGAAGAGCCGCTAATACAACACTCGAGCCACTAAGACTCTAAACCTCGCCGCTCGTAGCCGAAAACCACGCTTTCGCCAAACTAAAACATCGCAACAGCCGATGGTGTATATCTCCCACCCTGTTTTGATCATGCCAAAAAGGGGGAAGTAAGGGAGAAGAGAGACAAGTCAATGAAGAGGCAAACTGTTGAGCTAGAGGAACCAGCTGAATCAGAATCAGCTGAAGAAGACGAGTCAAAAGAAAGAAGCAACGGATGCAGAAGAGAAGACCCAGCCGACTGAAGGACTGAAGACTGAAGGATTGAAGACTGAAGATTTTTTTTCCTTCTTTCTTTTTCCTGTGTTATAATGTATTTTCTTACATTAATAAAACACAAGTTTCTCTGCATCATAAGTTGTCTCAGTTAGGTTTTGGCATCATCAAAAAGGGGAAAATTGTTGGGAAAATTATAAGGTTTCGATTTGATACCAAAACCCAACTGATTCTCCAACCGAATAGATGATCGCGCCAATCTAAATAGTGTTTTCCAGCTCGCCTGTTTGAGCCTTAGATGTTCTAGGGTTACAGGTTAAGAAAGCGGAAGATAAATAGCCGACCCACCGTGTCTACAAAGCAGAGTCACTAGCGGAAGACAAGCCGACCCACCGTGTTCACAAATGAGTCACCTAGCAAAAGACAAGAAGGCGTCAACCTTCACTGAGTGATCCACAGAGCTCGATCAAGCCGAAGAGAATTCGAGCCGAGTTCAAAACACACTGGTCCAAATGTACATGTAACAAAGGAACTATCTCTCGAAGACTCCACGTCGAGACGGTCCGGCTCTCCGAATTCAAAAGCCGGCTCTAAAGGCGAGAAGATCCCGAATCGCAGGAAGTCAACCTCACCTCGACCAATGAGGGATTGCCGGTTCCGGCATCCTAGTCTTCGAACCTAGGATGTGACACAAATGAAGACAAAGTGCAGATACGCCCAACGGCGGATCTTGTATTTAAGAAGAGTAGGTAAGATTCAAACGGCTCCTCCAACGGCTAGTCTTGAATCTCTACCTATATAAACCCGTCTTCAACCTCGGGATCGATACGAAAAACTCTCTACAAGCTTTTATTATACGAAATCATTATTCTTTCAAAAGCTCTCAAGCGAGCTTCTACATAGATCAAAGAACACTTTATCTTAAAGTGTTTCTAGTTAAGAAATCGCTTAGTTTTTCGTCCGTTCCCTAGGCCAAACTCATTGTATATCTTAAGCCTAGATTTCGAACGAGTTCATCATACTCTGAAGTTCTTAATTGTAAGAACTCGTTCATAGTTGGAACCCCATACCCAAACCCAAACCCGTAAAGGTTAGGTAAAGGTACGCTTGCTCGAAGCGCGTAATTCGAGTGGTTAGGTTCTTCGCACCCGTAACCGAAGGTGTATAGGCTTGACGGTGCCCGCAACCGTTGGAACACAGCTCGGGTTAGAGTTGTGAAGTTGCTTGGTACTTGGAAACCAAGTGGTAGTGGATTACCAGTGAACCTGGTCGTGGACGTAGGAGGTGTTACTTCGAACCACGTAAAAACTCGCGTGCTTCTATCTCTCTCTCTTTACTTTTGCTTTATATTCAGCTGTGTACTAACGCCTTCATATCATTGCATACTTGTTCAAAGCGCACACACGTTTGCTCTCCAAAGACAAACTCGTGTCTCTCGAAAAGTTGCACAACCTGACTAAGCTGAAAACGATAAGTTAATATTTTCAAACTGAGTTTTTCTAAGTAACTGAGCTAAGTTTTCAAACCACCACTTTCCGCACCGCCAGCTGAGTTGTTTATCCAGCTGACCCTCCCCAGCTGGATCAATAACTGAGCTCTCACTCAACTCCGTTTTAACTTGATAAAAGTTTCGAAAAATCTACTTGGTGTATTCACCCCCCCCTCTACACCAAGCACCCAGCTTAGGGACCATCAGGTGTTGACGAGAAACTGACCTCGTAACTTTATTTATGGGGAGGAACACGTCGAAGTTGGGCCAAACAGTCCATCTTCTTAGTAGCTGAATTGCTGTCGAGGTCGTCATATTATTATTATCGTTGTGATTTAGTTAGAATAATCCCGCTTCAAGCTCCTTTGCTAAATCGGAGAAATGGAAATGAAAGAAAACTTAATATTCGTAGGGTTGAGAATATTAAGGACCCTCGGAAAGAGAAAATAAATCACCTCTGCGCGAAAGGCTAAAATTAATTTAAATCCTTAAAATAAAAATTTCTGAGGTCAAAACTGACGCATTTAACTGAATAAGAAAATGACAGGATTAATAATCCGAGAAGTAGGTTGGGTAATGAAAGAATCCCAAACCTTAATTAAATCGAATAACTGAGGCTAAATAAAATTTTAGCTCAGGTATTCCTAACAAAACAGAAAGGAATAACATTATCCTGAGATATTAAGCTATGTTTTCATTCTTCATTACTTATTTTAAATCTCTTCTTCATACCCATTTTTCTTCTTTTTCTTCAGTCGATTTCATCTTCTTGTCGTTTTTCAACGGTGTCTCCCGATCACTTTTCTTCCTAAAAATAAACAATCGCCTTGCTTGAAATTAATTCATTATCTCGCTTACGAAAGCTCCTCATACAAAGGATCTCAAGCTTACATTGATGAGCAAGAATTTGATTTAAAAAGTTCCAAGAAATCAAAATAAATTGATTAAACTTGAAAGAAATAACTTATAGAAAAATCTGCACAATCGCAGCAGATTGAAACTAAATTTCAGAACAGAATATTTAGAACCAGGGGGCGTACAGGATACCATTAGAAAGCCACGGATGTCTAGTTTCTCACCCAATTTACGGATCTGAATTCCGTTAAACGAGCAGGAAGTTATGGCCTCCGGAGTAAAAGGTCGCAGAACTGCCACCTCCCAGGTCAGCGACCGCTGGGACTCAACCGCGGCTGACCTGCCATGGTCAGCGACCGCTCGACCTCAGCGGACGCTGAGTTCCGGGGTCCTGCTTCCTTCAGCGAGCGCTGAGTCTAGGAGATGGCTGACTTCTCGCCCTGTATTATTTTCAGCGGTCTCTGACTTCACAGCGGTCTCTCACTTCATTCCCTGTAATATTTTTGAGCGATCTCTGACTTCCCGCGGTCTCTCACTTCAATCCCTGTATTATTTTTGAGAGATCTCTGAAGTGCAGCCATCTCTGAAAAAAAATTTCTCCTTTGATTGTTTATGCTCTCAATGAACTTTCTATCTTTCAATTATTGTTTAACGCTTTTATTTACTAAAATAAACTTCATTTTACTTCAAAAATTCTTGTTTCATTAATTCATTTTTAAGATATAATTTCCGACATAAATACAAAACTCGGAAATTTTTTTAAAATGACTGCTTTGGCCATACTTCTTCTTATAACGGAAAAATTTACCTCTTCGAGAACTTTTTCAAAGACGAGGGATTTTTCTCTATACAAAAACTCCCCACGTTAACCGTGATTTTAGGGCATCACGCAAAACTACTTTCTCGGAGCTGAATTCTTCATCGCTACCGAATCTTTGAAAACTTAACATTTTATGCATCTTTATACGAAACCTACTAAACAAGCGTAAAATTGGTTCGATTATTAATCTATTAAATTAACGCCACTCTCGAACCCTCTCTCTCTGCTCATCCTCTAATGGATCTTCTTCTTCTTTTTCTTCCTTACTTTCAAACTCGGTACTCTCCTCGGCTCTCTCCACTTTATGTAACGTCAAACGGACAACACTCACGTCGACCATACCCGAAAAAGGCCTAAAATTAGGCTGAAATCCTAGATGGCTAAACGGCATACAACGAAGATAAAAATATCCTTCGATTGCTTTGACCTCGGGGTCAACGATCTCCTCGTCATTGACATGACGATGCGGTCCAGACGTACTCCTCTCGTAGAAACGAAAGAAACAAGCCGAGTTCCAAAGAATTAATCAGGCTCTGAAGAATTCAAAACTTGAAGAGTATCCAAAGAAGGATTTAATGGAACTACATCAATAGAGGGAGCTGAATGAAATTGTTCACCGAAGCAGAAGGCTCGGGAACAGAAGCAAACATTTGTTAGAGGTGGAGATGAAACATAGCCATTCAACAACGGCTAAGAAATAATTGTGTTTTTATCAAAACTATAATCATTAGGATGAGGAGAAACAACGGTTTCAGGGTTCTCTTAAGGAATGAGAAAAGAAATTGGGTCGTCTTGAATATCGAATCCTGCAATCCTGCTCCATCCACTCGTCGGGAAGAAGATGAACCAACTTTACTATTTTGAGAACTCCTGAAATATTACTCTCACTAATATTCGTCTAAACACAATGGAAACGGCTCAAACTCTGCTAATATCTCTGCATAGCTAATACGCATTTACTGAAACTCTTTAATGGCCTCGTCATTCAAGAAGCAAATTTTGCTTCCAAGCTCACTATACTTTCCTAAAACAAACAACCAACTTCTTACACAACTGATTCATCGTCTAGCTTACGATCAATCAGCACAAAAACAATCTCATTAAAAAAACTCAAAACCTCAACACAATTTCATATATCTCAAACTTTATAACTTCATCACTCTAATTAACTTCATTAGGAAAGCGGAAGATCCATATTACTGAGTTTCTACTTATGTGGGTTGATCAGGTCCACATAACAGTCCGTCAGTCACATGGAACTTCAAATTTTAAACTTTTAAACATAGGAAACTTTCAAATACGTACCTGGTTTGCCGGATGAGATGAGGCGCTGGACTTTAGTTGTTGGTACTTAACTAGTCTAGAAATTCAAATCTAGACTACTCATAGAAAGTTTAAACATAGAGCAGACGAGCTGCTCTGATACCACTCTATCGCAGCCCAACTCAGAATAAAGATGACCGAGCCGGTGGGTCCCACGACGTACACAATTTATGATTAACCAAGGAATCGATAACGACCCAGTTATCCAACAAAACCGAACATTTGACAAACTATTCTTAACAAACAACGATACCGGGAGTTAAACTTATTCTTGAACAACATCGCAACGAACATGCTTAACAAGAAATCAATAACATGCTCGACAATTCCAACCAACAATTACTATCGTACGACCAACGATGCCAAGAGATCAATATCGACAAGATGTCCATTAGATCAAGAAAGTACGATAAAAGAGGGTCGTATGATTTAAAAGATCTCAACAAAGGATTGACAACTTATTTCAAGCTAAAACAAGTTTGCAGCTGAAACCTTAATAAATAACATTAACGATTTCAAAGTCGAGAACATGCTTCATACTTCAACATATATTTCAAAGTATTGCAGCGGAAAAACATAGAGAATCATATGTATGAAGACATATGACTCAACTCTAGTTTAAACGACTTTCAAAAGACTCAACCAACAAAAGTCCGTCCAAGCACACTCCCATCTTCATCCGAGCTAACCTGCACATTTTAGAAATAACATGCAGGGCTGAGTACTTCGCACTCAGTGGACACATGCCAAAATATTTGAAAACTTGCTTCTTAGAGCTATAGAATAAACTTGCCATAAAGCATTGCACAAGTAACTTTTTGAAAACAAACTTGTACGTGCTTGCTCAAGCATTTTCTTTTGATATAAGTGACTGCAGTCAAAATACTCATTAAGTATGAACCATATCTACTATAAATAGTAGTGATGAGAAAGAGGCCTCTTTCTCAATCACTTGTAATCGGTCTATCAGAGAAAGGCTCACGATTACCAATGTAACCGGCCCATCAAAGAAAGACTCTCAATTACTAATGTGTACACAAATCCCACCTTGCGCGGGACCGAATTCGTCCTTCTTCAGTAGATGGTATCATACAAAAACTTAAAACATTTGGCAAGTTAATCAATTTAAAACATCACATATATATAATCATATATAAATAGCATTCATCATTTCTTTGTTTAGAAAGCCCACCTGTCGAGTGCTGCTTTATCTTACTTTTCTCATTTTCGATTTCTCAACTTTACGCTCCCGCTCATTCCTTCATTTGAAATTATGGTTTACCAACCATTAGAGCGAGAAACAAACGACAGGCGAAGAAACGCTATCTCGAACAACTAAATTTCTATTTCGCCTCGATTCTTTAACGTGTAACTTAATACTAATACTTAAACATTCTAAATACTTTTAAAACTCTAACTCTAACTTAACTACTAATTAACTTTCTACTTACATTTAAATGCTTAAACACTTAAGCAATTAACAACTTATCATCAATGCACTTTAATCAAAGCATTCAGCTCGTAACAATCTCGACTAGTCAAACAGAGTCTTAAAATTACGAAATTAAATCTACTTACATCTTTTAACATAATAAACATAATTACGCAATCATATTATCAATCCAGATCACGTACACATATAAACTTTCAACTTGGAAAAATAGCCGAAAAATAGAAAATTCTTAATACTTCGTATTTAATTTCTGAAAAATTCCACAATACTTAATTTTTATTGTAGAATTCAAATATGTGATTATTTTCTTGATTAAAAATCAAATAATCTTTAAAAATAAATATTTAAGGGGCTGCCCTTTTTCAACTCTTGGATTAAATATCCAATCTCATTCTAATCACTTCCAAGCATGCTCAATTAAATTATAACTATAATTATAATTTAATTTCTTAAGTAACTTGAATAAAAATCAAAATCATATACTTAAATATTTTCGGCCTTTTCCAAAAATAGGCATAGATGATTATTTTCTCTTCAAATCAATTCATAACATGCTTGATTAAAATCACAGAGATTAATTATACCTTCAATTAATCCATTTAAGCCTTAAATTAATTATTTCTTAATTAATTAAAAGCTGAAAATTTCTAAAATAATAGAAATTGAACTCCAAAAATTCTAATAATATTCTCACATGCTTAAATAAATATCATAGGCTCAATGCTATCATCAATTTCATCATTCAACATCAAAATCAAAAAGCCCTAATCTCAAGAACCCTAACTTTCAAAAATTCCAATAATTGAAATAATTATGATTTAATTAATTAACTCAATGCATAAACATCATTAACATCATCATATAAGATCAATTTGAACTTCAAATTAATCATAAAACATCAAGATCAAAAACCCCTAATTAAATTCATAATTATCGGTTAATTCCAAAATTAGTGAAGGGTTTTGATTCTTTGATTGCTTCCAACATCAAACATGCTTGAAATAATTATCTAAGCTCAATTATCCAATCAATTTGATCATCTAACATCACAATTGAACAATTCTCATTTTAGCATAAATTTTGAAAATTATGAGATTAGGGTTAGGGTTTGATTTGAGCATGAATTAATGATCTATCATGCATCCTAAGCATGAATTAAACATCATAAATTAAATTCAAGCTCATCTAACATCATTTGGCCAAAATTTCGAAATTTATAGAAGATTAAAATAGGAGAATTAGAGCTTGTTTTTGAGCTATATCTTGCACTAAACATAGAACTCACCTTAATAATTAATTTGGAGATGATTAGCACTTGAATTTGAGCTCAAAATTGAACAAAAAGGGATGAAATATGAGTGAGAAGAGCTGCTGTTTTTGCTGCTGTTTTTTATGTGAAAATGGTGAAGGAAATGGCTTGAAATCACATTTAAATACTTGCAATTAGTCAACATGCTTAGGTCATTAGTTAGGTAATTGCTTATGCAATAATTAGGATTATTTAATTAGTTAAATACTTAGTTTAATCAATTAATTACTAACTTGCTAATCATAACTTCATTCTCTAATTTCTTGATCTAGAAAAATCAATTAGGGCATCTCAAACCCTAATGCAAATTTTCGGAAGAAAATACCGAAAAACGAATCATTTATGAAATAAATAAGATTATTATTTTTAATAATTAGTTGCTAATAAAATAAATTAAGAAAATTAAATTCATAATTTTCTCAATTAAAAATCATGCATAAATGCACAATTCGATAAATATAAATTCTAATTCGTTTCGGTTAACCCGAGACGAAACAAACATAATTAAATTCAACTTTTTCGGCATAAATTTGGATTGCCGAATAAAATTATTTAAAAAGGGAATTTTTTCTTCATCTTCATTCTCTTAATTTAATTAAAGAAATACTAAGTTTAATTATTCACGAAAACGGGGTATTACATTTATTGGCACAAATTTGTTAAAGAGGGCTAACCTCATACCATAATTCATGTTGAAGTTCTTGATCATAATAGCATTTGCCAAAACACCACAGATCCAAGAACATAATTCAAATGTTTCTTAATTATTCTTGGTATTCTTTGCAGCACATATGTTCTGTAGCGCCAAATTATGTGTGTACACAACACATGGCATCCAAACCAATGTGTGGATATAGTCCTTCAACAAGAAGCTAGCAGCAAAACAATTCTTCGCATTATCTATGATAATTTGAACCACATTTTGGGGTCCAACATCTTCTACAACTTCCTTCAACAAGTAAACAATAAAGAATTTATCTTTAATCTCCCTTGAGCAATCAACAGCCTTCAAGAACATTGGACCATTTTCACTAACGGTCATGAAATTGATCAATGGTCTTCTTTGGGAGTTACTCCATCCATCATTCACTATACTTATTCCTTTCTCAGCCTCCTAATAGGTTGCAATAGACATTCTACATTTGTGTTTTCTTATTGTAGCATAGAAGTCCTCAACACGTTGTACCTAGGTGGCACATTGCTTGCCAAATTGTATGAGAAGCTAGCTTCGTAGTAAGGACTTCTTGCCAAATGAAATGGCATGCCCGATGAGTAGAAAAATCATTCAACCATTGCACTTAAGATACTGTGACATTGAATATTAAAAGCTTTGCCCAAGGCCGACAAACTACCTCCAACTTCAATCCCCTTTCTTTTATTTGAAGCTTCATATCCCTTATAGACTTCACTCTGACAATGTAGAAGGCGGCAGTAATGACACAATTTTGGGAGCGCTAAAAAAGTGTTTACTTTCTTCTTCTTCTATCAATTTAAGCGTTTCATCCATATCTTTCCTAGTTACAGTAGGGCAAGCCTTAATACCACCGCCTTGCTTCAGTAAATGACATACGACTCGGGTGCATGTAGTTTTCTTTTCCATCTTGCAATAACGACATTTTCAATGAATACTACTAGTGCCTCCTTATGTGGAAATTATGTCGACATATTTTCATAATGGTTTACGGCCATCTACATTTGCACTTGTAGATTATGGTAATCTAAATAAAGTTGTGTCAGATGAACTAGGGGTGGCCATCGTTTACACCTAATGATCTAAAAGAATTACGATAGCATTTAATAAAAATCACTTACTAACCATCTACTGCAAGCTATGAAGTATAACCCACTATTATAATTACAGCCCACTGACTAGTAAGCATTAATTCAATTTCAAAGTCAAAATCAATACTCCCTCCGTCTCAGATTAGTGTGGTTCAACTAATATTATATACCTCAATAAATTAAAAGTAGCAAACAAATATTTGGTGCCGTTGCCGGAGATTATTTTTATTCTAGTAATATTACGATTAAATTGTGCAATACTAATTAAGATATATATTATTATTTTATTAATTTTTGTTTATTATTTTGTTATGATTGATAGGTAGTGCATGTAGAGAAGGTTACAAGGATTGCTCTTGGTGCCTATCAATCTGGAGATTGAAGCTACTTGTCGTTGTAACAACGTAAAAAAGAAAAGCACAAAAAAAGAACATGACTCCACCCGGGCCGACAACGGAGGAGACCAACAGTAATTGCAAGATCAATTGCAACAAGTCCTTGATGCACAAAGGGCAAATGTTGAGACGCTTATCAAATGCGTGTTCCAACCAATGGTGCAACAGAGAGGAGTCTTTGGTCGAGGACTTGATGCAAGTTTGTTTGAATTTAAGACGACACTTATTTCTATGGTGCATCACAATTAATTTGGAGGCCATCCATCGGCATGCTCATCTTAGCCAATTTTTGAGATCTGCAGCACTATTAAGATCAACTAAGTTCCACATGACGTCATAACATTTTGCCCCCTCTCTTTCTCTTTGAGAGATAAAGCTAAGCATTAATACCACTCTTTGGATGCGGATGCGGTGGCCTCATGGGATGATTTTGTCGCAGCCCGACTTAGAGTAAAGATGACTAAGCCGGTGGGTCCCGCGACGTACACAATTTATGATTAACCAAGGAATAGATAACGACCCAGATATCAAACAAAAACCAATCATACCATGAAACACTTATAACGAACATTCTTATCAAGGAATCAGGTTCAACCAGATACCAACAAATAATATCATAAGACCAACGATGCCAAAAGATCAGTATCAACAAGAAGTTTATTAGATCAAGAAAGAACAATAAAAGGGTCGTATGATTTAGAAGATCTCAACGGAGAATCAATAACTGATCTCAAGCTAAGGGAGACTAGCATTAAAACCTTAACAAATAACATCAAGACTTCAGAATTTATAAACTTCAGAGTTTAAAAACGAACTTCATACTTCAGAAACATATTACAAAGTGTTGCAGCGGAAGACATAACTAGGTTACATGTATGAAGACATATAACCAAACTCTAGTTTAAACAACTTTCAAGAACTTAACCAACAAAAGTCCGTCCAAGCACACTTCCATCTTCATCCGAGCTAACCTGCACATTTTAGAAAACAACATGCAGGGCTGAGTACGAAGGCACATGCCAAAAATACTTGAAATCTTGCTGCTTAGAGCTATAGATTGAACTTGCCATAAAGCATAACACAAGTAAACTTTCATAAAACAAACATGTGCATGCTCAAAACAGGCGAAGAGATACACTATCTCGAACAACTTAATTTCTATTCCGCCTCGATTCTCTAACGCTTAATTTAATACTATCACTTAGAAATTCTAAATATTTCTAAATCTCAACTTAACTTCTAATTAGCAATTGAACTTATAAATATTAACATTTAAACACTTAAATGATCAACATTGCACACTAATCATATAAGCACCTTAATGATATTTAATACTTATATTAATCATATTATCATTCATTTAAGCTTATCATTAACATATAAGCATATCATTATCACATAAGCTCATCATCAACTTATAATTACATCATTAGCATATAAACTCAGCATTAACATATAATTAACATATAAACTTATTATTTACTATTCATACTTCAAACTTAAAATATTTTTGACTCGACAAACGAGCTCTGAAAATTCTCAAATTAATTCCACATTATTACTAAACCATAATAAACATAATTACATAATCATATCATCAATCTAGATTATCTATACGTATAAACCATCAACTTGGAAAAATAGCCGAAAAATAGAAAATTCTTAATACTTCGTATTTAATTTCTGAAAAATTCCACAATACCTAATTTTTATTGTAGAATCTAAATATGTGATTATTTTTTTTATTAAAAATCAAATAATCACTATATATATATATATATATATATATATATATATATTTTTCGGCATTTTTGAAAATTGGAAAATTAAATATCCAATTTCATTCTAATCAATTCCAAACATCTTAAATTAAATTATAAACTATATTTATAACTTAATTACTTAATTACATTGGATAAAAATCAAAACCCTAATATTTATACATTTCGACTTTTTTGTAAAATAGGGAACTTTTGATTATTTTTATCCATTGCAAATTACATCATGCTTAATTAATATTCTAGAGGTTAATTATATCATCAATTAACCAATTTAGGCTTTAAATTAATTATTATTAATTTATTAAAAATCTGAAAATTTTGAATATATATATAATTGAGCTCCAAAAATTCTAAAAAAATTCTCACATGCTTAAATAAATACCATAAGCTCAATTCTATCATCAATTTCATTATTCAACATCAAAATTTGAAATGCCCAAATTTGAAGAACCCTAATTCTTCGAAAATAATTATAATTGGAGAATTTATGATTCAATCAATTAATTCAATGCATAAACATACTTAATAACATCATATAAGCTCAATTTAAACATCAATTTATTCATAGAATATCAAGATCAAAAACCCCTAATTTTTAATCATAATTTTCGGTCAAAATAAAAATCATAAAAGGGCTTTGATTCTTTGATTACTTCCAACGTAAAACATGCTTAGAATAATTATCTAAGCTCAATTAATCAATCAATTTGATCATCTAATATCACAATTGAAAAACCCTCAATTTTCCTAATTTTCGGCTATTTTAAATAATTAGGATTAGAGTTTGATCTTGCTCAACTTAATGATAGAAATAACATCTAATTCATGAATTAGACATGCTAATTAAAAATCATAATCATCTACCCTCCTAAGCATAAAATTCGAAATTTTTATAAAATAAAAAGAGGGTGATTTTATCTTGATCTTAAGCTAATACTTGATTTAAACAACTATCTCACCTTAATTATTTGATTTGGAAATGATTAACTCTTGGTTTGGAGCTTAAAACTCGAAGCTTTAATGGAGGAATTGAAATGTGTAAGTATGCATGTGTGTGTTGATGGTCCCAAGACGGATACCTTGGTGTAGAGGGGGGGGTGAATACACCAAGGTTTAAAAACTTTTCCAATTAAAACTCTTTTGAGTGAGCTGGCTGTGTTCGATCCAGCTGGAAGGCAGCTTGATCGACACAGCTGGCTGTGTGCGGAATGTGGTGGGATTTTGGAAAGTCCGTCTGTTGTTTCAAATATATTGCAAAGCTGTGTTTCTCTTTTCAGTTAGTCAGTTTATGCAGCTTGAAATAATGCTTATGAAGGGTTAGCTGGATGCATAAATAAACATGAAAGAACACAGCTATTTAACGTGGTTCGGAGAAACTACTCCTACGTCCACGACCAGAAACCTCTGGTAATCCACTAAGGATACCACTGACTTTTCGCGCAGTCAGCAAGCGTTGCAGCTTGGTTCCTCAAGCTGGATACAAGTTTACGCGTACTGTATCGAAACGTAACCAGACTGTTTACGGGCACAGCTGAAGCCTAACCTGTAGTTTGCGGGTACTACAGAACCAACCACTCGAATTACGCGCTTCGAGCAGGCGTACCTTTACCTAACCTTTTCTGGGTTTGGGTTTGGGGTTTTCCAACTATGAACGAGTTCTTACAATTAAGAACTTTGAGTATGATGAACTCGTTCAAACTAGGCTTAAGATGGGAAGGATTATATGCCTAGTTACTAGTGGGAGAGAGCTTCAGCAGCCTGAGAAAATAACATCTTATAAGAATGAAATTTCTTTGTATCTTTGAAGCTTTTCTGAGAGATCTCTTGATCTTTGGTTAGACTTCCTTCAATGAAGTATGTTGATCTCTCTTGAATATATATTCTCTCGTCTCTCTACTTTCTGATGATGAAGAAGACTTCTATATATAGGGAGAGATTAGAACTAGCCGTTGGAAAGAGCCGTTCTGAATCTCTACCTAACTTCTGACAGGATTGACTTGTCTTCTTCCTTGATTTCCTCGTAAAGCAATCCTAGGTTTGACTTCTAGGTGCTGAGGTGTCGAGTTCCTGCTGGTGCAGATCAGATCTGACTTGATCTCAAGTTCACTTCGACTCTGCTGTGTTGGTGACTCTGAGCTGTCTTGAACTCTGCTGGATCATGACGCTGAGCTGAGTCTTGAACTCTGCTGGGTCTTGACGCTGAGCTGAGTCTTGAACTCTGCTGGGTCTTGACGCTGAGCTGAGTCTTGAACTCTGCTGGGTCTTGATTCTGAGCTGAGTCTTGAAGAACTTTATCGTCTTGGATCTGGATAACGTTGCTTAACACTTCGACTTGGCTTACCCTGCTGTGTACTCAGCTGGGTCTTTTGCTGTCTTCAGTGACCACCTGTAAACATAGAAAATCTATAAGCTCAAACAGGTGAGCTGGAAAACACTTGTGCTTGTGCAAACATCTACTCGGTTGGGGTCAGCTGGGTTTTGGTATCACTTCAAAACTCTATTAATTTTCCCAACAATTTCCCCCTTTTTGATGATGCCAAAACCCCAAGTTGGAAAAACAAAAATTGCTTCCCCCTTAACAGGAAACGGGGATTCAACAAATTAAACATTCACAGCAGGTTAACATATTCAGAGCCTGGACAAAGAGAGATTGTCTTCAGGTTGATTTTGATAAAATGAACTTTTCATTAATAGGAAGAATTTGTACAAATATCTAAATACAAAAGTTCAAAATAAAAATTCTCAGTTGGCTGGGTCTTCAGCTTGACTGCTTCCTTAGTTCATCAATTTGATGGTCAGTCTTTAGACCATATCTATTGAAGATGAACTCTTCCAGCTCCTTCCATTCAGCTTGATTCTTTGACTTCGAAATTCCTCTTTCACCAGCCCAGTGATTAATTTCTTTGATGATTTGGGCCTTGTCAGGAAGGTTTGTTCCAGCTAGAAATGGAGCTTTAGCTGTTTGACTTTGGGAGCCTTCAGCTGGATGTTATTGCTCTTGGCATAGAGGGCGATTGACCTTGCCATCATTGGATCTGTCTCATGAAGCTCGAGGAAATAGTCCTGGAAAGCAGCTTCTGGATCCATGCCTTTGAACTGATTTAAGTAATAGAATTCTTTGATGAATTCTGATTTGCATCTTTCCCAGTTTTCATTTATATCATCTGGGTTCTTCTTATCAGCTGAGGCTGCTTGGATTTTCTTCTTTGCTTGTCTGTAGCTCTGCCTCTTCTTCTTCTGCTTTTTCTCAGCAGGCTGGAGAGCTTCAGCTTTCTTCTTAACAATCTTATCCAGCTCTTGCATTTCTTTTCTTTGCTCATTGTGGAAGTTACACAGCCAGTGATAGTCTTGGTATTCTTCAGGCTTGTGTCCACATGCTTTGGCAAGAGCGACCATTTTCTCTCTCCATGTCTCTTTGACAGCTTTGGCTGGAGCAGTTGGCTCTGTCTCTTCTTCATCCAGCTCTTTTGCAAAATCGTCGATTTCTCTCTGTATTTGCTGCACAGGTTCCCCCTTAGCTGCAGCTTCCCTCTCACTTGTTTTTCCAGCTTCATTCTGATCTTCCCCCTTTTTGGCATTATCAACAAGGGAGGTAGAGAGGTTGGCAACTGTTGCGCTGAGCTTGGAGAGAATACCTTCAACATCAGCGATCTTGACTGAGTTGTCAGCTGTGACGAGATTCAGCTGGGCAGTGCTGCTGCTTCCAGCTCTGAACTGAGCATCCAGATCTTTATATAAGTTGAAGAGTTGGCGGATGTCAGAGCTGTTGGAGAGAGTGGTCTTTTTGAGAGCTTCCAGCTGGCTTGAAATATTTGCAATGTCGTCAACCAGTGGAGCTTGAAGGTTTGAGATGATCTCAGGGACTCTCTTCTCTAGAAGAATTGACTGATCAACTTGTTGAGAAACAAGAGATTGCCTGAGATCTCTGCTGGTGCTTTCCTGCAGATTGAGAGCGAATCTGTGAACGTCGTCAATGGACAGTCCATTGCTCTGGACTTGAGACTCTATAGCTGTGATGCGCAGAAGGGTATCCACATTTGATTTGAGTCTATCCTGAAAAAGGATTTCCTCGACTTGTTTTGCAATTTCGTCCTTCATTGCATCAGAGAGCTCAACATGATCCGTCTGGGTTCCGGATTCGGCTTGGCTGGGTTTTACTGCCTCGATCTCGACCAGTGAGCGAGTGTCATCGGCAATTGGACTCTGTGGGGCAGCTTCCTCTGGTTCAGTTGATGCAACAGCTGGTTCTTCAATGATCATTACCTCAGCTGTTTCAACAGGTACAGCTTCCTTGGTAATCTCAGCTGAGAATTCCTTGGAGTTGTCAGCTCCAGACTGTGTCTCCCACCCCGCAGCTGTTAGAAGCTTGTCAGCTGATTCCCAGACTTCAGCTGGGTGCGGCTTGGGGTACTGCTGAGACACTTCAATAATTCCTCTGATGAGATCATTCTGGTGCAAATATGCATCCTCCAGACTTCCAAAGCCAAAAGTGTGCTGGAGGCGTGCTTCATCAGTCTTCAGTTTCTCTAAGGAGAAAGTCTCTATCAGCTGCTCATTCTGGTACCAAGTGGCCATCTTGGTAGCCAGATAGAACTTGAGGTCTCCAACTTTGACAAGTGCAATGGGCAGGTGCGCCAGAATTGGATACTGAGTTAGAGCACTCTTGATCCCTGTAATGCGCAAGTCCTCGTACATGGCTTCCATAAAGGCTGAGCCAGTAGAGTTGAGAGAATGAGAGGTAGTAGAATCACTCTCCTCTGATTCTGTGGAGTTTTGAGGAGCAGGTTCAAAAGGGTTCACAATTGGCTGTGAAGAAGTATCAGCCAACTGTGTGGGAGATTGAGCTTTGGGTGATGGCTGTTTTGGGGGTGAGCTGGGATAAGTGGAAGAGGGTTCAGCATGGGTGTCAGCTGGCTGTGAAGGAGCTTCAGCCAGTTGAATATCTTCCTGCTCTCTTGCAGGAGATGGCTCTTTGGTTGGAGAGCTGGGTGGAGGGGAAGGCTGTTTCGGCGGAGAGCTGAGAGGAGGTGAGGGCTGGGGTGAGCTTCTTGGATTATCCAGCTCGTCCTCTGAGCTGGATGACAATCCGTCATTCAATCCCATCTCGTCCAGGATGTTTGATCCGTATTGATCGAAGGCCGACACTGGCTGTGGGGAGAGAATCACCATTGCTTGACTGGGAATGACAGCTGTTTTCTTTTTCTTCTCAGCTGGACCTCCAGCTGGTTTAGGGTCAGCTGCCTTCCTCTTTCGTTGTTTCTTCTCAGCTGGAACTTCTGCCTCTGTTCCTTCCAGCTGCTTCTTGCCCTTACTCACAGCAGGCTGCTTCTTCAGAAGCTCATTGATTTGATTTATTCTTTGGAAAAGAATCTTCGTTTCAGGAAACGGTTCTGAATCAGTCCACTTTACTGTGTGCCCTTTCACTGCTTGCTCTATTAAGAAAGAGATTTTGGAGCAGAGATACAGTGGCTCTGAAGCTGAAAACGTCGTCCTGGTGGAGTTGAACTTTATTTTCTCTGACTCCTTGACCAGTCGGTTGAGTAGGAAATCAAACCAGTTGACGTTTGCGCCTTTGATCATGGCAATCATCGGCTTGAGTTTTGGAAGGCTGATCTCTCCTTGAGATCCAGCTATCCCAAGAATACACTTTTGTGTGATGTCCAGCAGCAGCCTGTACTTTGGCTTGAGCAGGAGCTTTGACATGCTTGCTCTGTACGGCTCTGGGGAGATGAGCATTTCTTTGCTGAGGAATTCATCTACTTCTTCCCGACTGTAATCATCTGGGATGAATCCTCCTTCTCTGGGAAGGTTGAACACCTTTCGTAGCATCTTGTTGAGTTTGATGGTGACGGTTGCTGTATCAAACTTTCCGTCTTCGCCTTTGACACTCATGTCAAACGAAGATGAGTAGAAGCCGTCTTCGTCGATAATGTTGAGGTAGAACAGTGCGGCATCTCTCTTTAGCAACAGCTTGGGCATGGCGGTTGCCCACAGCAGGAGACCGGAGTCTGCAACTATATCCACCATCTCTTTTAGCTCAGAAACATGGAGATTGGAGGTGGACAGAATACTCTCAAATGACAGCTTTGTCATTAGGGCTTCAAACTGATTCATCCCTGCGATTGATTTCTTGGGCGCCATTTCTGCAACTTGGAGAATTTGGATCTTGCGAAGAACTTGCAGATAATAGATGAAGATTTTGAATCTTTGAAATTTGCAGAGATAAAGATGAAGGAAGAAAGGATCTGCGTATCTTTTCCATATATATCAACTGCCATAACGGATCAACGGTTAAGATTGAAACAGTTGATATTCTGATCAACGGCTGGGAGAGATTCACTCATCACGTTTTGCTGACGTGCTTTCGGCGAGTGTATTACAACCGCGCGTGAGGTATTTCAAACGTTTGACGTTCTGCCTCGATCCTGCCGTGCTACAGTACTATGCAGACTTTATAATTAATGCGATGGGAAGGGAAACTTATCAAACAATTTAACTAAGGAATGTCTGTCCACTTAACATATGAATTCAAAAAAAATTGGACTTTATATAGCATATTCCTCAGAGCATTTATTGCATGAGATGCAGACCGGTCAGCTTGGACACAGAATCCAGCTGATATCACAGCGGTCTTCTTCTTTTGCTTGATTGACAGTTTTCCTCAGCTGAGTATTTTGAGATTAGCTTGAATTTCCTTCAGCTGAGTTCCCTTGAGTTCTGCGACTGATGTCCAGCTGAGCTTGATTCCCTTTTTGGCTGGGAAATCCTTCTGAACTGAGCTTTGGGATCCAGCTGAGTTTGTTCCCCCTCAGCTGGATGATTTTTCTTCATCCGGATTGAGCGGTCCAAGTGATCCACACATCATTTTGATTTAGATTTCAGCATGTTGTGCTTTTGTGTGACTTTTTCCCAACAATGGATTCTTTCAGATGTTGAGATAACTCTTGGATGCTTTCATGTCGTCAGCTGGGTTAGAGGATCAACTTGTTTTTCCTGCTGGATCAGGTTTCTCTTCAGCTGATGACTCCAGCTGTGTTTATTTTGGAGAGAGCATCCTGCTGGGTATTCTACTTGATTTTACTAAATCTTTCCAGCTATGTAGAATTCCCCCTTGATTTGTCAGTAGGTGGCTTTTTCTTCAGCTGCATCCTACTTCCTTTAAGCGGATTTTTCTCATCATTGGCTCATTCATTTGTTAAGGTCGAGTTTGTCCCAAATCCGGTCGATTCATCTCTCTTCTCTAAACTTTTCTTGAGACCAATGTACTCACCGTATGATTGGTCGATTCTTCGATTTGTATCCAATTTGTCTTTATTTCACAATGGTCCCGATGGCTAGTTTGGGTTTCTTCTCTAAGATGTTTCAGACATCTTAATCAGAGCAATCATCCTCATCTGAGTCGGAGAAGGAGATTTGATCATCATCCATTTCGCTCGATTCGATCCTTTTATCTTCTCTCCGGGAGGATGACTCAGCTGGGTTGCTCTTTGGGTAGAGTTGCTTGTCGTGATGAACCTTCACGATATTCTTGTACTTTTTCTTGCTTTGTTCCAGCTGATTAATGCTTCGTACAAGTATGGCAACTTCTTCGTTCAAATCTTCTTTGCTCATAAATCTGAGTTCTTTATTGGTCCTTCCAAGCTGAGCTGATTGAGCTTCTTTTCTCGGCTTGATCTTCAGCTCTGCTTCATTCATTCGGCTGGATGAATCTCTGCTTGTGATCCCCAGATCAAATTCGGTGGCCTTCAAGATGGAAAACAATTTTTCCGTCTCCATGCTGCCAATATCAATTCTGCTTTGGTGAACTACTTTGTGTGTGCACCATTCTGAGGAGAGAGCTGAAAGAACTTTCAAGTTCTTGTCTCGAACTGTATATTTTCCAGTACGGATCGTCTCGATCTCGATGACGAGGTTGGAGAATCTGAGCTCCATTTGATCGATGGACTCATAGGGGAGTTGCTTGAAATTGTCGAACTTCTGGCATGCAACTGAGAATTTGTTCTCTTGAATTTCCTCTGAGCCTTCACACAGCTTGGCTAGAGTGTCCCACATCCCCTTAGCTGTCTCGCAGTTGATGATCTTGCTGAGATAAGCATTCGTCACCGTTGAGGAGATGACGTTGCGAGCGTAGCTGTCCAAACCAGCTTGTCTTCTTTCTTCTGGAGAGTACTCCCTTTTGGGCTTCACAACTTGACGGAGCACTGATTCAGCTCCAGGTAAGGTTTCTGCTTGTCTTTCTGACTTCATGATGATGAAGGGTCCGTCAGTGATAACATCCCACATCATGTCGTGATGCGCACTCAGAAAGCTTTTGAGTCGGAACTTCCAGATCTGATAATCATCGACAGAGAATGTCGGAAGATTTCCTGCACAAGGAAGATTCCATGACAGTATGCAATATAATGACTTTTAAAAAGATTTTGAAACTTTGAAGGATCTGTTCAGGTGACCACTATCAGCAAAGAGGCTGACTTGACAGATACAGTGATCTTTTGAACCACTGCTCTGATACCAATTGATGGTCCCAAGACGGATACCTTGGTGTAGAGGGGGGGTGAATACACCAAGGTTTAAAAACTTTTCCAATTAAAACTCTTTTGAGTGAAATTTGCGTGTTCGATCAGGAAGGCGGCTTGATCGACACGGTGGTTTGTGTGCGGAATGTGGTGGGATTTTGGAAAGTCCGTCTGTTGTTTCAAATATATTGCAAAGCTGTGTTTCTCTTTTCAGTTAGTCAGTTTATGCAGCTTGAAATAATGCTTATGAAGGGTTAGCTGGATGCATAAATAAACATGAAAGAACACAGCTATTTAACGTGGTTCGGAGAAACTACTCCTACGTCCACGACCAGAAACCTCTGGTAATCCACTAAGGATACCACTGACTTTTCGCGCAGTCAGCAAGCGTTGCAGCTTGGTTCCTCAAGCTGGATACAAGTTTACGCGTACTGTATCGAAACGTAACCAGACTGTTTACGGGCACAGCTGAAGCCTAACCTGTAGTTTGCGGGTACTACAGAACCAACCACTCGAATTACGCGCTTCGAGCAGGCGTACCTTTACCTAACCTTTTCTGGGTTTGGGTTTGGGGTTTTCCAACTATGAACGAGTTCTTACAATTAAGAACTTTGAGTATGATGAACTCGTTCAAACTAGGCTTAAGATGGGAAGGATTATATGCCTAGTTACTAGTGGGAGAGAGCTTCAGCAGCCTGAGAAAATAACATCTTATAAGAATGAAGGCTGCTGTATCTTTGAAGCTTTTCTGAGAGATCTCTTGATCTTTGGTTAGACTTCCTTCTATGAAGTATGTTGATCTCTCTTGAATATATATTCTCTCGTCTCTCTACTTTCTGATGATGAAGAAGACTTCTATATATAGGGAGAGATTAGAACTAGCCGTTGGAAAGAGCCGTTCTGAATCTCTACCTAACTTCTGACAGGATTGACTTGTCTTCTTCCTTGATTTCCTCGTAAAGCAATCCTAGGTTTGACTTCTAGGTGCTGAGGTGTCGAGTTCCTGCTGGTTCAGATCAGATCTGACTTTATCTCAAGTTCACTTCGACTCTGCTGTGTTGATGACTCTGAGCTGTCTTGAACTCTGCTGGATCATGACGCTGAGCTGAGTCTTGAACTCTGCTGGGTCTTGACGCTGAGCTGAGTCTTGAAGAACTTTATCGTCTTGGATCTGGATAACGTTGCTTAACACTTCGACTTGGCTTACCCTGCTGTGTACTCAGCTGGGTCTTCTGCTGTCTTCAGCGACCACCTGTAAACATAGAAAATCTATAAGCTCAAACAGGTGAGCTGGAAAACACTTGTGCTTGTGCAAACATCTACTCGGTTGGGGTCAGCTGGGTTTTGGTATCACTTCAAAACTCTATTAATTTTCCCAACATGTGTGCTGTTGTTGGCCGAAGAAGAAGAAGAAGGAAATGAAGGTGATGATAATGACTTAGCTTAGTTTAATTATTTAACTAACACCAAAGTCAAAAATGGCATATTCCAAATAATATCCCTTGCTTAATCTAATTAAATTCTAATTAATTATTAGGTTAGTCACATAGTCAACAAACATATGTCATTGTTTAGGCAATAATTAGGATTAATTAATTAATTAAATGCTTAATTTAATTAATTAATTACTAAACTTGCTAATCATAACTTTAATCTCTAATTTCTCAATTTAGAAAAATCAATTAGGGCATCTCAAACCCTAATGCAAATTCTCGTAAGAATTTACGGAAAAACAAATCGTTTCCGACTAAAATAGAAATTATTATTTTTATTACTTAATTACTAATAAAATAAATTAAGAAAATTAAATTCATAATTTTCTCAATTAAAAATCAAGCATAAATACGCACATTGGTAAACATAAATTCTACGTTATTTTGGTTAACCCAAGACGAAACAAGAATAATTAAATTCCTTTTTACGACAAAAATTACGGTTGCCGAATAAAAATTATTAAAAAGGAAATTTTCTTATTCTTGAATTTCTTAATTTAATACAATTTGGCAAATTAGGGCTGCCGAAGAATTCTAATTGCCGGAACTTATTCTCATTTTAAGATCTCGCGGCTTAATTAATTTAAACAAGCTCTTAATTAATTTCTAAGATCGGTTATGAAAAAGAGGGGTATTACAGATTTAGTGAATCTCTTCCTTTAGAAGTACTTCCCTCCAAGCAAGACAATGAAGCTTAGAGCCAAGATTCAACAATTTCATCAAATGGACGAAGAGTCTTTCTATGAGGCATGAGAGAGTGACGTGACTGTCATTTAAGTCATACACAAAATATATTTATAGTTTTCCTATGCCCACAGCTAGGAACAACTAGCGGTAAGTATAGGGTCGATCCCATGAGGAGTTGGTGTAGCTTTCTCTTGGTCACAGTGTCACCAAAGGGTTTGGGCTCTGCACAGACAAGTCTTGGCCAAACAGGAAAATAAAATTAAACTAAAACATAAAAGATAAAGACAAACCTGAATAAGGGGTGTCAAGTCAATGTGTACAAACAAGACGTCTTCATCCATGCAAGGATATGTGGTGGTGTGTATGTGTGTCAACAGTTATAGGCTAAAACTATATGAGATCCCCAATTGTCACGTCGCCATGTATGCTGCATAGTCCGCCCTGCTTCACCCTTACGTCTTCGAAAGATAGTTATCCCTCAAGCAGTCTCGAACCTTGCAGGGTAGCCCTGAAACAATCTCCTTACTTGTCTAATAGATCCCCCTAGCATTCCACTCAAAGGGGCACAGTTGAAACAAGTAACTTTGGGCACGAGGTGAGCCTGTGCCGGCACAGGTGAGATTTGAGAATCACCGTACGACATTCACTAGCATTGACACATCTTGCCAGCTTCTGTCTAGTCTACCACTCTCGGTCACCACCCTCAAGAAGTGTAGGGAAACCTTGGCTTGTACTTGGAGACTATTAGAAAGTGTGAGAAAGGTCAAGTATCTTCTGGTATTCAAGCTACTTAAGAAAGGTACTACTGAACTTTAAATTGAAATAGGAAGTAGGAAAAGTACCTGCATCGTTGATATCAAAAACTAATTTTTTTACCACAAATCTTGAATGATTTTTGTAATTTCCAAACCACGTACTTCAAGTAAATAAAGTGAAAGTGTTACTGCAAAACTAAGCACAGTTAAAAGCACAGAGAACATAAACTGAGCAAAGTAAAGGACACACAACATGGTAACCCAGTTTGGTTAAACAACTTACGTCTGGGGGGCCTTGCCCAAGAGAGAACCAATCAACTATTAGAAAAAGTGACTACAGAGGATCTTACCCACAAGCATTCCACATTATGTTACCTTTTTGCTCACTCCCTTCCTAACTTCGTGAATCGATGATTGCTAGAGCACCTCACGCTATCTGAGCTTGAGCCATGCTCAATACTTAACTCTCAATTACAAAGATTATAAACTCTCAAGTGTATGAAATCAAAAGAACAATACTCTCGAAAGAAAGTATAACACGAAAACAATAAAACTGGCAGGCGCTCTGAAGTCTTGAAGAAGACATATATAGGATCACTTGAAAATCCTAGAAGCGGTCCCCACTTCCTTCAAAAATGTTTCCTAAAAGATGGAAACTTTCTTGTGAGGATATGCCTTGTAGAACACTCAAAGATATCTGCAAATAATATATTCTTTCCGCATCTACCAATAAAAGGAAATAATCCCGCGAAATCCGCACAAATCAGAATTTGTCTCGCAGCGGATGAAAGTCTTCAGCTGAACTTTTGACTACATAATGAGTCCACAACTCAAAATCCAACAATCTCCCCCTTTGGCATTTACGTAGATAAAACAAACAAATCATACACTCAAGAAATCAAGAAACCAACTTCATATCTGAGCAACAAACTCATCAGCTCTCTCTCCAACTGATCAAAAAATCACCAAGGCCAAAAACTCAACTCAGCTCTCCCTTAAGCTGACTTCAGATAAATCACATCCAAAAACAAACTTGAGCTTCATTAATACTGGATAAATAAGGAGATATAACTCCTTGGAACAACCAGAAAAAATATCAACAAAATAAAAAACGTGTTCTTCTACTCTTCCTTTTTATCTCGCAGAAATGACAAAATAGAGGTGACACAAACATCTAAACATCAAAACGACTGAGATCCTTTGGACTGAGCTGCCTTGGCCTAAGCTGCCAAATTATCTTCATCTTCTTCAGATTGACTGTCATCACTCATCACCACCCAAATCGATGTCCTCATTTTCTTCTTCTGACCCAGAATCTCCAGCCTCAAACCCTGCTTCAGGCTTCCTCACACCAGCAGAACTACCTTCTTCACCAGCAAACACAACTTGAGTATCATTGATTAGAGTTGCTATTTCATTCTTGCACATACGGAGGGTCTTTATTTTCCTAGTGATGGAATTGAACTCTCTTCTTAATTCCCGAAGCATTCTTCTAGCAATCGCTCTGAGTTTGGATTCAGGAAGCACATACACTAACACAGGAGCTCGCTTCCGAGATATAAAGCGGACAGAAGGACCTTCGATGTCCTTTGTATGATACTCCTCATTGAATAGCTTGTCACTAAAGAAAATTGGCTTAGGATCAGCTTCCCAAACATCATCAGCACGAACAATATCAGGAATCTGAGATGAAATGATTCCAAAAATCAACCCCGGATAGCCAAGAGCCTTTACCTTTTTCAACTTGTCCGCATGCTTGGAGACGTGGTCGAAGACCAAACGTCCAAAATCAAACTCTTTAAATTGCCCAATTCCATAGAGGACTATCCCAATCTCTTGACTAATTGTGGCAGTGTGATCGGTTGGAAACCAGTTTCGATATGCGATCTTATGCAGTATAGCATACTTCTGAGAAAGGTGAGCTACTCTGATCAAAACATCATTTGGCCAAGACTTGTAGACATTCTTGGTCAACTCAGCAGCAATAACATCCAACGACACTTTTTCTTCTTCAACCTTGATATTAGAATCATCACGGCCAACAAATGCATTGATGATTGAAGGAGAAAAATCAACATACCTGCCTCGGATATAAGAGCGGAATCTCTCTAGAGAAGTGGGATCAACAATACTTGGAGACATTTTACTGTAGAACTCCAGCACAACAGAGCGCACATACCTGCACACACGATAAATAGTCTGGTCCCAAACAGCTTCATGCAGCAGAACATCTAGACCAGTTCCTTCCAAATCTTCTTTCTTGACAGGCTGTTCAAACACGACCTTCTTATTCAGAACATGAGTCCAAGCAGTAGCATGATGATCAGAATTGGACTTCGCATCGGTGCAAGGTCTACTGGACGACGGTATAGAAGCAACATGTGAGGTTTGCGGGTGCATAAACTTTGAGTTACCTCCATCACTATGCGAAGCATTCTCAGGCCCTGAATTAACGTCAATAGGAGAGGGTACTATTTAGTCATTTTGTGTGTCGTTTTTATGTTGTTTTTTAGTCATGTTTTCGCGTGTGTTTGCATGTTTTCCATTTTTAGTTTCTCGTATTTGATTACCTTTGGCTGTTTTTGGTATGGTTTATGGTGGATGTAGGTTATGAAGATTTAAAGGGAGAAAGCACCGGAAAATGGGTGAATTTAGCATGATAAAAGAACGAGCATTGTACACGGAGGAGCAGACCAGCGAGTGCTGGCCTCAGGAGAGCACTGGGCGTCGGAAGAAAGCAACGACTAGCGGCCACTGGGAGCCAGCGCTCGCTGGAATGCTCTTCGCTGAGAGCGACCCAGCCGGCGCTGGATACCGGTGAGCTCTGGAAATGCTGTAACGCCTGTTGTATTTAAGAGCAACGAGGGTTTTAATTCCTTCATTCCATATTTTCTTTTGGCTGCGATTTTTTACGAAGAAGAAACATCTCTCTTGTCTATTTTTATTTTAATTTGTGGCTACAAAGACAAGATTGAAGATTTTAATTGTGGATTATCATCACGTTTATTGTAAGGTTGTTGGTTTATTCTATTTCTTATTATTAATCTGATGAATTTCTCTTTTCATTCTTCAATGAATTATTCTATGGTTGGCTAATTTTCCAATTAGGGTTTATATATTCGATTTAATTTCGATCCTTGCTTGGTATGTGTTAATTCTTTATTGATTGAACTGTTCATTATCATGTTGAATAATTGGCCATTATTTGATATTGTTAGGTAGTAGATGAGATCGATAGATGAATCTACTGCTCGATTGTGGTTCTTTCATTATTAGATTGAACGGAAACGCATTTCTAATTATTAATCTTAATCGTATGATTTAGTCTTAAAGGTTTAACGGATTGAAACGAGAGTTATTGATATTAACCTTTGTTGAAGTGGATTATGTGAATTAATTCATTGAATTAACTTATATCAAGCTTGGTGAGAAATTAAGGAGAATAATCTAAGCCCTAATCCCTTTATTTTTGATTATCTTTTCTCGTTATCGATCGATTATTTAATTGTTGTTTCGATTTCCTTAGTTTGTTTAATTTTTGATCTCTCAAAGTATTGGTTTAGAATGTTTAGTATTGTTTTTATTTTAGTATAAGTAATATTAGGAGTTTTTGCCCTGCTTAGACTTCCTTGAGAATACGACTAGGGTCAGCTTGTCGGTCTACATTGGCCTCGTTCTCTTGCGAGTCAATTCTAGGTGTTTTGAGTTGAAACAGGTACCTTCTTTGCCTTCTTCAATTCTTTTTCTTAGAAGTAGGTTCATCCACCTTCGCTTTACCCTTTTCCATTTTAGAAGCTTCTTTCTCAATTTGCTTGACGAGCCTTAGTAAGACGAAAAGGAATGAGATCCCTAATGACCAAAACCCTAGCCCTTTTCTTAGATGGATCAACATTATTTTGAATCCCAACTTTGATTCACTTGGGCTTCTTCACCTTTTTCGTCGGAGCTTCATGTACAGAGATGCGGCAGAGAACAGGAGGCCCAAACTGAGCTTAATCAGCAGCAACCTCAGGACCCACAGATGGCTCCTTCTCCTCTTCTTGAAAAACTGGAATCACATCAGGAATTGGATCTTGATCCTGCACAACTTGAGACCCACCGGCAGCAAAGGTAGAGGGTCTCCTATATAGCGAACTCGACGAGGTCGTCTGATAAACTACCTGTTGTTATTGATCCCTTGACACCGTTGGTCGTATGGTATTAATTGTTGATATTAGGTTAAACCTGATTTCTTTCTAATGTTTATACTTGGTATATCTCGGTCATGTGACCATATTTGTTGATATCAAGTCATATCTGTTGTTGATAACCAATTGTTGGTTGAAATTGTTGAGCATGTTATTGATATTGATTCCATGATAAGCATGTTCGTTGGAAGTGTTTCATTGTATGATTGGTTTTTGTTTGATAACTGGATCGTTATCTATTCCTTGGTTAATCATAAATTGTGTACATCGCGGGACCCACCGGCTTAGTCATCTTTATTCTAAGTCGGGTTGCGACACGGAGATTGTTGCAAGACTCCAAATTCCGCTGGATGAAAAATTGTCAAATTTATCAAGCCAGCTGGATGCTATTACACAGAGGAACCTCTCCTACAACACGAATATTCACCAGCTGTACAACCTCTACAAAGATCTGGACATACAGTTCAGAGCTGACAACAGCAACACAACATAGCTCAACATCGCCACAACAGACAACACAACCAAGATTGCTGAAGTTATACAAGCAATTGTAAAGCTCAACCTGACAGTCGTTTTCCAGCTAGAGTCAAATAACAGCTGAGGAGTTTTCCAGCTGTGTAGAGTTCAAGACTGAGCAGAATCAAGCTGAAGGGAACAGTGCTGAGTTGAAGGAAATCCAATCAAGCTGATTCGAAGTCAAGAAGACGCAGCTGAACCAATCCAGCTGTACAGACCAAAAGAATGTTAACTCTGAAGACATCACTTCAAGTCAGAGCTTCAAATCCAGCTCCAAATTCAAAAATCAGCTTGAAGACAAAAATCCCGATGTTAGAGGAAGTCAATATACCTTGACCAATGAGAGATTACCAAATTAGTATCCTAGAGTGTTGAACCTAGGATGTGACACTGATGAAGACAGGTGAAGGTACGCTCAACGGTAGATCGAGCAGATCAGAGAGTAGGTGAGATCCAAATGGCTCTTCCAACGGCTAGTTTTGAATCTCTACCTATAAATACCAGTCTTCAACCTCAGAATCAAATACGAAAAACTCTCTACAAGCTTTCAACATCTCTAAATCTCTCAAGCAGTTCTCAAATCCTTCGAAGAACACTTAATCTTCAAGTGTTTCTTTTCCAGAAACTGATGGTTCCTGAGCTGGGTCTTTGGTGTAGAGGGGGGGTGAATACACCAAAGATAGATTTTTTAAAAACTTTTTCAAGTTTAAAACAGAGTTTGTGAGCTCAGTTATGAATCCAGCTGAGGAATGTCAGCTGGGCTAATAACTCAGCTGGCGGTGCGGAAAGTGGTGGTTTGAAAACTTAGCTCGATTGCTTAGAAAAACTCAGCTTGAAAATATTCTTTACATTTTCGACTTAGTCAAGTTATGCAAGTTTATAGACAAAACACAGCTGTCTTTGGGGAGCAGCTGAGTATGCAGATTTGATAACGATGCAATATGCAAATGGAATTAGTACAATATCTGAAAATAACGAGAAAGTATATAACACGAGATTTTACGTGGTTCGAAGTAACACCTCCTACGTCCACGACCAGATTCACTGGTAATTCACTACCACTTGGTTTCCAAGTACCAAGCAACTTCACAACTCTAACCTGAGTTGTGTTCCAACAGTTTACGGGCACTGTAAAGCCTAACCTTTCAGTTTACGGGTACTAAAAAAACCTTACAACCACTTGAATTTCGCGCTTCAAGCAAGCATAACCTTGACCTAACCTTTTTGGATAAAGAGGGGTTTGGTTTGGGGTTCCAACTATGAACGAGTTCTTACAATGAAGAACTTAGAGTTAGATGAACTCGTTCGAAATCTAGGCTTAAGATATACGGTTATCTGATATATAGAAAAGCCCACCTTAACAGTTACAGAACGAAAACCAAGCTCCAGTCTTCCGTCCTTTCTTCTATGTACGATGTCCTCCTTTAATCGTAAATAAGCAAATCTTAGAAAAAGATCGAGAGGGAAACAATACGATAACAGACTTGATAACTTGATTAATCTTTTAAGGCTTTGGCATTAAATTAATTGATTATTAATAAAAACGAATCTTAAGTGATTTCAAGTTAGTTTCCAACTTGACTCTTACTCGAGGCTTCGATAGATTACATCGAAAGCAACGATAACAATTGACTTAGAAGGTTCCAAGAAATCAAAATAAATTGATTAAACTTGAAGGAAACAAGCTTTTAGAAAAATCTGCACAGCTATAGTAGATTCAAACTGCATTTCAGAACAGAATACTTAAACAAAGGGGAGGCTCAGGGTAACGTTAGAAAGCCACTAATGTCTAGTTTCCAACCCAATTTACGGATCTGAATTTCGTTAAACGACCAGGAAGTTATGGCATCCGGAGTAAAACGTGGCAGAACTGCCAGAAATCCGGCGAACCCTAACCCTCGACGCACGGTTTCCTAGGCTCGTTAATAGCCATCCAACCCCTAATTTCTTACAAACCCTAGCCATGCAACCATACCAACCTTAGCATGCAAATCTTAGGTTCTTACTGCACAAAACATCATGCTTCTCGATTCTTAAAATTCGACATTTTCATACGCTATATTTTTGCAAAATCTAACAAAACCTATAATCATATAATCTAACTTTTTATCCAATCATCTAGTGACATAATCACCAACTAATCATTTGACTATCAACTAATAACATAAACAAATCCACCATCAAAGTTCAAAACAAAACACGTACACAACTTTTATCGAGCAACGACGAGCATAGTCAATTTTCCAAATATTTTTATGCAAGTTTATAGACAAAACACAGCTGTCTTTGGGGAGCAGCTGAGTATGCAGATTTGATAACGATGCAATATGCAAATGGAATTAGTACAATATCTGAAAATAACGAGAAAGTAAATAACATGAGATTTTACGTGGTTTGGAGTAACACCTCCTACGTCCACGACCAGATTCACTGGTAATTCACTACCACTTGGTTTCCAAGTACCAAGCAACTTCACAACTCTAACCTGAGTTGTGTTCCAACAATTTACGGGCACTGTCAAACCTAACCTTTCAGTTTACGGGTACTAAAAAAACCTTACAACCACTTGAATTTCGCGCTTCAAGCAAGCGTAATCTTGACCTAACCTTTCTGGGTAAAGAGGGGTTTGGTTTGGGGTTACAACTATGAACGAGTTCTTATAATGAAGAACTTAGAGTTAGATGAACTCGTTCGAAATCTAGGCTTAAGATATACAATGATTTCTGCCTAGGAATCAGACGAAAAACTGGGCAGTTTCTGGACTAGAAACACTTTAAGATAAAGTGTTCTTTGAACTATTTAGAACTGCTTGTAAGCTTTTGAAGGCTTGAGGAATTTAGAAATTGAAAGCTTGTAGAAGGTTTTTCGTATCTGATCTTGAGGTTGAAGACGGGTTTATATAGGTAGAGATTCAAGACTAGCCGTTGGAGGAGCCGTTTCATACTTACCTACTCTTCTTAAATTTGAAATCTGCCGTTGGGCGTTTCTGCACCTGTCTTCATTAGTGTCACATCCTAGGTTCTGAAGTCTAGGATGCTGATTTGGCAATCCCTCATTGGTTGAGGTATATTGACTTCCTCTGACACCGGGATCTCTGCCTTTGGAGCTGGTTTTTGAATTTAGAGCTGGATTGGGAAAACTGACCTGAAGTGACGTCTTCAGAGTTAGTTCCCCTTTGTTCTGTACAGCTGGACCAGCTGTGTCTTGAACTCAGCTCGATTTATCTTCAGCTTGATCCTGCTCTGTTTTGAACTCTGCTCAGCTGAAAAACTCAGCTGATAGTTGACTCCTGCTGTAAACACAGCTGGATCTTCTGCTGTCTTGAGCTTCTGCTGTCTTCCGCTTCCTGAACCTGTAAACTTAGAAAATCTAGAGCTCAAACATGCGAGCTGGAAAACACTACTTAGGTTGATGCGATCATCTACTCGGTTAGAGAACAGTTGGGTTTTGGTATTAAATCAAAACTTTATAATTTTCCCAACAATTTCCCCCTTTTTGATGATGCCAAAACCTAACTGAGACAACTTATGAAGCTTCCCCTTAGCTTCCCCCTACGTTTTAAGAGGGTAAAAAAATAAATCAGCAGAAAAGAGTTCAGAGTTCAGAGCCTGGACAAAAAGTAATTGTCATCAGGGTGAGCTTTGAGCATCAAAGAAAATTGTGTTTTATTAATGTAAGAAATTACGGCATAAAAAGAGAAAAAGAAAGAAAGGAAAAAAAATCTTCAATTCTTCAATCTTCAATCCCAGCTGGCTGGGTCTTCTCTTCTGCATCCGCTGCTTCTTTCTTTTGACTCGTTTCTCCTTCAGCTGATTCAGCTGGTTCCTCTAGCTCAGCAGTTTTCCTCTTCTTTTTCTCATTATCTTCCCCCTTTGTGGCATGATCAACAAGGCGGGAGAGACACACCATCGTCTTATTGAGCTGTGTAATTTTCTGAATTGCGTTAGCGATCTTTGTTGTATTATCAGCTGTTGTGATATTTAGTTCGGTTGTGCTGCGGTTGTCAGCTCTGAGCAGCGAGGTCTGGAGTCTTGGTGGCTCAGCTATTGCATTGGCTGGCTCTTCTTCAATAGCATTAGCCTCAGATGTGATTGCAGACACAACTTCCTTGGCCTGTTTCAGCTGTGGCTGTCCAGCTGAGTGCTTGGAGGTATGAGTTGGCACTGGAGATGACATCTTCTGAGTATGACACAACTTCATTCCTTGCAATTTGGCTTCTTCAGACTTCATTAGATTGAATGAGAAAGTCTGATTCAGCACTTCAGTTGTGCTTGTGACTCCTTTAAGCATGAGGTCTTCAAACCTTGAGATGGAGGCGTCACGTGCAACCCTTGAGGGACTTAAGTATTCCCCTTCCACTTCTGAAGTGGTTGGTATGGGGTTCAGCTCATGTTTTCATGATCCAGCTGCAAGTGATCATTGTCTGGATGATGCTTTCCACTTGAGCTTGGTGCAGGGGCTTGAGCTCCAACTTCCATAAGTTGATTTTGAAGCTGGTGTCCCTGTTGAGCTGAAGGAAATTGAGGAGAAGGTGGTTGAAGTATTCCATCTACTGTGAGGTTTAAGCTTAGTTGATTGGGGTCTAAAAGCTTAGTTGATCAGCTGGAATACGTCGTTGTGGTGGTGGCGATGATGATGTTCACGCTGGCACATGAACTTCTTCTCCACCGTAAGAAACCACCGCTTGTGGACCTTCTGCTCCTCGGAGAGTAGTTACGAATTCTCTCTCAATGTCAGCTGGCTTCTCGGCTGACTGACTGAGCACCTTTAACTTGAGTCTTCTCTTTGAAGACGGTGCTTCAGCTTGTTTTGTCTCCTCAAGTTGTTTCCTCTTCCCAGCTGGGAAGGATGTAGATGCATGCTGCTTTGTCTCCAGCATCTTTTTCTATGCCTCCTGTGGCGGAGCAAGAGTTTTGACATGTCTGCTCTTAAAGACTCCGGCTTTATCAACATCTCGTCTAGTTCTAGCTGGGCTTCCTCTCAGGTTGAATTCCTTTGTCAGAATCTTGTTGACGTTGATTTCCGCATCCCAGGGAGTTTTGTATCCCATTCTCTCTTTTATTTTGAGAGAAACAGTTGGGCGGAGGAGGTCTTTTTTCTTTGACATTCATAGGAAGAATTCTGCAACTTCCTGGTGAATGATGTTCTTGAGCTTTGCAGTCACCCACTGCGTTAGACCGGATCTATCGATGAGCTTCATTTTCTCCTGGAACTCCGTCTTCTTGTGGTTCCTGAGAGTTAAGCAACTCTCATAGTGAAGCTTTGACAGACTCTTCATGTTGATCGGCTTCTGGAGATATCTTTCTAGATTCGATGTTCTTCTTCTGCAACTTTTGTTAGTAGAACAAATAATACAAATGGGAGGAAGAAGAAAGAGTGCTGAAAAAAAAACTTTTTAGGGTTAATGCAAATGTTTGCGTATCTCTTCTAGCATATTTATATTAACTTTCTTGATGAATGGACGATCAAGATTTATAGTTTGATAAGAAGATCTACGACTGGGAGTGATTCTCGCGTCATGTCAGTTTCTTGTTTAGAAAATGCGAGTTAATGCGCGTGAGAGGACGGTTGAGGCGTTTTAACTTTTGCCTCGAAACTCCCATGTTTCAGTTCTTTGCAGACTTTTAATTAAATTTGATTAGATATGACAAGATATGATTTGACTGAAGTCTGTCTAAAATAGAATGAGTAGGTGTATGTAAAGATGTTGCAAACCTCTCAGCTGATCATCGTAGTCAGCTGATACCTCAGTTATGAATAGCTGTGTTGAGTGATCGTTTTTCCAGCTGGTTCCCCCTCAGCTGAATAATCCTTCAACTTAGGCGTCTGGCTGAGCTTGATTCTTTCTCAGCTAGTCTTTGAGGTTGGTTCTGAATTCCAGCTGGGTCTGCTTTCATTCAGCTGGATGTAGCTTCGTCTGTGTTGAGTAATCCAAGTAATCCGCACAACATCTTGAATCTTGCTTCTATCAGCGGCTTTGTGAGTATATCAGCCCGCTGTATGTCTGTGTGAATTTTCTCAGCAATCACATCCTTCTTTTCCACGTGATCTTTGATGAAGTGATGACGCACGTCCACATGTTTGCATCTTGTGTGATGTACTGGATTTTCTGATATAGCAATCGCACTTGAGCTATCACAGAAAATTGAAACTTGTCCAGTTTTCACTTCATAGTCATCCAGCTGATGTTTCAGCCAGAGAATTTGTGAGCAGCAGCTTCCAGCTGCCATATATTCTGCTTCTGTTGTAGAGGTTGCGACGCACGTTTGCTTCTTTGAAAACCACGAGATCAACTTGCTTCCTAGGAACTGACATGTACCTGAAGTTGATTTTCTGTCCAATTGATCTCCAGCGAAGTCTGAGTATGAATATCCAGTCAGCTGTAGATTGTCTTCAGCTGGATACCACAGCCCAACATTCTGAGTTCTTTTGAGATATTTGAGAATGTTCTTGGCTGCTTGCATGTGTGCTTCCTTTGGATCAACTTGAAATCTGGCACACACTCCGACTGCGAAAGAGATGTCTGGACGACTAGCTGTTAGATACAGCAGGGAACCTATTATCCCTCTGTATTTGCTGGAATCAACTGACTTCCCTTCAGTTCCAGGTTCAATCTTCCAGTTGGTGTTCATCAGAATCTTTACTGTTCTGCTGGATTGAACTCCATACATGGCGATCAAGTCTTTTACGTACTTGGATTGATTATAAAAATCTCTTCTGCTGATTGCTTGACTTGAAGTCCTTGGAAGAAGCTCATTTCTCCCATCATAGACATTTGGAACTGTTTTGACATTATCTCTCCAAATCTTTGGCATAAGAATGTTGATCTTGATCCGAAGATGGTGTCGTCTACATAGATTTGAACAACCAGGATGTCTTCTCCCAACTTGATGGTGAAGAGTGTTCTATCTACTGAGCCCTTCTTGAATCCTTTGGATACAAGGAAATTTGATAGAGTATCATACCAAGCTCGAGGTGCTTGATTCAATCCATAAAGCGCCTTCTTTAGCTTGTAGACTTTATTTCCTTCTACTTCAAATCCTGGAGGTTGTTCAACATAGACATCTTCTTTGATTTCTCCATTTAAAAATGCACACTTTACATCCATTTGATAAATCTTGAATTTGTGATGTGCTGCATAGGCGAGAAAAAGTCTGATTGCTTCCAATCGTGCTACTGGAGCAAATGATTCTTCGAAGTCAATCCTTCTTGCTGTGTGTAGCCCTTGGCAACTAGTCGAGCTTTGTTTCTGATGATGACTCCAAGGGTATCCAGTTTGTTCTTGAAGATCCATTTGAGTCCTATAACTTTGACTCCTTCAGGTCTGTCGACCAATTCCCAGACACAATTTCTGAGGAATTCATTTAGCTCTTCCTGCATGGCGTTTGTCCAGGGTACACTCTTTAAGGCTTCTAGAATTGTTTGAGGCTCTGGAACTTGAGCTACATAACACGCCATTAGAGCTGTGTCTTCATCACAGACAGTCAGTTCTAGCTCTATTGAGAGTTGAGCTGTGTCAGCTGCTTCTTGATGATCCGATGTAGCTTGAGCAGCTGAGCTTCTAGTTTTGACTTGGTCAGATGGTTCTCTAATGATTGCTGATGATGGATGATCTTCAATCCATCTTCTTCTTTTACGAATTTCTTCTTCCAGCTGATTGATGCTAGAAGTGGCTAGATTTCGTCTGGCTTGGAGTTGCTCTGGAGTTAATTCTTGAGAAAGAAACTCTTCTTGGATTGAGTTTTGAGGTGACTTCCGTAGAATCTCTACTAGAGATAGTGCTGGGGATTCAGCTGTGTCTGGATTTCCAGCCGATGGCATTCCCTCTTGATTTGGCGTTGCAGGTTCCTCTTGATTTCCAGCTGGTGGAGCTTCCCGATTGATTTGAGGTTCCTCCTCTTGCTCATCATCCCATATTAATGGTTCGGCCAGATTCCTGATTCGATTCTCTTGAGCTCTTGTCTGAATCTGCCTTGAAGATTCTCTTTCATTTCTTCGTTTGATAGAATCTCTATATTCGAATGATGATTCGTCAAAGGTAACATGTGGAGTTACTTCGACCGTTTGAGTTATTCTGTTGAAGACTCTGTATGCTTTACTCACAGCAGAGTAACCAAGGAATACTCCTCGGTCAGTCTTCACGTCGAACGTCTTGAGCTGTGTTTTTTCATTGTTTAGGATATGACATTTGGATCCGAAGACCTTGAAATATCCAATGTATGGTATTTTGTTATTCCATAGCTTATATGGCGTCTTTCCTTGCCTTTTTGTGAGTAGAGAGCGATTCTGAGTGAAGCATGCTGTGTTGATTGCCTCGGCCCAGAACTTCTTTGGAATGGCAGAGCTGGCTAGTATTGAGGTAGCTGCTTCTTTGAGTGTTCTGTTTCTTCTCTCTGCTACACCATTCTGCTGAGGTGTGCGTGCTGCTGAGGTTTGATGTTGAACTCCGTTCTTCTCACAGTATTCATAAATAGTTTAATTCAGAAACTCCGTTCCTTGATCTGATCTGATTGACATTATCTTGCACTCATTCTGACTTGACAACCTTTCCAGCAGGATTGACAGCTTAGTCCTTGTTTCGCTCTTCTGGTATAGGAATGACACTTATGTGAATTTTGAGAAGTCATCCACTACGACCAGAGTATATTTTCTACCATTTAAGCTTGCTAGAGTAACTGGACCAAAAAGATCCATGTGTAGGAGTTGAAGAACTCGATCAGTTGAGGCGTCGGCATGAGAGAAAATGAAATCTTTGTCTGTTTTTCTTGTTGACAAGCGCTGCAAATATGACTCTTGTCATAAACTTGATCTGGAATTCCATTAGCGAGCTGGTTTCTAGCCAGTTTGTTGATTGTCTTGAAATTGAGATGATTCAGCCGTCTGTGCCACAGCCCGCCACTTTATTGCTGCTTTTCGATACAAGACAAGTCTCAGGAGGGCTGCTGTTCCAGTCAGCGAAATACATATTTCCTTCTCTTTTCCCTCATAGTAGTATCTGCTTGGTTTCCCTGTGTATCCTTGTGCATCAAGCTTGACAGAAAAACCATTGTCGCAGAATTGGCTAATGGAAAGCAAGTTATGTTGCAGTCCTTGTACATAAGAAACATTGGGGATTATAACATTTTTAGTTTTAAATGTACCATAACCTTTGGTTAGACCTTTGGAGTTGTCACCAAATGTTACTTGTGGGCCTGGACGCTTGATATACTTCTGGAGTAGATGCTTGAAGTGCGTCATGTGCTTGGAACATCCACTGTCCAAGTACTATAGTGTTCTCATCGACTCCTCAATGATGCGTCGTTCCCTTGCAACCTATAAAAAAGATCAAAATTCAGGTACCCAGTTTTAATTGGGTCCTTGTGGGTTAGACAGAGATCCTTTTGCGACCCAGATCTGCTTGATGACTGGAATTGGGTAATTTGATCTGATGATTCTTCTAGCTGAGTCGATATACACATTCTTTGTGTTCTTCGATTGTTGCTGGTGGGGTCTTGATCTTAGTATCTTCCCAGCTTGATGTCTTTGTTGATGTCCTGGTCTTTTTCGGTATCCAGCTGAGACGTTCCTTTGTCTCTATTGTCTCTTGTGATACCTCAGCTGGAATTGGTGCTCCAGCTGGTGATCATATGAGTGATATCCAGCTGGGTATCTCCTTTGATATCTCGGTTGATATCTTTCGACGTGTTGTTGATGTTGCTGGTATCTGAACTGTCCACCCTGCTGTCTTTGTTGAGTTTGAGCACGTTGTTGTCTGATCTATGATTGAGGTTGTCTCACAGCTGGCCTTTTTGATGCCTGCTGTGTCCTCAACGGTCGTTGCTGAGTTGCTGGAATTGGGTTTTCTTTTGCTCTTACAAACATTACCTTTGTTCCACTAGTGGAAGCAATGTTTGTGGCATCCTTCGATTCATTGTAACCCAGTCCTACTTTGAGTGCTGCTGGACGTTGTGCACTTATGATTTCGTCCATTGTTGTTGTAGCTTTGATGAGAGCTACCATCTTCTTAGATAGTACCTCTTCGAAACTTTTCAGCTCTATAATCTCAGCTGACTTCTTTTCTGATTTAGCTGTGGCCTTTTCCAATTCTTCCATCAGCTGTTTCTTTTCGTAGTAGAAGTCTTTCATTAGCTGATCTTGTTTCACTATTTTGTCTTTTAGTGAAATAACTTCCTCTTGGAGCTGTGTTGTATCAGCTGCTTCTGATACCTTTTTCTTTTCCAGTTCCACCTTCAGCTCGGCATTCTCACACATTATGATGTCAAGGATCTCTTGAAGCTCCTTAGAATCGTTCATAACCTTCTCTACTAAACTGCAATCAGGTAGCCCTGATTCTGAAACCTGTGTAGAGTGTTCGTGTGACGGTGAGAGGTTAGATAGATTTTGAGTTCTTGACATTACCTCATCTTCATCAATTCCGTCTGTCTGTCCCATGAAGCATGTATCCCATTCAGGTTCATCATGAGCCATCAGTGCTTCTTCTTCTGAGTCTGAAAATGACATGTTATCCTCCATTTTGTTACACTCCGACTCCTCGTCGGCGATGTAGGCTCTCCTTCTGTCAGCTGCCTTAACTTTCAGTTGGTCTTTATCTTTCTTGGATAGCTTAGGACAGTCGAGCCTGTAGTGTCCCGATTCCTTGCAGTTGAAGCATTCTTTGTCTGTTCGTTTGTCAGGTGACTTCTCATCAGCTGCTACGTACTTGTCTCTGTAAGTTCTTGCGAACTTCTTGTACTTGCCCTTGCTGGTGTTGAGTCTGTTGTAGTTTTTGACCAGCATGGCTATCTCTTCATGTAGCTCTTCCTTGCTCATGTCCTTCTTGTCCTTCTTTGATGACTCAGCTGACTGCATGTATGTGGATTTTTTAGAGTTAGCTCTGAACACAATCTCCTTTGGCGCAGGTGTCAGCTCTTCATCATTTTGATTGCTTGAAGATTCTTTTATGGTAATCTTCAAGTTGTATTCGTTAGCTTTGAGCAGGGAGAATAATCTTTCAGTTGAAAGATCACCCAAGTCACTTCGACTTTGGTGTACCACCTTGTATGTGTTCCATTCAGCTGTGAGCGCTGAAAGGACTTTTAGGTTCTTTTCACGCTGGGTGTATTTCCCAGTTCTGATGGTTTCAATTTCTACCACGATATTTGAGAATCTGAGTTCCATCCCTTCGATGGACTCGTTGACAAGCTGCTTGAAGTTATCAAACTTTTGGCAGGCGATTGTGAATTTATTTTCTTTTATCTCCTCCGACTCTTCGCATAGCTTGGCTAGTGTTTCCCACATCTCCTTTGCGGTGTTGCAGTTGATGATCTTGCTGAGGTAGGCGTTGGAGACTGTTGACGAGATGGTGTTCCTTGCGAAGCTGTCTAATCCAGCCTGCTTCCTTTCTTCTGAGGTATGTTCATTCTTTGGCATGGGAATGAGCTCATACGTTGGCTGTCCACCATCTTGAGCTGGAACAAGCTCGTTTTCTTGTTTGTAAATGATGATGGGTCCGTCTGTGATGACGTCCCACATCATATCATGATGCGCACAAAGAAAGCTTTTTAATCTGAACTTCCAGATTGCATAATCGTCGACCGAGAAGGTGGGAAGTTTTCTATTAAGATAAGAATCCATAGTATGAAATAATATGAGTTTTTCCAGAAGAGGATCTGTTCAGTTGACCACTGACAGATTGTCAAGACAAATCTCTTGATTCAGAAACAGTGGTCTTTTGAACCACTGCTCTTATACCAATTGATGGTCCCTGAGCTGGGTCTTTGGTGTAGAGGGGGGTGAATACACCGAAGATAGATTTTTTAAAAACTTTTTCAAGTTTAAAACAGAGTTTGTGAGCTCAGTTATGAATCCAGCTAAGGAAGGTCAGCTGGGCTAATAACTCAGCTGGCGGTGCGGAAAGTGGTGGTTTGAAAACGTAGCTCGATTGCTTAGAAAAACTCAGCTTGAAAATATTCTTTACGTTTTCGACTTACTCAAGTTATGCAAATTTATAGACAAAACACAGCTGTCTTTGGGGAGCAGCTGAGTATGCAGATTTGATAACGATGCAATATGCAAATGGAATTAGTACAATATCTAAAAATAATGAGAAAGTAAATAACACGAGATTTTACGTGGTTCAGAGTAACACCTCCTACGTCCACGACCAGATTCACTGGTAATTCACTACTACTTGGTTTCCAAGTACCAAGCAACTTCACAACTCTAACCTGAGTTGTGTTCCATTAGTTTACGGGCACTGTCAAGCCTAACCTTTCAGTTTACGGGTACTGAAAAAACCTTACAACCACTTGAATTTCGCGCTTCAAGCAAGCGTAACCTTGACCTAACCTTTCTGGGTAAAGAGGGGTTTGGTTTGGGGTTCCAACTATGAACGAGTTCTTACAATGAAGAACTTAGAGTTAGATGAACTCGTTCGAAATCTAGGCTTAAGATATACAATGATTTCTGCCTAGGAATCAGACGAAAAACTGGGCAGTTTCTAGACTAGAAACACTTTAAGATAAAGTGTTCTTTGAACTATTTAGAACTGCTTGTAAGCTTTTGAAGGCTTGAAGAATTTTGAAATTGAAAGCTTGTAGAAGGTTTTTCGTATCTGATCCTGAGGTTGAAGACGGGTTTATATAGGTAGAGATTCAAGACTAGCCGTTGGAGGAGCCGTTTCAATCTTACCTACTCTTCTTAAATTCAAAATCTGTCGTTGGGCATTTCTGCACCTGTCTTCATTAGTGTCACATCCTAGGTTCTGAAGTCTAGGATGCTGATTTGGCAATCACTCTTTGGTCGAGGTATATTAACTTCCTCTGACACGTGGATCTCTGCCTTTGGAGCTGGGTTTTGAATTTAGAGCTGGATTGCGTAAACTGACTTGAAGTGACGTCTTTAGAGTTAGTTCCCCTTTGTTCTGTACAGCTGGACCAGCTGTGTCTTGAACTCAGCTCGATTTATCTTCAGCTTGATTCTGCTCTGTTTTGAACTCAGCTCAGCTGGAAAACTCAGCTGATAGTTGACTCCTGCTGTAAACACAGCTGGATCTTCTGCTGTCTTGAGCTTTTGCTATCTTCCGCTACCTGAACCTGTAACCTTAGAAAATCTAGAGCTCAAACACACGAGCTGGAAAACACTACTTAGGTTGATGCGATCATCTACTCGGTTGGAGAACAGTTGAGTTTTGGTATTAAATCAAAACTTTATAATTTTCCCAACAGAAACTGCTTTAGTTTTTCGTCTGATCCCTAAGCAGAAATTCATTGTATATCAAAAAGCCTAGATCTAAAATGAGTTATCTAACTCAAAGTTTTTCATTGTAAGATCTCGTTCATAGTTGAAAGCCCAAAAACCAAACCCCTTCTTTACCCAGAAAGGTTAGGTTAAAGTTACGCCAGCTTGAAGCGCGAAATTCAAGTGTTTGTAAGGTTTTTTTAGTACCCAGAAACTGAAAGATTCAGGCTATTAAAGTGCCCGTAAACTGTTCGAACACAGCTCAGGTTCGAGCTGTGAAGTTGCTTGGTACTCGTTAACCCAAGTTGTCACAGCCCAAATCCCAAACGATGGTTAACCGGGGTGCGACTAGGGGTTGGAATTAAGAAGCGGGGAAGAATGAGATTAATGAATAAACGAGGAATAGATCTTGATCAATCAAAGATATAAACTGAAAAGTACTTTGTTTATTTAAGAGAAAGACAATCTCGAAAGATTGTTCGACATAGAAGCTTAGTACTATTTAGGGTTTCAAGTATCGAATACTTAAACTGAAAAGTGTCATAACATAAAGAGTGTATGCAGCGGAAAAGACGTAGATTGACTTCACATATGAAGATGTGAAGTCGAGGCTAGATTAGTTTTATTCAATATTTCACAACCACTCAACTTCCACCGTCACTCGTCACTCAACCTGCATATTTATAAACATATACAGGGCTAAGTACAAAGTACTTAGTGAACACATGCCAAAACATATCATATCTTTAATTAATTAAATCATGCATCTCCAAAGTAACACACATGGATTTTTTTATAAAGACCTGTGCTTACTAAACCATTTTCATACTCTTGAGCTCATTACTTATTCATCAAAACCATATCTGAAACAACGTCGGGGAAGAAGGCCTTCTTCCGCGAACGTAACTCACCAAGGCGGGTTACTCCTCAACAGAGACCACAACCTCGACTACTGTGTACACTAACCCTGAAAAGCATACCCTTTTGGTGCTAACTCAGAATCCGATCGATTTTTATAGTTGGCGAACCAACTCAGATAGGTATAAGAGAATTCACAAAATAATTCTTTATGCATGATAATCACTTTAAAACATACTTTTAAAGCATTTCGAAAATAGAGCAAAGCTCACGTTATTTGAAATATAGAAAAGCCCACCTTAACGGTTACAGAACGAAAACCAAGCTTCAGTCTTCCATCCTTTCTTCTATGTACGATGTCCTCCTTTAATCATAAATAAGCAAATCTTAGAAAAAGATCGAGAGGGAAACAATAAGATAACGGACTTGATAACTTGATTAATCTTTTAAGGCTTTGGCATTAAATTAATAAATTATTTATAAAAACGGATCTTAAGTGATTTCAAGTTGGTTTCCAACTTGACTCTTACTCGAGGCTTCGATAGATTACATCGAAAGCAACGATAAAAATTGACTTAGAAGGTTCCAAGAAATCAAAATAAATTGATTAAACTTGAAGGAAACAAGCTTTTAGAAAAATCTGCACAGCTACAGTAGATTCAAACTGCATTTCAGAATAGAATACTTAAAGAAAGGGGAGGCGCAGGGTAACGTTAGAAAGCCACTAATGTCTAGTTTCCAACCCAATTTACGGATCTGAATTTCGTTAAACGAGCAGGAAGTTATGGCATCCGGAGTAAAACGTGGCAGAACTGCCTGAAATCCGGCGAACCCTAACCCTCGACGCACGGTTTCCTAGGCTCGTTAATAGCCATCCAACCCCTAATTTCTTATAAACCCTAGCCATGCAACCATACCAACCTTAGCATGCAAATCCTAGGTTCTTACTGCACAAAACATCATGCTTCTCGATTCTCAAAATTCGACATTTTCATACTTAGCATATTTTTGCAAAATCTAACAAAACTTATAATCATATAATCTAACTTTTTATCCAATCATCTAGTGACATAATAACCAACTAATCATTTGACTATCAACTAATAACATAAACAAATCCACCATCAAAGTTCAAAACAAAATACGTACACAACTTTTATCGAGCAACGACGAGCGTAGTCGATTTTCCAAATATTTTTATTAATTCTAATAAAATCATTATAACCATATATAAACATGCTTATTATTTATATACAAATCATTTTATCCAATTATTCATTTTACGGCTCGATTCTTTGTTTATCCTAAAATACGTCAACTTACTTTTATTATAAAACCAAGTTCTATAATTCCTTTTCATTTTCTTTCGATTTCCATTATCTTATAACATTAACATAAACATATTAACATGCTTAACTCACCAAATCAAACACTTAATCTATTTCTCAACAATTTCGATCTTTAATATACTTTTAAATAAAGTTAGTTCGTTAATTCTCAAACAAATACACAACGAGATCTTAGCATAGATAACTACTAATATCCAATTTCTTTTCTCTTACAAAAACTTAGTCGGTAATTTTTCACGATTTTCCGTCTCTTACAAAACGAGAAATATTCTTAGAAAATTCTCAAACTTATATGTTTCGACTATTAATCCTAAAGTCACTCGCAATTGAACGAGATCACAGTAGATTAAGCAAGCCAACCCAAGTATCGTCTCACAAGGAAAACTGAATAGGGAAATTAGTGTATTGCGAAAAGAAAATAACAGAAAGCAGTAAATCAATTTGTTTGTGGTTTATAACTAGACGAAAAGAGTAATTAAACATAAATTAATCCCTAGGCAAGAACTAAATGCATAAATTAAACCCTAGGCATGAATCGGAATCTAGCATAGAAAAAGCATTAAACGATTGATCTAACATTAATTCAATTAAGAAAATGAACGGAGCAATTATAAACATGAATGAAGAATGGAAAGCGTAATAACTCACAAACGTAATAAAAATTTACGAACATAATGAACTGGAATTGGAATTGAAGAGTGCAATGTCTGTAGCCTCGAATCCGGAATGAAATGACGATAGTAAATTGCTAACTAGAAAATATCCGAAAGTAACTAGGAGAAACCCTAAACAACAATCTCTGAAAATTAAACAAAGGAAACGGCGTCTGAGAACTGGAGAGCCTCATCTGAAAAACCCTCACTCGGTATTTATACATACGGCAATTAAAATTGTGATCAGCGGTCTCCTAGCCTCAGCGACCGCTGAGCACACCTCATTAAATCCGCTACGTGACCAAACTCAGCGGTCGCTGGAAGCGAACAAGCGCAGAGTTACTTCATGCATCAACTTGAGCGCCGGACTCAGCGGTCTCCTAGGTTGAGAGACCGCTGACTTCTCGCCCTGTATTATCTGAAGCGCTAGACTCAGCGGTCTCTCGCCCTACGCGACCGCTGACTTCTCGCCCTGTATTATCTGAAGCGCTGGACTCAGCGGTCTCTCGCCCTGAGCGACCGCTGACTCTCGCACGTGGTTATCATACCTGGAACTCAGCGGTCTCCTAAGAGAAGAGACCGCTGAGTTTCACTTCGCCAAAATCTCAACTCTGCGGTGAAGGTTGATCAAGCATTGGTTGCCTACGCCGTTCTCGAGCACAAACTACATTTTCCACTGAAAGCTCGACAAAACACCATTAGCACATTTTAAATTCAAAACAATACACAATCTAGCCAATGACATCACAAACGCGCATGCAAAACAATCGAAAGTAGAACCAAAAACTAACACAACAAACCCTCCACACACAAAACCTTGCGTGTCCTCAAGCAAATCTCAATTCAAACTAGGACGAAAATGAATAATCAAACTCAACAAAACATGCTTTGTCATCCTATCAATCACAATACATTCCAACAATCTTCAATCGCACGTGATTACACACAGCAACAAGTGGCCCGCCACACAAAACATCAATCCACCCAACACTTAAAAACAAGGTTATAGGCAAGAAGATATCACAACCTTTCGATTTATTCCAAATTCCAAACCACAGGAAAACTTAAAGGAATAAGGCGAATTCCAGGCAAAAATCACTAGGTTTACTAAAATTCCGGCATCCTAGCGTGGTTTCCCATACCCATTCCTTGCATAAAAGATTCAATTTTGAACAAACGAGAAAGAGGGGTAGAGCCTTTCAAAACACCCACAAAATTAAACCACCAGAACAAATTAAAGAGCTCTAAATCAAGTCGAGTTATGTGGCCATAATTCATGAGGTGTAAACATTTAGAGATTATCTAAAGTGTCCCCACGTGGTTTCCCATGCTCATGGTTCCTAGAAGAGCAGAGACCTCTCAACTTGACTCAACTCAAAATTTTTTTTTTTTTTGAAATAATATAGACTTGGGATACAACCAATAAAACACAATCTTCTCGCCCATAACCTCGTATTCAACTATCGAGTATCAAACAATCAAGTGTGACAAGGCCCCACAGTTAACTACATCATACTCACATACAATCGAGTCATGACAGAACATACCGATCAATCAAGTCCATCAAAACATAATTCACCAAGTCCAACCATAACATTTACAACTCAGATCAAATTAAGACTCAAGAGAACATGCAAGAAACACCGACAAAACCTGCCCCCCCAGACAAGAGAAGAAAACAATGCCCTCATTGTAATAAAAAGAAACAGACAAAAAAAATGAGGTAATGCGAAACAAAGGAAGGCAGAAAGCGAAACCAAAAGGAACGCTGATCCAACAACCAAAGTAAACAAACAAAAAAAAACAACCACGAAATAAAACAAAATAAAACAAAGCAAAAGAAGAAATAGAACACATACGAAACAACAGTGAGGAATCACTGTTGATCAGAGGGCGGTGGAGGTGGATGTCCATGATGCAGTGTCCAATTAGCCCACTGCTGCTCCAAGGCGACCAGGTGTACATTTTGATCGGCAAGTTGCTGCTGCTGATTCTGCTTGCTCCAAAGTTGATTCAGAGCGAGCAATTGCTGATTCTGAGCATCCAAACGCTGACTATGCTCGTCTAACTGCTGCTGATATGAGTACAACTGCTGATTCTGGGCATCGAAACAGCCATAAATATAATGCTGAAATTGCCCCCACTGGGTACACCAATCAGCACGGAAAGCTTGAAGATCCTCACGTAGCTGGGCAAATTCAGAAGAAGAGGATCCTGCCCCTCGAGTCGGCCACATAGAAGGCATCCCAGCAGAACTTGCATGAGCAGCTTCATCATCATCCTGGTCATCCTCCGGTTCAGTATGTGGCGGCGGTTCTGAAAGAGGATTGGCAGCCAAGCTATTAAGATGAGCCATGACACACCGACGCCGCTTATGTGGAACAAGCGTAGTCCTGTTGATTGCAAAAGGTGCACCACGCAATTCACTCAGATCAATACGCCGCGGCAACACTTTTGACTAAACCTCAGGAGGAAATCCATTCGGTGGTATCAACTTAAAATGATGGGCCAAAGCAGTAACATTGTGAGGGAGCGCATGATGACAACGAGAGCGGCGCTAAATATTCTGAAAGGCCTCAAACACAATGGTCGTAGGGCATACTTGGACATTCTGGATAACAGCGGTGAGTAGAAAAAGTTCCCCAGTGTTAACCTTATTTGCCTCCTGATTCCCACTAACATTGTAAACAAGAAATTTGTACAGAATGCCCAATGCAGGATCCTTAATAAATCCACTAGTCATACCCCCAGACTTCCAATTAGTGAACCCAGTCAAAAACTCCCATGCCTCAACAGGTTCAAACTCCGGTGGGGGCTTACGAAACCCCTCTAGCGGAAAACCAAACACCCGCTTCATAATGCAGTCAGTAATAGTAAAATCACGACCAAACATCCGACAAGTAAATTGAGAAAAATCATCCGCAAGATCAAAACTCGTCAACAACTCTAAACATAATGGAGAATAACCAGGTAATTCCATCCTAGCAAATTTATCCAACCCCAAATTTTTGAGGTACTGTTTAAGTGCAGTGAGCACCCCAAGTGATTCCATCAAGTCCCAATCAAAATAACGAGACACAGACACCTGAAATCGGCTAAAATGCTGAAACAGAGTACCTGATATAGGATTAAAGATCGGGAACGGGCAACCATAATCTTGAGAACAGTCCACAGGTTCCTCTTCTTCCATCGGATCTTACGGTTGAGAAGTAGACCCTGGAGCATTCTTGGTTCGGGCCATTAGACAAATCGAAACCAACAAAAGCAGTAGAAGCAATACCAGCTGGACAGAAATGAGCGAGCGCTGATGGTGAGCAAGCGCTAATGGTGAGCAAGCGCTGATGGTGAGCGACTGCGGTGGTTGAGAATCAACGGTTGGGTCAGAATAACTCAGCGGTCGCTGCGAATGGGGAGTCGCTGAGTCGGAAGATACGACGCAGAGCTGCTGAGTGGCCGCTGATGGCGAGAGATGGCGGCGACTGCGGTGGTTGTTTGATAAGATTGAGGTGCGAGAAAACGAAAGGAAGGAATGAAGAAAGTTAGTGTGGCGACTGAAATTAGGGCTCGGAATTATTTTTATAACGTGGCAGGGTCAGCGGTCTCTGATGGTGAGCGGTCGCTGACAATAAACCCTAATCACACTCAGCGGTCGCGTAGGGTGAGCGACCGCTGATTTTTCCGCTTTCTCCGATGTTTCGTCGCGCTCAGCGGTCGCTTAAGTTCAGCGACCGCTGACTTTCCGCCCTACACTCCAAAACTTCGTCGCGCTCAGCGGTCGTGTAGGGTGAGAAACCGCTGACTGTTCGCCCTGTACTCCGAAACTTCGCCACACTCAGCGGTCGCGTAGGGTGAGCGACCGCTGACTGTTCGCGCTGTACTCCGAATTTGTCCCTACTCAGCGGTCGCTGATGAATAGAGACCGCTGGGTCATTACGAAGGCTGAAGTACTATGCGCTTCTTGTAAACCATAAATCCTGCACATCACAAACACATACCCCGCACAACAACTGACAAGGAAAAAAAACTTAAAAACAAAAATCAGAAAAGAAAAAGAAAAGAGAAAACGAACTACCAAACTATGGGTTGCCTCCCACACAGCGCTTGTTTAACGTCATTAGCTTGACGTGGAGCGAGCATTCAGAGAACGGAATCCAAGAAGTGGACAGACTCTACCATGTATGCCTTAGTCTTCCCTTCAAGATACGGTTTTACTCGGTGCCCATTAACAGGAAAAGAGTGTTGCGTTTCCTCATTCAACAATTGAACCGATCCATATGGAAAAACTTCTGTGATGGTGTATGGGCCACTCCACCTAGACTAGAGCTTTCCGGGAAACAACTTTAACCGTGAGTTAAATAATAGGACCTTTATCCCGGGCTTGAGCTATTTCATCAAAATCCTCTTATCATGAAGTCTCTTGACCCGATCCTTGTAAATCTTGGCATTCTCATACGCCTCATTACGTAACTCATCGAGCTCAGACATTTGAAGCATCCGATGCTCGTCGGCTTCAGATAGGTTGATATTTGCCTCCTTAATAGCCCAATAAGCCTTATGCTCAATCTCCACGGGGAGATGACACGCTTTACCAAAAACCAAGCGATAGGGGCTCATTCCCAAGATACTCTTATACGCTGTACTGTATGCCCATAGCGTATCATTTAACTTTGTAGACCAGTCCTTACGAGATGGTTTCACCGTCTTCTCCAAAATCCCCTTGATTTGCCGATTGCTCGTCTCGGTTTGCCCAGAAGTCTGCGGGTGATAAGGAGTGGCCACCTTGTGCGTGATTCCATTTTTCTTCATCAGCTTTTCAAACAACTTGTTGCAGAAATGCTTTCCGCCATCACTGATGATCGTCTTTGGAAATCCAAACCTAAACAAAATGTTTTCCTGCACAAATCTAAGGACAACATTAGAGTCACAAGTCCTAGTGGAGATTGCTTCAACCCACTTTGACAAATAACCAACGGCTAATAAAATATATTCGAATCCACAAGACTTGGGGAACGGCCCCATGAAATCAATACCCCACACGTCGAAGATCTCGACCACTAGAATGTTATTGAGAGGCATCTCGTTCCTCCACCCAATGGATCCAACCCTTTGGCACCGATCACAAGACATATAAAAGGCTTGGGCATCCTTGAACAATGTTGGCCAAAACAAACCGGATTGGAGTACCTTGTGTGCTGTCTTCTGTCCTCCAAAATGACCACCACAATGCGCTTCGTGGCACAACTACATTGGCTTGCTCATCATCGGGTACGCACCTCCGAATAACATCATCCTTTCCGAGCTTGAAGAGGTGAGGATCTTCCCAAAAATATTGCCTGCATAGAGATAGAAAATGTTTCCTCTCTTGGGAGGTAATATCCGACCGCGTTTCACCGCAAGCTAGATAATTCACAATATCGGCATACCAGGGCACAAAATCCAAACTATAAGCATGCTCAAACGGAAAGGAATCAACCACATTATCACATGACAGAGAAGAGGATGAATTTTCTAAACGAGACAAATGGTCAGCTACAGCATTCTCACTGCCCTTCCTATCACGAATCTCTAGATCAAATTCTTGCAACAAAAGAACCCACTGAAAAAGTCTAGGCTTAGCTTGGGGTTTAGTTAACAGGTAACGCAAAGCGGCATGATCACTATGAACTATCACCTTAGAACCTATTATATAAGCACGAAATTTATCAAGAGCAAAAATCACAGCATACATCTCTAGTTCAGTAGTAGTGTAATTCACTTGAGCAGGAGTTAGGGTAAGACTCGCATAGTAAATCACACGCAGTATTTTATCGACACGTTGTCCTAAGACAGCTCCAACTGCAGAGTTAAAAGCATCACACATGATTTCAAAAGGATCTGACCAATTAGGACCAATCACAACAGGTGCAGTGCTCAACTTATGTTTTAGTGTATTGAACGCATCTAAGCATGCTTCATCAAAATTAAACACAACATCTTGAGCAAGTAAACGGCACAGAGGCTGGGAAATTTTAGAAAAATTCTTAATGAAACGATGGTAAAAACTCGCGTGACCCAAGAAACTCCTAATTCCCTTCACATCACGAGGTGGAGGCAATCTCTCGATCACATCTACCTTAGCCCTATCGACCTCGATCCCTTTCCTGGAGACAATATGACCCAGAACAGTTCACTTTCGTACCATGAAATGACTCTTATCCCAACTAAAGGTTAGACCACTCTCAACGCATCGACACAAAACACGTTCAATTTTACCAAGACAATCATGAAAAGACGACCCAAAGACAGAAAAATCATCCATGAAAATCTCAACAAAATCACTAATCATTTCAGAAAAAATAGACATCATACACCTCTGAAACGTACCTGGGGCATTGCAGAGTCGAAAAGGCATCCTCTTGCATGCGTATGTGCCGAAGGGACACGTGAAAGCTGTCTTGGCTTGATCTTCTGGGGCGATTGCAATCTAGTAATATCCTGATAACCCATCCAAGAAGCAATAGAACTCGTGACCAGCTAGTCTATCCAGCATCTGATCAATGAAAGGAAGCGGAAAGTGGTCCTTCTTTGTAGTGGCATTGAGCTTCCTATAGTCAACGCACATCCTCCAACCAGTAACTGGTCTAGTAGGCACCAACTCATCCTTGTCATTCAACACCACTGTAATCCCCCTTTCTTCGACACCACGTGTACGGGGCTCAGCCACTCAAAATCAACAATGGGAAAAATAATCCCCTCTGCTAGCAATTAATAAATCTCTTTTTCTCACGACCTCCATCAACAAAGGGTTCAATCTCCTCTGACCATCTCTCTTCGGGGTAGCACCTTCTTCCAAGTTAATCCGATGCATACAAGTGGCGGGACTAATACCCTTCATATCAAATAAACTCCATCCAAAAGCCGCCTTGAACTTCTTAAGAACCTCCACTAAGGCCTGTTCTTCCTCTTTGTGTAGCTCAGAGTAAATGATGACTGGCTTTTTCCTTCCCTGTTCAAGAAACACGTACTTCAGATTCTGGGGAAGGACCTTGAGCTCGAGTTCTACTTCTTTTTCATTCTTGGAGCTCTCAGGTAAAGATGCCGGTCAACGGGCATACTCCCAAACTCTTCTAGACTTGCTTCCTTTGTGAGCCGTTCCTCTAAATCAGCAGACCCTTCAAAAACTTCCTCTATCTGATTCTCTTCCACGAAACATCCCTCAGTAAGAACATCAATGACGTCTATATAAGAACAATTCTCAATACTGTTAACTGATGGCATGGCTCGATTGGCGTGCACATTGTAGGAGACCGTCTCTCCCAACACCGATATCTTGATGATCTCATTCTTTACATCAATCAACGTGTTGGTAGTCGCCATAAATGGTCTCCCCAATAACAAAGTGTGCTCTCGTCCATCCTCTTGAACATCTCCAATTTCGAGAACCACAAAATCAACGGGAACTATCAATTTCCCAACACGGACCAGAATATCTTCTACTACCCCTCTAGGGTGTCGAATGGATTGGTCGGCCAGCTGCAGGCACCTCCTGGTCAGTTTCAGCTCTCCCAACTCCAATTGTTTAAAAATCGAGTACGATATTAGATTAATGCCGGCCCCCAAATCTAGCATTCCTGAAGCTTCTTTTCCATTTCCCATGGCAATCTTGATCACAAAACTCCCAGGGTCCCGCTGTTTCGGAGGTAGAGACTGTTGCATTATTGAATTGACACTTTCGGATACCAAAATCTGTTCATTCTCCTCGAACCTCCTTTTCTTTGATGCCAACTCCTTAAAGAACTTCACATAAGCGGGAACATTCCTAATAACCTCCAGCAATGGTAAATTCACATTCACCTTGGAAAGCATCTTGTAGAACTCAGAAAACTGTTTATCTTGCTTTTCATTTCTCAATCTGCTGGGAAAAGGCACTGGTGGTCGGTAAGGCTTCTCGGCCTTATGCAATCAGACTTCCGATTCTTCCTTCTCATTCTCAGCTACAGGAAATGTTTCCTCTGAAGGTATGTTTCCCACCTTGTTATCAATCTTTTTTCCACTTCTCAGAACAGTTACAGCTTGAGCTTGATGAGGTTGTTGACCTTGACTAGGAATTTTCCCAGTCTGCTGCTGCTGCATCTGATTAAGTGTCCCAGAAATCTGTCCCACAACTGTCTTGAGACGCTTTATGTTAGCATCTTGAGCTTCCCTCGCCTGTTTGCTATCTTGCATAAAAGTAGTAAGATTATCATCAATAGGATTTCTTTGAGCAGGCGGAGGCGGTGGACGTTAAAATTGCTGTGGCCCTTGTTGAAATTGCGGTGGTGCTTGCTGAAACTGATTCTGCTGTGGTGGATACTGCCACTGAGAGTTGTAATTCGGCTGCTGAGAGGGATACCACTGCTGCTGAGTAGAGTACTGGTTAAACTGCTGTGGGACATGGCGATTTTGAAAACTTCCTCCAGATCCCTGTCCTTGATTGTGATTTCTCCATCCGGTGTTTGACTGATTCTGCCATCCCGAGTTCTGCTGTCGTTGAGTTTGGTTGAATCTTTGCCCTTGATCAAACTGCTGACGTGGAGGATACCCCTGTGCAGCATAAACCTCTGCTCCCCCTTCATATGTCAGCTTTCCCATTCTCTGGCACTCCTCCGGGTTGTGCCCTTGCTCCCCACAGATGCCACATGGTTCAACGAACATCTATTGTCTGGCCGGTTCCTGTTGAGGTGAGAGAACAACGGACTTGCTCATCTTCAATTCCTGCAACTCCCTCATCATGCTGGCCAATTGCTTCTTTATGTCTGGGCTCTCAACAACTACATTCACCTCCACACGACGTGTGCGGGTGGATTTCTGCTGTGAACTAGCTGCAAGCGTTTCAAAAATCTCTTGCAGTTCATCGGTTGTTTTCACTGCAATATTTCCGCCGGCGGTGCTATCCACCATAAACTGAGCTGTTTGCACCAATCCATCATAAAAGAACTGGCACAACATTTCTGGTGCCATCTGATGATGCGGGCACTGCTGAAGTAATTCCCTAAACCTCTCTCAAGCCTCATAGAAAGGTTCGTCGCCGGCTTGAGTGAAGTTCATGATTTTTGTGCGAACTTCCTGAGTTTTATGATTGGGATAGTACTTCAACATGAATTTATCACACACTGCCGTCCATGTGGTGAGCGAGTTAGGTGGAAGAGATAAATACCATGTTTTGGCCCTGTCCTTCAACGTGTATAGAAAGCATTTCAGCTTCAATTGATCCTCAGTTAGAGCCAACAAACGGAAAGACTGCACCACTGTGCAAAACTCACGAACAAACTGTAAAGCATCTTCATTTGCCATCACGTGATAAGATGGCAACAAATTCAGATGATTCTGCTTCAAATCGTAGTTTCTTACTTCAGTCGGCAAAATAATAGCAGAAGCAATGGTTCCAAATGTAGGCCTAGCGAAATCCCCCATATATCTGGTATTGTTAGCCATTTCTCCCAGAAAAATAGGTTCGTCTGGCGGATGACACCCGATAGTAACCTACTAGACCCAATAAACTACGATTCTCATAGGGTGACTTTGGAGATTTCCATTCTTGAATTGCTTGAACTTTAGAATTGTCTACTTTAATTCCTTCGAAAGAAACAACATGACTGAGGAAATTTATTTCTTTTAGCTAAAATTCACACTTGCTGAATTTGGCATATAACTTTTCTGATCTTAGCTTTTCTAGAACAATTTTGAGATGTTCTTCATGCTCCTGCTCACTTCTTGAATACACAAGAATGTCGTCAATAAAGACTATGACAAACCTATCCAAAAATTCATGAAAAACTCGATTCATGAGATTCATGAATACTGTCGGAGCATTTGTCAATTCAAACGGCATTACTACAAACTCGTAGTAGCCATATCTCATTCGAAAGACAGTTTTTTTTTTTTTGGAATGTCTTCTTGACAAATCTTCAACTGATGATAGCCAGATTTTAAATCAATCTTTGAGAATACACTGGCTTCTCTGAGCTGATCAAACAGATCATCTATCCTTGGCAAGGGATACTTGTTCTTCAATGTTAATTTGTTTAGCTTTCGATAGTCTATACACATTCTTAGACTATCGTCTTTATTTTGACAAATAAAATTGGTGCTCCCCACGAAGAAACACTAGGCCTGATAAAACTAAGGTCGAGCAATTCTTGCAACTGAATCTTTAATTCTTGTAACTCCTTCGGGGCCATTCTATACGGCGCCTTTGATATTGGAGTTGAATCAGGCTCAAAGTCGATGGTAAACTCTAATTGCCTGTCTGAGGTAATCCTGACAAAACTTCAGGAAATACATCTTTAAACTTGCGAACTAAAGCTATATCATCAATATTATTTTCTTGGTTTTCATCTTTGTTAAAATAAACTAGATATGCTTGTACATCTTCTCTTCTCAACAACCTTCTTGCTTGAATTGCCGAAATAATCGGCATTTCCTCTATTATTTCTCTCTATTCCGAAAAATAGAGTTGGTTCTTTTCCAGGGGCCTGGAAAAGAAATTTATCTTTGCTTACACCGAATGGTGGCAAAATTCTCAGTTAACCAATCCATTGCCAAAATAATGTCTACGTCCCACATTTGAATTAGATTTAGGGTTTTAACTCACATCTTAAGGAATTTAAATTCAAATTCTAGATTAGGGCAAACATGCATGACTGGGGTAGTTATACCTACCGGGATCGATACTCTTAAATTCTGGCTATCTCTCTCTATTTTAAAGCCCAGAGTATCTACGCATGCATTTGATATAAAAGAATGTGATGCACCGGTATCGAAAAGGTTTATAACAGGTACATCATTTATCTGACCCATACCTGCCAGATTGCCCTGATCTTTGACACTCGCTTTCTGCTCAAGAGCAAAAACCCTCTGGTGATGATGCTGCTCTTGCTGCGGTGTTCGCTGCTTCAGCTTCTGCTACTGAGGCCGAGGAATTTGACGTTGACGCTGCTGCGTCTGTGGGACTCCTTCAATGGCTTTTAAGTATGGAGGCTGATACTGATTAAGTTTTTTTTTCCTCCAGTTCCTTGCTGCCTACATGGGCACTGATAAGAGTAATGCCCTGGTTGCCCATATGCATAGCAGCTGTTACTTCCTGCTGCGCAAATTCCCTAATGCATTTTACCACACTTAGGGCATGCAGAAATTCCTTGTTGTCTCTGAGACAAGCGACATTGATCAACCACATCAGGTCTATATTTTTTTTTTTCTTGAGTCGATTGTTGTTGACTCTGCTCATGTCATGGCTTCTTGCTAGGTTGATTCCTAGTATTCCATTTCATTTTTCCCTTTTGAAACTGGCTTTGGTGCGAAGATTGCGGTTTAACAGCCGCTGAGGATTGAATCGGGGAGGTGCTATAATCTGAACTGATTTTTCTAGCTGCATAGCCAATTCCACATCCAAAGCTCGGTTTAACGCTTCAACATAAGTCAAAACACTTTGACTTGCTAGTACTATTATTTATGTCTTGCCTGAGTTCGAAGAAAAAAAAACTCAGACATCTTCTTGTCCGAATCAACTTTGACAGGGCGAAACAGGCTAAGTCACATTATTCACGGACATACTCTGACTCTATCTTTTTTTCCTTGCTTTAAATTTACGAACTCACTTGACTTCTGCTTGCAAAAGCTTTTCGAAACATCTTTCGAAAAGGGCTTCATTGGACACCCAAGTGAGATTTTCAAGTTGCTTGGGTAAGTCTTCTGGCAAGCTTCCCACCAGCAGTCTGCAGATCCTTTCAGCTGATATGACATACGTGCGAGAAGCTCGCTATCATCATATCGAAGAAATCTAAAAAAAATTCGCTCTAAAACACGAATCCATTCTTCCGTTTCTGACGGATTTCTTCTTCCGTCGAAGGTCGGGGGTTTTTGTCGAAGATATTATTCTTCGATTCTCCTCTCAGGCTGAGGAGGTAGGGTAGGATCTCGCTGCTCTTCTTCTACTTCTTCCTCTACCCTATTTCTTCTTTGGCATTCTAGTTTTTAAGAAACTATAAAACTATCACGAAATAACTTTATTCTTATCGAGCTTTGCATTTAAGGACCTTTTTATCTTATTCTTTATTGCATAAGCAAATACTTCACAAGCGAATTCTTAAATCGTAGATCTTAACATTCAAGAATTCACATCACATCATAATATAATCACTTACATAACTTCACTTAGTAGTCATGTAATAGCAACATAACTTAACTTCATAACTTTTCTTAATCATTATTAAAGCACTCCGCTTTATATCTTTTCTTAATTAGGCAATTATTAATAAAGCACTCGGCTTTATAAACTTATCTTAAATAGCAGCAGAATAACTTGTCTTATAAATTGACAGAATAAATTATCTGTCTTTAATAACTTGACTTTAACTTCTATCATTCTTAATTTATTTTCACAACATTCTTTATACTTTCATCTTATTATTTAACTTTCCTTAATAACTCAACTTTTAACTTATAAAGAAATATTTTCTTCTTTCATTTTCATAAAAGCCTTTACTTCCTTCCTTCATCATCTTACTTATCTTTCCTCATACTTTTCTTTTCTCATAAATCATCGTAACTTCACAGCTTACTTAAATACTTTAAGAAGTATTAACTTATCTTTGATCATTTTTCTTCATATAACTTCGTTTCTTAACTGCTTTGGTCATTTTTCTCTATATACTTGAAAAATTGTCTTTTTGAGGTCTTTTCAAAAGAAGGGATTTATATACAGCAAAAGCTATCCCTAGGTCATCTCTGATGTTAATACATCACACAAAATATCATTAGCGGTACGGACTACTACTCCGTTACAGATCTAACTACGTCATATTATGCATTAGATATTCACACACACATTTTTACATCATCATCACTTTCATAACTTTAACTTAATAATCACGCAATAGCGAAGTAACTTAATTTCATACACTTGTCTCAGCTTGGCAATCAATATTAAAGCACTTAGCTTCATGGACTTTTCTTAATTATTCAAGTAGCAACAAGCTAACTTGACTTATAACCTTAACAATTAAACAATTGACAGGAATAATTTAACTTTCTTTACTTAACTTTAAACATTTAACACATCAATCATAACTTATTTCAAAAAAATTCTCCTTCTTTACTTTCTCACTTCATTTCATTAATTAACTTCGTTATGGAGGCGGAAGACCCATATTACTGAGTTTCTAGCTATGTGGGTTGATCAGGTCCACATAACAGTACATCAGTCACATGGAACTTCTGTCTCGTTCTTCAATCCTGCCATACGGGATTACAACCTCTTCAAGAAAATTTGAAGGTTCTTTTAGAGGTTTTGTGTAAAATTGCTACTCCCGTCTTATTTCCTAATTCCAAAGACTTCCACGAATCGAGTCTTCACTTAAAATAACGTCTTTCTCATCAAAAAGAGTAAATGGAATGTCTATGTTTTACTCTTCATAAGTCATCAAAACTTTACAATATTTACATTTATAAAACATATCTCCAACTAAATTCAAACTTTAAACTTTTAAACTTTAGAAAACTTTTTAATACATACCTGACTTTGCTGGATGAGATGAGGTGCTGGACTTTTGTCGTTTAAGACTTAGCTAGTCTAGGCATTCAAGTCTAGACTAGACTCAAGAGAAAAATTTTAGACTTAGAGCAGACAAGCTGCTCTGATACCACTCTATCGCAACCCGACTTAGAATGAAGATAACCAAGCCGGTGGGTCTCACGACGTACACAATTTATGATTAACCAAGGAACAAGATAACGACCCAGTTATCCAACAAAAACCCATCATACAATAAATCATTCTTTTAAGTCAAACCAAAATAGCCGAGAATGGTCAAAAGACAACACCATCTCGTATCAGAGTTTAACAACGGAAATAAGGTTTATCAAGTCATAGCTTCAACATCACACTAAGACAACAATTACTGACTAAATTAAGAGTGTTGCAGCGGAAAACAACATGACATATCTTTGATTATATGTATGAAGACATATAACCCTGCTCAACATCAACAAAGTCTCAAGAGGTCAACAACAAAAATCCGCCCAGCACACTCCATCTTCATCCAAGCCAGCCTGCACATTTTAGAAATAACATGCAGGGCTGAGTACTTTTGTACTCAGTGGACACATGCCAAAATAATTGAAAATTTGCTGCTTAGAGCTATAGATTGACTCTTGCCATAAAGCATAGCACAAGTAACTTTTATAAACAAACCTGTGCATACTCAAACCTTTTCCTTTCATTATAAGTGACTGCGCAGTCAAAATACTTATCATGTATGTACCACATCTACTATAACTTTTGAGTGTTGAGAAGTAGGCCTCCTTCTCAAACACTTGTAATCGTCCTACCATAAAGGAAGGCTCCCGATTACCACATAGTGTACACAAATCCTACATTACGTAGGACCGAATTCGTCTTTCTTTGGTAGATGGTATCATACAAAAACTTCAAAAATTGGCAAGTCAATCACTTTGAAAATCATCACACACATATATATAATCATAATATCACATTCTTTATTTCTTTAGTTCAGAAAGCCCACCTGGACTGAAGCTACTTTATCTGTACTTTAACTTCTCGGCTTTTCCCTCACTTTTCAGTCCCGCTCGTTCCTTCATTTAATAATTAAATTTAAACATAAGAGCGAGAAAAATTAAATATTCAAATGAGGGATGCCACTGCTATTCTTAAAATTTCTCTAATTTGTCTCGGCTTTTTCTAGGATTTTTATCTCGGTAATTAGTAACTAAACTTTTCTAATTACTTCCTCTTTCTTACTTGACTTCTTAATCGATAAATAATCGATTATAACTTCAGGATATATTTTAAAACATAAATCCATATACTTCTCATTTAACTTCATAAATAAACATATAATCATATAATTCATCATTAAACTTCATGAATATATATATAAACATGTAATTCAGCATTTAACTTCATAAATGCATATAAGCATATAATTAGTAATTAAACTCATATTTAACCCTTCATCCATCATTTAAGCTTATTCTTAAATATATTATCATTCTAAAGAAATTAAACATACCATTTAATCATATAAGTGTTTATTTAAACACTTAAACTCTTATTCTAATTTAATAAGCATATTAAAATGCTTAACTTCTTTATTAACAAATAATCATAACATTATATTAATAAAATATGTCCTTGACATATTTATTTATTAATGACGTATCATTAATACTTAATTCGTCATTAACACGTCATTAGCAACTAATGACCATTAACATATATAATTAATAGCTAAAATCATCATTAACATTTAATTGATGATTACTATCTTCATTATCCTTTATTTAACATATATTTAATCTCTATTATTCATATCTTTAACTTAAAAATTATTTTCGACTCGTCAAACGAGCTCCGAAAAACTTCAAATTAATTCCTTATACTTTTTATACTAAATGTGACATAATTTCATAATCACATCATTAAAACAAATTTTCTATACGTATAAACCTCCGACTTCGAAAAATGGCCGGAAAATAGAAAAATCTCAAAACTTCGTATTAAAATTCCGAAAAAATTCTACGATACTTAATTTTTATCGTAGAATTCATTTCCATCATTATTTTCTTAATTAAAAATCATATACATGGCCTTTTAATATATATATATTTCGGCCCTTTTTAGAAATTGGAAAATAAATACCCAATTTCATTCTAATCAATTTCAAACATCTTAATTTAATTTATAAGCTATATTTATAGCTTAATTACTTAATTTAATTGGATAAAAATCAAAACCCTATTATATATATATTTCGACTTTTATGAGAAATAGGGCACAATTGCTTATTTTTATTCATTTCAAATTACAACATGTTTAATTAATATTCTAGAGATTAATTATAATCTCAATTGATCAATTTAAGCTCTAAATAATTATTTTTTTATTTATTTTTAATTGCTAAAAATTTCTAAAATTATGAAATTGAGCTTCAAAAATTCTAACAAAATTCCCACATATTTTAAATAAATACCATGAGCTCAAATATATCATTACTTCATCAAATTATGCTTTGAATTAAAAACCCCTAATTTTAAGCAAACTTTATTTTTCCAACTTCATTCATATGAGCTTCAAAAATTCTCATAAATTCATTATACCCTTATTTCATCATTCTAAACTCAAATCCATTATCAATTTCATCATAAAAATTCATCATAAAAAATTCTCACTTATAAACCCTAATAATTCGAAATTAATTCAAATTAGGGCAAGGAGAATTCCAACTCATTAAAATCATATATCATCATGCTCAATAACATCAATTGAGCCTATATTGATCATCAATTCAAGCATAGAACATCAAAATCAAATATTCCTATTTTAAGCCACATTTTTCGGCTATATTGAAGAAAATAGGAAATTGATTAATTTCTTCTCAATTCAATTATCTAACATGCTCATAGGCATCATATGAGCTCATATCAATCATCAATTTGATCATAGAAGATCAAATTCTAAAAATCTAAATTTTTGGCCAACTTTCGGCCATTTTGACAAAAATAATAAAATTGATTATTCTTGCTCAATTAAATCATTTCTCATGCTTATATTCATCATCGAAGCTCATATAACTCATCAATTTGATCATATAAATCAAGAATCAAAAACCCCAATTTATTTCATAATTTTTGAAAAAATGAGAATTAGGGTTAGGGTTTGATTTCTCAATGATTTAATGATAGAAATGTAATCTAAATCACTTATTTAGCATCATACGTAAAGATCAAATCCATCCTCTAACCTATGTATGATTTTCGAAATTTTTGGAGAAGAAGGGGATGGAGTTTTCATGCTTAAACTTGAGCTTCAAGCTTAAATAATGATAGATCTAACCTTTGTGCTTGATTTGGGTACTACTTTCTTTGATCACTTGAGATTGAATCTTCCTCTTTAATGGAGTTTTGTGTGTGTGTGTGTGTGTGTGTGAGTGTGTGCTGCGGTTTGTGTGTGTGTATGCGTGAGTTGTGTGTGTGTTGAGAGAGAAGAAGATGCATGTATTATATTAACACACACAACTAACATACATTTAATTTAATTAAACTTGTATGCCACATGTCCAACATTAGAAATTATTATGTTGGAAATATGATGAGGTGGCTCCAATAATAAATAAAATAAACCTTAGTGTTAGCAATTAACACATGTGCTAATTAAATTACTAACAATATATATATTAGTAATTAAATTAATCACTAATTATTGTTAGATATAAATCAATTAGGAAATAATAATCAAGCTTATGATACAAGCTTTATTTCCTAGAAAAAAAATTATGCTTAATAACTTAGCTTAATTAATTAATTAAACATCTAATTAATTAATTAAACATTAAGCTATAAATCTCATCTTAATTGATCAATTAATTCTCTAAATAATTAATCAATCTTTAAATAAATAATCATAGAGGCTTTAATTAAAAAGCTCTCGTTCTATAAATATTTATTAGGGTTTCTCAAACCCTAATATAAACTTCCTCTGAAAATTTCCGGAAATAAAATCCGAAAATTTATCCGGAGAAAAATTCATAAATCCCTAGAAATTTAAATACTTCAAAAATAACACATATTTCTCAAATCATGCACATATAATGGCACATAATCATAAACATTCTTAATATTTCATTTCGGATTAACCGAAATGAAAATAAAATTTAAATCATCAAAATTCGGCAAATTAAACCTGCCGAAAAAATTTTAAATGTCGGAACTTAATTTCCTTCAAATCCTCGTATTTTAAAATTATTCTAATTACTTATCTTAATTATTTACTAAGATTAGTTATGAAAAAGCGGGGTATTACATTTCCTAACTAGAAAATATCCGAAACTAACTAGGAGAAACCCTAAAGAACAATCTATGAGAATTAAACAAAGGAAACGGCGTCTGAAAACTGGAGAGCCTCCTCTGAAAAACTCTCGCTCGGTATTTATACATACGGCAATTAAAATTGTGCTCAGCGGTCTCCTAGCCTCAGCGACCGCTGAGCACACCTCATTAAATCCGCTACGTGACCAAACTCAGCGGTCGCTGGAAGCGAACGAGCGCAGAGTTACTTCATGCATCAACTTGAGCGCCGGACTCAGCGGTCTCCTAGGTTTAGAGACCGCTGACTTCTCGCCCTGTATTATTTGAAGCGCTGGACTCAGCGGTCTCTCGCCCTGAGCGACCGCTGACTTCTCACACGTGGTTATCACACCTGGAACTTAGCGGTCTCCTAAGGAAAGAGACCGCTGTGTTTCACTTCGCCAAAATCTCAACTTTGGGGTGTAGGTTGATCAAGCATTGATTGCCTACGCCGTTCTCGAGCACAAACTACATTTTCCACTGAATGCTCGACAAAACACCATTAGCGCATTTTAAACTCAAAACAATACACAATCTAGCCAATGACATCACAAACGCGCATGCAAAACAACCGAAAGTACAACAAAAAACTAACACAACAAACCCTCCACACACAAAACCTTGCTTGTCCTCAAGCAAATCTCAATTCAAACTAGGACGAAAATGAATAATCAAACTCAACAAAACATGCTTTGTCATCCTATCAATCACAACACATTCCAACAATCTTCAATCGCACGTGATTACACACAGCAACAAGTGGCCCGCCACACAAAACATCAATCCACCCAACACTTAAAAACAAGGTTATAGGCAAGAAGATATCACAACCTTTCGATTTATCCCAAATTCCAAACCACGGGAAAACTTAAAGGAATAAGGCGAATTCCAGGCAAAAATCACTTGGTTTATTCTCGGAACAATTCCGGTATCCTAGCGTGGTTTCCCATACCCATTCCTCGCATAAAAGATTCAATTTTGAACAAACAAGAAAGAGGGGTAGAGCCTTTCAAAACACCAACAAAATTAAACCACCAGACAAAATTAAACAGCTCTAAATCAAGTCGAGTTATGTGGCCATAATTCATGAGGTGTAAACATTTAGAGATTATCTAAAGTTTCCCCACGTGGTTTCCCATGCTCATGGTTTCCAGAAGAGCAGAGACCTCTGAACTTGACTCAACTCAAATTTATTTTTATTTTTTATTTTTTTTTGAAATAATTTAGACTTGGGATACAACCAATAAAAGACAATCTTCTCGCCCATAACCTCGTATTCAACTATCGAGTATCAGACAATCAAGTGTGACAAGGCCCCACAGTTAACTACATCATACTCACACACAATCGAGTCATGACAGAACATACCGATCAATCATGTCCATCAAAACATAATTCACCAAGTCCAACCATAACATTTACAACTCAGATCAAATTAACACTCAAGAGAACATGCAAGAAACACCGACAAAACCTGCCCCCCCAAACAAGAGAAGAAAACAATGCCCTCATTGTAATAAAAAGAAACAGACAAAGAAAATGAGGTAATGCAAAACAAAGGAAGGCAGAAAGCAAAACCAAAAGGAACACTGATCCAACAACCAAAGTAAACAAAAACAAAAACAACCACGAAATAAAACAAAATAAAACCAAGCAAAAGAAGAAATAGAACACATACGAAACAACAGTGAGGAATCACTGTTGATCAGGGGGCGGTGGAGGTGGATGTCCATGATGCAGTGTCCAATTAGCCCACTGCTGCTCCAAGGCGACCAGGTGTGCATTCTGATCGGCAAGTTGCTACTGCTGAAGGGCCCACTGCTGATTCTGCTCGCTTCAAAGTCGATTCTGAGCGAGCAATTACTGATTCTGAGTGTCCAAACGCTGACTATGCTCGTCTAACTGCTGCTGATATGAGTACAACTGCCGATTCTGGGCATCAAAACGGCCATAAATATCATGCTGAAATTGCCCCCACTGGGTGCTCCAATCAGCACGGAAAGCTTGAAGATCCTCACGTAGCTGGGCAAATTCAGAAGAAGGGGATCCTGCCCTTCGAGTCGGCCACACAGAAGGCATCCCAGCAGAACTTGCATGAGCAGCTTCATCATCATCCTGGTCTTTCTCTGGTTCAGTACGTGGCGGTGGTTCCGAAAGAGGATTGGCAGCCAAGCTATTAAGATGAGCCATGACACACTGGCGCCGCTTATGTGGAATAAGCGTAGTCCTGTTGATAGCAAAAGGTGCACCACGCAATTCACTCAGATCAATACGCCGCGACAACAATTTTGTCTGAACCTCAGGAGGAAATCCATTCGGCGGTAAAAACCCGTGTGACCCAAGAAACTCCTAATTCACATAATGAGGTGGAGGCAATCTCTCGATCACATCCACCTTAGCCCTATCGACCTCGATCCCTTTCCTAGAGACAATATGACCCAGAACAGTTCCCTTTCGTACCATGAAATGACTCTTCTCCCAACTAAGGGTTAGACTACTCTCTACGCATTGACACAAAACACGTTCAATTTTACCAAGACAATCATGAAAAAACAACCCAAAGACAGAAAAATCATCCATGAAAATCTCAACAAAATCACTAATCATTTCAGAAAAAATAGACATCATACACCTCTGAAACGTACCTGGGGCATTGTCCAAAAGGCATCCTCTTGCATGCGTATGTGCCGAAGGGACACGTGAAAGCTGTCTTGGCTTGATCTTCTGGGGCGATTGCAATCTGGTAATATCCTGATAACCCATCCAAGAAGCAATAGAACTCGTGACCAGCTAGTCTATCCAGCATCTGATCAATGAAAGGAAGCGGAAAGTGGTCCTTCTTTGTAGCGGCATTGAGCTTCCTATAGTCAACGCACATCCTCCAACCAGTAACAGGTCTAGTGGGCACCAACGTGTACGGGGCTCAGCCACTCACTATCAGCAATGGGAAAAATAATCCCCTCTGCTAGGAATTTATAAATCTCTTTTCTCACGACCTCCATCAACACGGGGTTCAATCTCCTCTGACCATCTCTCTTCGGGGTAGCACCTTCTTCCAAGTTAATCCGATGCATACAAGTGGCGGGACTAATACCCTTAATATAAGATAAACTCCATCCAAAAGCCGCCTTGAACTTCTTAAGAACCTCCACTAAGGCCTGTTCTTCCTCTTTGTGGAGCTCAGAGAAAATGATGACTAGCTTTTTTCTTCCTTGTTCAAGAAACACGTACTTCAGATTCTGGGGAAGGACCTTGAGCTCGAGTTCTACTTCTTTTTAATTCTTGGAGCTCTCAGGTAAAGATGTCCGGTCAACGGGCATACTCCCAAACTCTTCTAAACTTGCTTCCTCTGTGAGCCGTTCCTCTAAATCATTAGACCCTTCAAAAACTTCCTCTATCTGATTCTCTTCCACGAAACATCCCTCAGTAAGAACATCAATGACGTCTATATAAGAACAGTTCTCAATACTGTTGACTGATGGCATGGCTCGATTGGCGTGCACATTGTAGGAGACCGTCTCTCCCAACATTGACATCTTGATGATCCCATTCTTTACATCGATCAAAATAAGTTGCCAAATTCCTTTTCAAGCTTCTATGACCTTGCATACACAACACTCAACAAACAGATTACGCGCATAGGAGGAAAGAAAATAACCGAGTAACAGAAGAAAATTACAAATAAACATAAAACACACTTAAAATTTAAAGCAACACAATTAATCGCCTAAAGTTTTCCCCGGCAACGGCGCTAAATTTGTTTCGACTAAATTAATCCTAAAGTCGCTCGTAATTGAATGAGATCACAGTAGATTAAGCAAGCCAACCCAAGTATCGTCTCACAAGGAAAACTTAGCAGGGAAATTAGTGTATTGCGAAAAGAAAATAACAGAAAGCAGTAAATCAATTTGTTTGTGATTTATAACTAGACGGAAAGAGTAATTAAACATAAATTAAACCCTAGGCAAGAACTAAATGCATAAATTAAACCCTAGGCATGAATAGGAATCTAGCATAGCAAAAGCATTAAACGATTGATCTAACATTAATTCAATTAAGCAAATGAACGGAGCAATTATAAACATGAATGAAAAACGGAAAGTGTAATAACTCACAAACGTAATAAAAATTTACGAACACAATGAACTGGAATTGGAATTGAAGAGTGCAATGTCTGTAGCCTCGAATCCAGAATGAAATGACGATAGTAAATTGCTAACTAGAAAATATCCGAAAGTAACTAGGAGAAACCCTAAAGAACAATCTCTGAAAATTAAACAAAGGAAACGGCGTCTGAAAACAGGAGAGACTCCTCTGAAAAACCCTCGCTCGGTATTTATACATACGGCAATTAAAATTGTGCTCAGCGGTCTCCTAGCCTCAGCGACCGCTAAGCACACCTCATTAAATCCGCTACGTGACCAAACTCAGCGGTCGCTGGAAGCGAACGAGCGCTGAGTTACTTCATGCATCAACTTGAGCGCCGGACTCAGCGGTTTCCTAGGTTGAGAGACCGCTGACTTCTCACCCTGTATTATCTGAAGCGCTGGACTTAGCGGTCTATCGCCCTACGCGACCGCTGACTTCTCGCCCTGTATTATCTGAAGCGTTGGACTCAGCGGTCTCTCGCCCTGAGCGACCGCTGACTTCTCGCACGTGGTTATCACACCTGGAACTCAGCGGTCTCCTAAGGGAAGAGACCGCTGAGTTTCACTTCGCCAAAATCTCAACTCTGCGGTGGAGGTTGATCAAGCATTGGTTGCCTATGCCGTTCTCGAGCACAAACTACATTTTCCACTGAAAGCTCGACAAAACACCATTAGCGCATTTTAAACTCAAAACAATACACAAACGCGCATGCAAAACAACAGAAAGTACAACCAAAAACTAACACAACAAACATGTTTCTTGAGAAAATGTATCATAACTTAAATAATTCCAAGTAAATAAATTCAAGCACCTCATGCTTAGAATAATATTTAAAACATGCTTTCAATGCATTTCAAGACTTTTGAAAATAATGAGAACTTTTAAAATATTTAACCTTTTTTTTTCGGTTGAGCCGACGTAACAGGGTGTTGAGTTGGTAACATGTTTTCCAAGTTTAGTGATTCAAACTAAACTTTACTTGCAAGAAGACTCAGGTTCAGAGAAACGAAACCTAGCTCTGATACCACTCTGTCACAACCCAAATCCCAAAGAATGGCTAACCGGGGTGCGACTAGGGGTTGGAATTAAGAAGCGGGGAAGAAAGGGGATTAATGAATAAATGAGGAACAGATCTTGATCAATCAAAGATATAAACTGAAAAGTACTTTGTTTATTTACGAGAAAGACAATCTCGAAAGATTGTTCGACATAGAAGCTTAGTACTATTTAGGGTTCAAGTATCGAATACTTAAACTGAAAAGTGTCATAACATAAAGAGTGTCTGCAGCGGAAAAGACGTAGATTGACTTCACATATGAAGATGTGAAGTCGAGGCCCGATTAGCTTTATTCAATATTTCACAACCACTCAACTTCCACCGTCACTCGTCACTCAACCAGCATATTTATAAACATATACAGGGCTAAGTACAAAGTACTTAGTGAACACATGCCAAAACATATCATATCTTTAATTGATTAAATCATGCATCTCCAAAGTAACACACATGGATTTTTTTGATAAAGACCTGTGCTTACTAAACCATTTTCATACTCTTGAGCTCATTACTTATTCATCAAAACCATATCTGAAACAACGTCGGTGAAGAAGGCCTTCTTCCGCGAACGTAACTCACCAAGGCGGGTTACTCCTCAACAGAGACCATAACCTCGACTGCTGTGTACACTAACCCTGAAAACCACACCCTTTTGGTGCTAACTCAGAATCCGATCGATTTTTGTAGTTGGCAAACCAACTCAGATAGGTATAAGAGAATTCACAAAACAATTCTTTTATGCATGATAATCACTTTAAAACATACTTTTAAAGCATTTCGAAAACAGAGCAAAGCTCACGTTATTTGGTATATAGAAAAGCCCACCTTAACGGTTACAGAACGAAAACCAAGCTCCAGTCTTCCGTCCTTTAAACTATGTACGATGTCCTCCTTTAACGTAAATAAGCAAATCTTAGAAAAAGATCGAGAGGGAAACAATATGATAACGGACTTGATAACATGATTAATCTTTTAAGGCTATGGCATTAAATTAATAGATTATTAATAAAAACGGATCTTAAGTGATATCAAGTTGGTTTCCAACTTGACTCTTACTCGAGGCTTGGATTGTCGCAGCCCGACCCCGATATCAGATGTCAAGGCCGGTAGGTCCCACGACTTACACAATTAATGATTAACAAAAGAATAAAGATAGCGACCCGGCTATCGTTGGAAATAACAAGGACAATCATACTCAACAATTCATAAATTTTTGAATAAATATGACATGTATGACCCAAAATAAACGAGACGATCATCTGATTTCAATAACGACATACATATTGATAAAGTTGAGAATAATCATTAATGACCAAGTATACATCAAGTTGAGAATAAATAGACTTGATCAACCAAAAAATCGACATTGATCACGAGAGTGACAAGCTGAATTGAGGATCAAGAAAGCACGATAATGAAGACTGTTTCAAGTTCGACAAAGCTTTATGGAAACAAGATTAACTTATATACATATCGAGTAACTGAGTTTCAAAAGAAAATTTGACAAGAAGAGTTCGACTTTTAGATTATAATTCGACTCTAGGGTTTCAACGACTTCAACATAATTCGATTCTAGAATTCAAAATCATCAACATCAAACTTTATAACTTATATCTTATCATTGCAGCGGAAAACGAGAGAATATATATATGAAGATATATATTCTAGGTCAACTTCTAATAACATTGTAACACAACCATATCAACAACAACAACCATTCATCCAGCACTCTCCATCCTCATCCTTGCTAACCTGCACGTTTTAGAAATAACATGCAGGGTTGAGTACTACGTACTCAGTGAACACATGCCGAAAACATTTGAAAACTTTGCTGAATACAACTATATATGAAAACTTGTCAGAAAACATAATACGAGGATTTTCTCAAAAATAACTCGTAAAATGCTAAAAATACTTTCTTTTCTCAGAAATCATTTATCTGCAGACAGTTGTAACAGTATGAACCATATCTACAATAAATAATAGTGATGAGAAAGAGGCCTCTTTCTCAATTACTTGTAACCGGCATATCGAGGAAAGGCTCACGATTATGAATAATCGGCCTATCAAAGAAATGCGCACGATTACTAATGTGTACACAGATTCTACCTTGCGCGTAACCGAATTCGTCTTTCTTTAGTAGATGGTAACATACGTAGCATTTTAAAAATAATTTGGCAAGTATCAAAGCTTTGAAAATTATACGATATCATGCTTTTCACGTTTTTCAGTTTAGAAAGCCCACCTGATCGATTTAAGCTTTAACTTGGTTGATCGACTTCTAACTTTACGTTCCTGCTCCGGCTTCCACTTGCTCCTTTAAATCGAAATGGAATAGTGATTTTAGAACTTGAACAATTCTTATCGAATAACGACTTTGACAACCTTAACGTAATTCGATTCGGATTTCTACGTCGAAACTTGACGAACACGAGAATTTCCTATCTTAGCTTCTTAAACGTCCTTAATCTATCTTAACTCATCACTAATCATCAATCACCAATCAAACATCATTTCAAATTCATTCATAAACATTCATTCATTACTTTTTAACATAATCGACTAAGTCGATTTTAATCCGACTAACGGATCCAGAAAATTCCCAAATTAATTCCACGCACTTATTCCATCATATCAAACATATTTATACATTCATTACACATATTCAACTCGATTAACATATAAACTCCTAAATCGGGAAAATCATCCAAAAATAGAAAATCTTTAATATTCTGAATTAAATTTCCGGAAAATCACACAATATTACATTTTTTGTAATTAATTCATAAATGCAATTAATTTCTTAATTAAAAATCAATTAATAATTTATTTATTTATTTTAATTTTCGGTGATTTTAATTTTAGGATTTCTAGAATTATTTTCTCTTCTTTTTAATTTCTAATATACTTAATTAAATATTACAAGCTAAATTATTCAATTAATTTCATTCAATTAACCATTAAACTACAAACCCTAATTTAAGAACCCTAATTTAACTTTCTAGGGTTTCTAGGGTTAATTATGTTTTTAATTCACTAACTCTTAATTCAACAAGTATCATTAACATTATATAACATCGAATTATCCGTCAATTACATCTTTCTTCATCAAATCTTCAAAACCCTAATTAAAACCCTAATTTTTGACATTTAATAATAAAATGAGATATGTTGGGAATTCATGCTTACTTCCAACATGAAATGTACTTAGAATAATTAACTAAGCTCATATTTATCATTAAAACAATTATACAATTCATGCATCAATTATTCTTCATTTTCTTATTTTTTTTGAAAAAATGTAAATACTAGCTAGGGTTTTCCATGCTTAAATCTAATTACATATTTGATCTTATAATCATATTCTAAGTATAATTCATGAAGATTAAAACATCATTCAATGCATGAATCAAAACCTAGCATTTTCTTCCTAGTTTCGACTTTCTCAAGAAGTAGGTTTAGAGGTTAACTTCGTAACTATGATCTAGTTTAAGGATTACTTCTTCTTGATGAATAACGTGCTTAGGATCAAACATATATCTCCTCAATCATATTCCTACATCTCTTGCTTTTCATCGTTCTTCTTCTTCGATTACTCTTCATTTTAATTATTCTAATGCTGTCGCAGCCCGAACCCCGATATCAGATGTCAAGGCCGGTAGGTCCCACGACTTACACAATTTATGATTAACAAAGGAATTTAAGATAACGACCCGGCTATCGATCAAAAGAATAACCATACTCAACAATTCATCATTTTAGAATAATACGACATTCATATCAATAATCATAACTCAAATCACTCGGAATCAAAAGACCTGATCAACCAAATAACCGACAATTGATCAAGAAGATGACAGGATGACTTGAGGATCAAGAAAACAAGATAAAGAAAACTGTTTCAAGCTCGACAAAGCTTCTCAACACAACTAACAACTTATGTACATATGATTCACTGGTTGAGTTTCAAAAGAACTTGACAAAAGAGTTCGACTTTAGAATTCAGACATTATAACAATATCGATTTCATTTTCTTGCAGCGGAAAACATGAGAATATATGTATGAAGACATATATTCTAGGTCAACTTCTCAAAAACGACTTTCTTTACAAAGACAATGTTTAACAACAACAATAATCCATCCAGTACTCATCATCTTCATCCCTGCTAACCTGCACGTTTTAGAAATAACATGCAGGGCTGAGTACTACGTACTCAGTGAACACATGCCGAAAACATTTGAAAACTTTGCTGAATACAGCTATATATGAAAACTTGCCGGAAAACATAATACGAGGATTTTCTGAAAACAACTCGTAAAATGCTAAAAATATTTTCTTTTCAAAACTCATTTGTCTGCAGACATTTATAACAGTATGAACCATATCTACGAATAAATAATGGTGATGAGAAAGAGGCCTCTTTCTCAATCACTTGTAATCGGCATATCAAGGAAAGGCTCACGATTATGAATAATCGGCCTATCAAAGAAATGCGCACGATTACCAATGTGTACACAGATTTCACCTTGCGTGAAACCGAATTCGTCTTTCTGAAGTAGATGGTAACATACTTAAACATTTTTAAAATCATTTGGCAAGTATCAAAACTTTGTAAAACATACGATATCATGCTTTTCACATATTTTAGTTTAGAAAGCCCACCTGATAAACTTAAGCTTTAAACTTTAAGCTCTAACGCTTGTAGCCCTTTTACTTCACGTTTCTGCTCCCGCTTCCGCTTGCTCCTTTAATCGAAACGGAATAACGATTTTAGAACGAGAGCTTTTATCGACTAACGACTTCGATATCCTTAACGAAATTCTATTCGAATTTCTACGTCGTAACTTGATGAAATTCGAGAATTCCTATTTTAACTTTTCAAACGTTCTTAATCTATCTTAATCTATCTAAATTCCTCATTAAGCATCAATATTAATCAATTCTCATACAACATTAATATTTATAAACTACTATTCATCACAGCTGACTAAATCGATTTTAATCCGTCTAACGGATTCAGAAAATTTTCAATTTAATTCTATACCTTTATTTAATTATAACAAACATAATTATACTTTAAATACACACATTAACTCAATTAAACATATAAATTCCCAAATCGGGAAAATCAACCATAAATAGAAAAATCTTTATTTCTTTGAATTCAATTTCCATAAAATTATGTAATACTTAATTTTTTTTTTATTAAGAAGTTCATAAATGCAATTAATTTCTTAATTAAAATTTTATTAATATTTTATTTATTTATTTTAAATTTTCGGTTATATTAAAATTAATATTTCTTTAATTATTTTCTCTTCTTTTTAATTTCTAATATACTTAATTATCATCTTAAGCTCATTTCTTCATTTAATTTCATTCAATTAAGTATTAA